>CM035415.1:197270931-197700931 GCA_020310875.1 Ceratopteris richardii | reverse complement strand
CCTAATTCGATCTCCAACATGGCTTGCCAAATGTTATCTATCTAGAGTAGGCATTTTCGTATCATCATGGCCAACTTTACTATGCAGAACCTTTGGGTGCTTGGCTCCGATGTATTCCTACTAAGGAAGTCCCCTTGCTGATCCTCATGGCTCATTCTCTCCTATCTGGTGGTCATTTCTTTGCGGAGCTGACCTACCAGAAAATTCTACTTTAAGTTATTATATTCTAGACAAAGTAACATGTACATGAGATATGTAATGCAAAATAGAGGTGATTTTATAAAAGAATGGAAGATAAAAATGATTGAAGAGATATGGTCACTTGAATCTTTTACAAAGGCCAAATCAAAAGTGGCACCATGAAGCACCATTTGTCTCTTGAAACTGCACTCCAAGTCCTTTCGTCTCTTCAAAATAAACATTTTTGAACTTTTAGTCACAATCACGAAGGTTTTCCGCCCCTTTTATCTCAATTACTTTGTTTTTTTCTTTAGCAAACACAAGTTTTACAAGTTTTTGAGCAATTTTAAACCAGGAATCTATTTTGCCTTGAGAAGTTACCTTGCTTGTTTTGTATACACTCCTTTTCAAGGCAACAAGCAAGTCCATTATGCCAATTATTTTGTGCATAAAGTCAACCAAGGAAGCAAAATAAATGGTGCAGAAGAATTCCAATAACTCATTTTAAATATACTTCAGATACACCACCTAATGAAATTCTATTGATAACCAAATTATCTGTAATAAAATTTCATAAGCATGAATTGGGTTTAAAAAGAGAATATGCATCCATGTACACAGCTCAACATAATATTTTTGCATAACAAGAAGATATCTACATATCGGTGGCGAACTACGGGCGCATTTGCTAATCATAGAGGGCAGCCACTATTTCTGATCGATTTCTGTTAGTGTTCTTAGATAGAATGTTAGATTATGTATATCGTAGAGAAATGTTTTCATTCTTAGAGGAATAGAATGGTTACAATCAAGTCAAGATGATCGAGGCCAATATACCCAAGGTCATGTTCATCACGAACTGGGGGGTTTATGCGTGTATGATGATGTGTTTTGATCTGTATAATGCACCAAGTACTTTTCAACAATGCATGCAAGAAATCTTCTCCCCATGTCTCACTAACTTTATGAGAGTTTACCTCAATGACTTTTCATTGTCAGGTGACACTGCTGCTCACCTATAGCATCTTCGCTACTACTTTCTTAAGTGCCAAGAATACTTTTTTGTTTGAATGCGAATAAATCTATCTTTGACCTTGCTTGGGGTAAAATCCTAGGGCATATCATTTCTAAACAAGGAATCTAGGTGGATATTGATAAAGTATAGGTTATCCTAAATGCACCATCTCCCAAAACTCCTAAGGAAGTTATGTGCTTTCTGGCCAAATCTGTTGGCATGGCCGGCATCACTGGTGGTTGGGTCACTTGACTATTCTTATCACTCGATTAACCACCGTGTCTCCTTGTCATCTACACTGGACTAAAGAGTGACAGATTAGTTTTGAGTGCTGCACAATGCTTCTTACGTAGGCTTTGATCTTGCAGGCATAGAATTGGCAATTTCCTTTTCATGTTCTCATGCATACTTTAGATATTGCCATAGGTAGTGTCTGACAGGATAAGTTATATAGTCCTATCTATTATGTTAGTTGTCGCCTTGCCCAAGCTTAACGAAATTACTCTATAACTGAGCGGGAGTCTTTAGGGTTGATCTATTCCATCAAGAATTTCCACAATCAACTCTTTGGATGAAAGTTTAATTTCCATGTGGATCACTTTGTGTTAGTTTATTTCGCCAGGTAACAACATTTGGGAGGTTGCCTAGCTCATTGGGTCATACTTCTATAGGAATTTGATTATGATGTTGTTCATTGTCCGAGCTCTTCACATGCCATTGTAGAGTTCTTATCATAGTTAGATTTTGGTGAAGCTCCGATGGGGGTTGATGATTGTTCTCGTCCATCTATATGACTACAACTCCTGGCTCTTTGACAATACCTTTACCAATTGCTGATTCCTACTATGATATGTTGATGATCTTTCTCACTAGTGGGTGTCCACCGAATTCGATCTCCAACGTGGCTAGCCAAACGTTATCTATCTACACTAGGCGTTTTCATATCATCATTGGCCAACTTTATTATGCTGATCCTTCGGGTGCTTGGCTCCGATGTATTCCTACTAAGGAAGTCCCCTTGGTGATCCTCATGGCTCATTCTCTCCCATCTGATGGTCATTTCTTTGCAGATCTGACCTACCGAAAGATTCTATTGGAAGTTATTATGTTCTAGACAAAGCCACATGTACATGACATATGTAATGCAGAATAGAGGTGATTTTATAAAAGAATGGAATATAAAAATGATCAAAGAGATATAGTCGCTTGACTCTTTTACAAAGGCCAAATTGCAGTTCAAAAGTGGCACCCTGAAGCTCCACGTGTCTCTTGAAACTGCAGTCCACGTCCTTGTGTCTCTTCAAAAGAAAAAGTTTTGAACTTTTAATCACAATCGCAAAGGTCTTCCGTCCCTTTTATCTCAATTACTTTGTGTTTGTCTCCTCCACCAAACACAAGTTTTACGAGTTTCTGAGCAATTCTAAACCTAGCTGTAAGCAGTTTACCTTGCTTGTTTCTACACACTCCTTTTCGAGGCGACAAACAAATTCATTTATATGCCAATTGTTAGTCGGTCGCCGGATTGGGAATATGTAACCGAATCTTGTTCGCACGAGTGAAAAGCTGTTACAAACAGTTGTAAAAAAAAGTTATATAAATCAAAGAAAGGCGCGCCAGTGACGGTTCTGTGATGGATCACCAGACTGTCTGTCTGTGTGACTGAGCGGGTCGTTACTGTAGTGTCTGTTGCTTAATCTCCAGTATTCTGAGTTCCATGTTCATCTCTTGTCTTGTCTGCCATCGGTAATTGTTTCTCTGTGTGTTAACTTCATAGATGTTCGAGAGATCACCAGACTGTCTGTCTGAGTGATTGGTTTGTAGCATTTTTGTGTGTTGAGTGGAGTAATCCATAGTACCTTGAGGACTTTTTGAGTATTCTATGCACAACTGTGTCTTGCTTTGTCTGTTCGGAGTTTTATCTAGTGTGACGATTCATCTGAGTGACTGAGCAGTGACGTTACTGTGTGCAGTGTTGGGTAATTTGGAGCATCTGTCTCGTTCTGTTGATTTGTTATCAAACTGTTGTCTGAAGTGAATCATCTGCGAATCTTTATTGCGATTGTGGTGTTAGGGACGTGTATTGTGTTAGTACTTGTTTTGGGAATGTTCTGTCAGTTGTTTAGCGAAGTCTATGAAAACTGTGATATTGTTCTAATACTGCACGGGATAGTGTTGTCTATTCGGTAAAGGTTGAATTATCACTCTTGTCTCTGGTATCTTCAGTAAGTTTAGTAATATAGCATCTTAGTGTATTCGGTACACGTTGGTTGAGCTACGACGAGAACTGTAAGTGTCATGAAATCTTGATAAAGTTCTTAACATCAGTATCTTACTGTATCTGAAGTGGTTATTTTTGGGAACTAAGTACAGGGCCTCTGTCTAACAGACCCCTACCACTCCCAAGAACCCACTTAGGTGCTTAAATGCATTTCTTACAGTTAGTCTCGCGTTTAAGCGTTTAACACTGGTGCCGTCTGTGGGAAGGTGGCATCAAGATTGCCGTTTATCTATCGAAAGTGTTATCAAGATTGCCATTTATCTATGGGAAGGTGGCAAAAGATCAGATTGTTGCAAACCTGCTATGAAAACGTGACTGTAAATTTTTAATCGATAGTAAAAGTATGCGATTAGTACAAAAGATGATACATGCCGGTTACTCGATCCGGTGAAACGTATCCAAAGAACCGCCAGCCTGGGGTACTTAATTTACTAAGAACGACTCTGGGAGGTAGAAGTACAACTAGACCTAACCCAGTTGTCAAGAAAGTAAAGAACGTTAGTAGAGATTCTGGTCATATTCCGGTGGAACGCGTTACGCCTCTGGTAAATTCCGGTACTATTTCGGCACAGTCCGTCGAAGATATAGTAACTCCAGAATCTACCAGGATGCAGCCTGAAGTTAGTTTAACAACATTAGATAAAGATCCAAATTTGTTTACGACTAGACACTTTAGCCAAGGAAATTAGTGAAGGAGAAACAACACCTTGTATTGGCGAAGATTCGACACATCCCGGTGATATTTCGGTAACAATTGCTGAAAGATCGCAGTTTTTCGGCGATGGTCTACCCTTTCTCGGTGAATCTTAAGCCCAGTCACCGCTATTGGGAGTAAACCTTCCTACATTGGACATCAAGAAGGAAGGAAACTTGCTCGAAACTGAGATTCAATATATACTGAACAAGATTATCGAACCGGAAAGTGCACAGACTGATACAGACTCGGACGGTTCAGATATTGAGCCTCGGAATATAGGAGATAGTCACCATACAACCATCAGCACGATGAACGAACAACAACAACTATGTCTACCCAGGCCGACTCCAACGGGAGTAACGTACACCAAATTCGGTGGATTCCCAGGTGATGACCCGGATACTCATGTACGCACATTTGAGATAAGTTACACAGTGCTCAATCATCCACCTGATCCGGCGCATAAGGCTATTGTCTTCCAATCGACATTGGTCAACGAAGCAGCTAAATGGCTTACAGAATATGATATTAACCATTTCGGCACTTATGAAGCAGTAAGAGATTCCTTTTTGCAGAGATTCAGGCTAAAGAAGAATCCAGCCGAAATTTTTGACTACCTGCAAAACAATAGACAGAAGATAAATCAAACAGTACAGGAGTACGCCACGCTATTCAGGACTCATTTGAGGCAGTTACCACCAGCACATGCCAACCTACCGGATGACGTTATTACTCAATGGTTCATCAATGGCTTGACTCCACAACTTAAACAGATTATGATCATACGCTGTGTAGGAGCTATGACGCTAGATGCAGTGATCGCAATGGCTTTGCAGTTGGAAAACAAGGTTGGAGGATTTACAGAAGATCTGGAGTGGTTAAAAGCAAATAAGAATGTCGTCGAAGACTCGACTAGACAGATGTACTGCACTACATGCAAGAATTCAGGCCATACTAGTACCACTTGTGCACTTAATCAGTTGTTTTGTGCTATCTGCAACACTACCGGACACACCACCGAAAACTACGCATACAATGCTAAGGTACAGGGCACAGCAACTGTCAATGCAATTATACAGGAACTAGGGCAGCCAGCCAATCACTATGTACCTCCGCAAATGAGAAACAACCAGCAACAAGGATATCGAAATTACAGAGGACAGAGAAATAATAACTACAATGCAAATCGCTGGCAGGCTGGACGAGCACCGCAAAATCCCAATTTGCCACCACCGCGCTATCATTTCTGTGGTGAATTTGGTCACATTAGAAGATTTTGTAAGGATGCAGCTGAGTATGATCAGAGGAAGAAAGAACGTCAAAACCCAATGGCTAATATGGTACAAATCACACCAGTAGAAACGCACGCTGTAGTAATTCAGACCCGATCTGGTAAACAACTACAACCAGCAGCAGAAATATTTGAACCAGGCATACACGAACAACAAAGGATGTACGATAAAGCTATTCAATGGACCACTGCAGAACCTCCAGTCCTCCTAGATCCTATTCCGGTGACCCAGACTCTGCTAACCAAAGAAGGAACACAACAACAGGATTTTAATTCAGCAGCAGGCACCTCATCCTTAGCAGGCGCATCCTCTTTAGAATTTGTGGAAAATACAACAGGATCTTTAGCAGGCGCATCCTCTTTAGAATTTGTGGAAAATACAACCCAATCACAAAAGGCTTGGGAAATTTTATCTAAAGCATCTATCACTCTTCCTCTGGGCCAATTACTTGCACTAGTACCGGGGGTTCGACAACAATTTCAACAGCAATTCAATCATGTGCCTTCTTGTATTCCAGCAACGGCAACAGTACAACCGGAACCTGATTCTACGGTCGATCGTTCGGTTCCTTTAATTACGGTATGGTATAAAAATCATAAAATCACACAGGTACTAATTGATGGAGGATCTGGTGTCAACATTGCTACTGCTGCACTGTGTAAAAAGTTAGGGTGGACCAACATCGAACCAGTTCAGTTTTTTGTCAGAATGGCCGACCAGTCAAGAGTCCATCCCGTAGGACTTGTACGAAATGTACCAATAACTTTACAAGGTACAACATTTAAGATGACCTTTTTCATACTAGAATTACCGGAATCCACCCTTGATTATAATCTACTTTTCGGCCGACCTTGGCTGAAGCACGCTAAGGTGATACAAGATTGGTCTGCACAGGAACTCACTTTCAAAGACAATAATCGTAAATACGTTGTAAAATTAGATGCTATACAACCTTGCGAGTTGCATGCTAGACCATATTTTGCAGAACCAGTCCATATGCTAGATGGGTTATCAGATGATGAAGAACAAGAGTTTCTGAAAAATAACATTGACTTGATCTCCCTAGGAACTGTTGATCTACAATCTGTTGTAGATAATTGGAATCCTTCAGTTTGTACGGTGATGACTGTAACAAAAACAGATATGAAAGAAGATAATGCTACCATAGATGACACTGATTTACAACAACTGTTTAAGCCAACTGAGAATACAGAGAAGCCTTGACAATTTTATGTTCCAGAAGATCAACTGACCACTTACAATTTAGGAGATGAAGCAAATCCACGACCTGTTAAAATAAAAGAGAGCTTACCAGAATTATTTCAAGCAGATCTAATCCAACTACTTCGAGAATTTTTTGATGTATTTGCATGGGACTACAAAGATATGAAGGGTTTGGATCCACGCATCTATCAACACAGGATCATGTTGAAGCCAGAAGCAAGACCGATCAAGCAACCCAGCTACCGGATGAATCCAAACTATGCATCACAGGTAAAGGCAGAACTGGATAGGTTATTGAAGGTTGGATTCATTGTACCACTAGAGCATACTGAATGGATCTCACCAATTGTTATTGTGCCTAAAAAGAATAAGCAGTTACGAATATGTGTAGATTACCGGAAACTAAACGCAGCTATGGTGCTGGATCCATTTCCGCTACCTTTTCTGGACACAATGCTTGATAGAGTAGCAGGACATGAAATGTACTCATTCCTAGATGGATACAGTGGTTATAATCAAGTTAGAATGGCTGAACAGGATATACCGAAGACTGCCTTCATTACCAACTGGGGTGTTTTTGCATGTATTGTTATGTGGTTTGGATTAAGGAATGCACCAAGTACGTTCCAAAGGTGTATGCAGGAAATATTCTCCCCGTACTTTACCTATTCTATGCAAGTATATCTTGACGATTTTTCAATTTTCGGTAAGATGATAGCACACTTGTTCCATTTACGGTGCTGCTTTGAAAAGTGCAGAGAATACAGACTCTGTTTGAACCCAAACAAATTTGTGTTTGCGGTTTCATGTGGAAAGCTACTTGGCCACATTGTATCTGCACAAGGTATACAGGTGGATCCAGATAAAATTTCAGCTATGTTAGAAGCTCCTGTGCCCGCTACACCGAAGGAAGTAATTCGCTTCATGGGCCAAGTAAGATGGCATGGACGACACTTACGATGGCTTGCTCACTTGGCAATACCACTGAACAGATTAATCACCAAGACTCCTCGACAGTTTGAGTGGACTCAGGAATGTCAGATAGCATTTGATCGCTTTTAAAGTGTTTATTAACACAAGTTGCCATCTTACAGCCTCCTGACTGGGATCGCCCATTTAATGTATTTGTTGATGCTTCAGATATAGCAATAGGAAGCGTTCTAATGCAACAAACCAATGAGTGGTTCAGACCAGTGTACTATGCAAGTCGAAGATTGGCCCCTGCTGAAAAGAATTAATCTGTAACAGAAAGAGAATGTCTAGGTCTAGTATATTCTGTCAAGAAATTCAGGCATTATTTGCTGGGCCGTAAATTTACTTTTCATGTAGATCATGCTGCACTTGTTTATCTGGTTCGGCAACAGCATCTAGGAGGTCGATTAGCTCGATGGGTCCTGCTTTTACAAGAGTTTGACTACAAAGTTATTCATCGACCAGGTAGTCCACATGCCTTAGCAGATTTTTTGTCTCGCTTAGATTCCGGTGAAGCTCCGGTCGGTGTAGATGACACAACACAAGCAATTTATGTCTTTGAACCAATTAATGATGAAATTACAGACCCGCCTATGCCATCTACATACTATGATCAAATATTGACCTTTCTCACTGATGGATGCCTTCCATCTCAGACTTCTACGGCAATACGCAGGAAAATTGCAGTTTTTAGCCGCCGATTTCGATTGATTGCTGGAGAATTATACTATGTGGATCATACTGGAATTTTACTTCAATGTATTCCACCACATGAAGTTAACTCAGTTATTACTTTGGCTCACTCAATTCCTTCCGGTGGCCATTTTGCTGCAGACTTAACACACCGGAAAATTCTACAAAGTGGTCTCTGGTGGCCTACTATGTACAGGGATGTATTGCAGTTTGTAAAAAAATGTGATAATTGTCAGAGGTCTGGACAGCCGTTACCACGTCATTATTTTCCGCTACAACCTGTCCTGCCATTGGAACCTTTCCAGAAGTGGGGTCTAGATTTTATCGGACCGATTACACCTCCGGCAATCCTCAGTAATAATCGTTATATTTTGACATGTACAGATTACGCTACCAGATGGGCAGAAGCCTGGGCTTTACGATCTGCTACAGCTGTTGCGGTAGCAAAGTGTCTGCTAAACGATGTCTTTCCACGTTTTGGTTTACCACTGGAACTTGTTACAGATCAAGGCACTCATTTTGTCAACAATTTAATGAAAGTACTCACACATTCGTTCCAGGTCATGTATAAGTTTAGTTCTCCTTATAATCCTCGTGCTAATGGTTTGGCTGAAAGTACAACCAAAACTTTGTTGAATATGCTTCGGAAATTGATTATGGAAGCACAGGAAAGATGGGATCAACTGCTACCAGCAGTATTATGGGCATATCGGACTACATACAAGGTAACAACAGGATTAACCCCTTTCAAACTAGCTTATGGATTAGAAGCAATAGCACCGATGGAGATAGTTATACTGATTTTACGAGTAGCAATCACTCAGAAACTGCTACCTGAAGAATCATTGTCATTTCGGTTGGATACACTCAGAGAATTAAACGAGCAACGATGGCACAGTTTTTTGACTATGCAGAAAGTACAGCTAAGACAAGCTCGAACACATGATCGATATCTAAAGACTCCAATTTTTTCGGTGGGACAACTTGTACTCTTGTACAATGCAAAGTCAAATCGCTCTACTGGCAAATTCAAGTTGCAATGGTTTGGTCCCTACCGAATTTCTGAACAAGTGGGCCCAGCAACTTTTCGATTGACTACGTTGACCGAAATCCCTCTTCCGAAAGTCATCAACAGTTCGAAGCTGCGGCCGTATCAACACACATCTAACCCGCACTGAAATGTTTTGCGGTTGGCCGCGTCTTTTGGCGTTCACTTTTCTTTTCTTTTCTTTTCTTTTATTTTGCGTGCTTAATAAAATAAGTCTGTAGATATCCGCGTTTTGTTAACTAATTATGTCCACAGCTGCCTTGCCCTTTCCAGCTACTCACGCATGAACACCGAAGTTAAGAATTATCATTTCAATACCGCGCGATGATTAGTCATCCTTGATTGCTCTCCACCACATTGCATCTACTTAACCTCTTCTGTTTCGCCGAAAATCGCTATTGTGTTTGTGTGATTTGTGCTCTGTGTGCTTACCCTATGCTTTGTGTGCTCGTGTTTGCTGTCTGTGTCTGCGCCATGGAAGCTTTGGCTAACTACGCCGCCTTCCGTGATGGACTCCCTGCGACGTAGGAGAGTTCCTGTGCATTCGTGTGCTTAATAACTTTGTTGAACTGCCTTGGCATTCAGTGGAGTCCCACCCATTCTTCGCCCAGATAATCTCCGCCATCGCCAACACACCTGCTACAGAGCAGAGTTGGCCAATCACCTCCCTACCATCCCGTACATGGATCACTTTCCAAACCTTCGCTGAGTCATTTCGACTCCCTTCGCAAGGTCGACAAAATGGCCCAAACCTCACTGTAGCAACCATGATACAATTGTTCCCTAGGTATTCATCAAACGAATACGCGATTCTGTGTCGACCGGAACCAGAGAGATCCACCCTTCAGTTTTTAGTAGCAATCCTAAACCTCCAGAAGCAAACTTACGGCATATCTCGCCCCTTCTACTCAGCTATAGACTTAGCTTCCCGAAAACCAGTGAATTTTGCCTCATACTTTTTCCACCGCATTCACAAGGAATGCGTAGCAATAATCAAACAGGTGAACAAGGGAGGCACGCCAAGGTCCAAATTGCCGCATATTCTATCCTTCCTTTTTCCGGCCATCCTCGCAGCACAACCACCACACCGAGGGCCTGTTCTAAGACATGAGGAATCTGTACAGTTATGGGACAATGAGGAAGAAGATGAAGAGGAGCTGAATCAGCTCTTCAGACGAAAGAGAATCAGAATAAGTTCTTCTGAAAGTGAAGCCCAGGGATCAGCCGAAGGAAATGAAGGGATGACAAAGAAGAAGAAAAGCAAGACGAAGACACATTCCATGATACCGCCAGATCAATGCAGCACGAATCTTCCGCACAATCATCTTCTCAGGAGCAACAAGAACAGGAAAATCGGACTGAAGCCAACACAACTTCTACAGAAGAGGCATCCCAGCAACAGTCTAAAGAAGAATAGCACGCAGATCAAGAACAAGTTGCTAAAGAAGTACTCAAAGAGCTGCTTAAGGCAGTTGACTCCATAGCCGAAAATACTACACAACCCACTGAAAAGGTAATCGCGCAACTACTGTTCTTCCTATCCATCCACCCGAAGCCCCAGCCGAACCCATTATCCCTATCCAACCCACCCACCCCAACGAAGCCACAGCCTCTTCTTCATCATCACCTAACTACTCTCCACAGAACTCCCAACAACTCCTCACGCCATCCTCGTCCCAACCTCCTCATCCTCCTCCACTCCCATCCATCCCCATATTCTCTGAGTTAGAATCAATGGGTCAGCTGCTAATCGCATTATCACAACAACTGCCGCAACAATTGAAGCAAATCACAGACGCTGTTCGCGAAGACTTCCAACACAAATTGGAAGTAATGGAGGCAGATATCACTCCCCTCCAGGAGGAGTTACAGGCAATAAAGGCTGAAAACCATGCACTACATGCACAAATAGAGCAATTACAGACCAGACTTCAAGAACAGGAATAAATTACAACTCAGCGAGATGAAGCCTTGGCAGCAGCAAAAGACGAGGAACTGCTGCTGGCTGCCGATGCAGAAATGATTAAATTGAAGCTATTACTCAAGGATAAGGAGGATTCCAGAATCGCATTAGGAAATCTACTAGAAGAAACTAGAGTGCAACTAGATGAAGTGGTACAAAAAGGCCAAGAACAATTCGAGCTAGCAGTGCAAAGAGCTGAAGAACTCCAGAAATGTAAGATACAATTCGACGAGGTAAACGATATTCTACGGCAAAAACTGACCAAGGAAGCTCAAACACAGAAACTGATAACAGATCTCTGACGAGAAAGGGATGCATATTCGCAAACGATACAGTTCCAAAACCAAGAGATCGAATGAAGAGAAAACCAGCTTGACAATCAAAAGGAAAGAGTACTCAATATGCAGAAGCAGGTTGCAGAAATGAAGATTTCAAGAGATGCGGCTTTATCCAATGATTTCTACCTTCAAGAGGCTTTTCTGCAGACTCAAGCAGAGATTTTGCTCACCGAAGCTATAGCCTTAGGTTCTCTTAGAGTAGATGCGCAGCTAGTAGAGCCAGAAACCCTTAAGCAAATACTAGAAACTCTAAAGAAAAAGATCGCCCGAACCTTTAGATTAGCTAGGAATATGTACTTAGAAGGTATTATCGATGAACAATAAGTTTTGTAAAACCTACGGGTTCGAGTCCACCGTGCATGCCAGTGTTAGTCGACCGCCGGATTGGGAATATGTATCTGAATCTTGTTTGCACGAGTGAAAAGCTGTTACTAACAGTTGTAAAAAAAAGTTATATAAATCAAAGAAAGGCGCGCCAGTGACGGTTCCGTGACGGATCACCAGACTGTCTGTCTGTGTGACTGAGTGGGTCGTTACTGTAGTGTCTATTGCTTAATCTCCAGTATTTTGAGTTCCATGTTCATCTCTTATCTTGTCTACCATCGGTAACTGTTTCTGTGTGTGTTAACTTCATAGATGTTCGAGAGATCACCAGACTGTCTATCTGAGTGATTGGTCTGTAGCATTTTTGTGTGTTGAGTGGAGTAATCCATAGTACCTTGACGACATTCTATGCACAGCTATGTCTTGTTTTGTCTGTTTGGAGTTTGATCTAGTGTGACGATTCATTTGAGTGACTGAGCGGTGACGTTACTGTGTGCAGTGTCGGGTAATTTGGAGCATCTGTCTCGTTCTGTTGATTTGTTATCAAACTGTTGTCTGAAGTGAATCATCTGCGAATCTTTATTGCGATTGTGGTGTTAGGGATGTGTATTGTGTTAGTACTTATTCTGGGAATGTTCTGCCAGTTGTTTAGCGAAGTTTGTGAAAATTGTGATATTGTTCTAATACTGCACGGGATAGTGTTGTCTATTCGGTAAAGGTTGAATTATCACTCTTGTCTCTGGTATCTTCAGTAAGTTTAGTAATATAGCATCTTAGTGTATTCAGTACACATTGGCTGAGCTATGACGAGAACTGTAAGTGTCATGAAATCTTGATAAAGTTCTTAGCATCAGTATCTTACTATATCTGAAGTGGTTATTTTTGGGAACTAAGTACAGTGCCGCTGTCTAACAGACCCCTACCACTCCCAAGAACCCGCTTAGGTGCTTAAATGTGTTTCTGACAGTTAGTCTCGCGTTTAAGCATTTAACACAATTATTTTGTGCATAAAATCAACCAAGGAAGCAATGAACGGCTCGGAAAAAATCGAATTAGTCATTTTAAATATACTGCAGATACACCACCTAATGAAATTCTATTGATAACCAAATTAAGAGTAATCAAATTTCTTAAACATGAATTGCTTTAGAAAAAGAGAGTATACATCCATGTACACAGCCCAACATAATTTATTTGCACAACAAGAAGATATCTCTATATCGGTGGTGGCTATGGTGTTCTTGATTCTTGAATGTTATAAAATTGTTATATGTAGGAACTTGTGTGTACTCCAACAATTATCTCCTTGGTGCAAGGGCATTTGCTGATCATAGAGGACTGTGGCGTGGGCCATCTGTCTCATAGTGAGCCTCTGTAATCCTTCCTAGTAGGAATCGTGCTTTTGCGAGCTTTGAGAGATGAGCGCGTTGTTTTCTGTGTATTCTATGCACAGCTGTGTCTTGTTTTGTCTGTTCGGAGTTTGATCTAGTGTGACGATTCATCTGAGTGACTGAGCGGTGACGTTACTGTGTGCAGTGTTGGGTAATTTGGAGCATTTGTCTCGTTCTGTTGATTTGTTGTCAAACTGTTGTCTGAAGTGAATCATCTGCAAATCTTTATTGCGATTGTGGTGTTAGGGACGTGTATTGTGTTAGTACTTGTTCTGGGAATGTTCTGCCAGTTGTTTAGCGAAGTTTGTGAAAACTGTGATATTGTTCTAATACTGCACGGGATAGTGTTGTCTATTCGGTAAAGGTTGAATTATCACTCTTGTCTCTGGTATCTTCAGTAAGTTTAGTAATATAGCATCTTAGTGTATTCGGTACACGTTGGCTGAGCTACGACGAGAACTGTAAGTGTCATGAAATCTTGATAAAGTTCTTAGCATCAGTATCTTACTATATCTGAAGTGGTTATTTTTGGGAACTAAGTACAGTGGCTCTGTCTAACAGACCCCTACCACTCCCAAGAACCCGCTTAGGTGCTTAAATGCGTTTCTGACAGTTAGTCTCGTGTTTAAGCGTTTAACACAATTATTTTGTGCATAAAATCAACCAAGGAAGCAATGAACGGCTCGGAAGAAATCGAATTAGTCATTTTAAATATACTGCAGATACACCACCTAATGAAATTCTATTGATAACCAAATTAAGAGTAATCAAATTTCTTAAACATGAATTGCTTTAGAAAAAGAGAGTATACATCGATGTACATAGCCCAACATAATTTATTTGCACAACAAGAAGATATCTCTATATCGGTGGTGGCTATGGCGTTCTTGATTCTTGAATGTTATAAAATTGTTATATGTAGGAACTTGTGTGTACTCCAACAATTATCTCCTTGGTGCAAGGGCATTTGCTGATCATAGAGGACTGTGGCGTGGGCCATCTGTCTCATAGTGAGCCTCTGTAATCCTTCCTAGTAGGAATCGTGCTTTTGCGAGCTTTGAGAGATGAGCGCGTTGTTCTTGCAAAGCGTTATCAATGGCATGACGATGCGTGCAATTCGCGATATCCTCCCTTCCCCGAGCCCCGAACTACAACGGAGGCTTGGGTAAGTAAATCAAATGCAATATATAATTTCCACATCTTTACAGACCATCCATACAAGACGATACTATGTAAACGCAGCTGCAGTTTCTTTTATGAGCATTCGGGTTGTCTGCACAATTTCCGAGATCTTGTGGTCCTCCGCCAAGTCATGGTGAACCGTTCCCTCTCGCATAAGCATCACAAATGACACAAACTGTCGCCAATTGTCACATTGAAACAATGTCTTGCTCATTCGTAGAAAGGTAAACGCACACATTGGTTCAACAGTTCCAGCTGCTCCATATGGATCATCCTCGAAAGTTAACCTGGAATTCGCAACCACCTGCCTCTGAGCGCCTTCATCAAAGCGGGGCAATGCGTTCTCCCCCGCAACACATACTCCAACATTTCTTGCAGCTAAGACAACTTGCTTAACCAGACTTTCTGGAGAACAGCGAGCCTCAATGGGTTGCTCGGAGTCCTTCATCTCGATGCAGGTGAAATTCAGTGTTATACAGTGTCTTCCAAACATGCTGAAAATCGGTAGATATCCATCTCGGAATCTTGTGTTGTAATAGCCCGCCGTCAACTCAGCTGCATGGGATCGAGATCCATAATGCCAATGAATGCCTCCAACCTTTCCAGAGAGCTTTATAGATGTCTCCCTGAAGACATCATTTGCAGCGCTCAGAACTCTCTCCCCATGTGCAAGTAACAAGCTGGAATACCACTGAAGGAAAAACTCCCCATAATATGAGTTCCACCGACCATCTCTTCTGAAGAAATCAGTATCTTCTGGGAAATCGTTATAAGATCCAGAATCGTGTGGTCCCGCATGACCCCACTCAGGCCTTCCAATCGCGGTAGCAGCTCCTTTCAAGCTCGACAACATGTACTGTAGTACAAATAAGAAGAAGGGGACAAAATTAGGATCCATGCGCTTCAGTAATACACATAAAGCATGCACTTGATGCATAATGCCGAAAAGAGTCTGGCAAAGGCACACAGCATTGCTCTATTGTGTACACTGACTCGTAATAGACGAAAAGAAACGCGTATTCGATTACCTTGTCATAGCACTGAAACTCTCCGATTCCAGGAAAGCGCCAAATTCCATTGCTTTCAGGATACGAAGGATATCTTAACTCTCCCGCAGGCCCCATACCAACTTGAACTTCCTGAATCCGCACAAAGGAAGCGTTAGATTACAATATATGAAACAAGTCTCCGAGCTCGGGATGCGAAGCATAAGAGTCCTACTGCTTACCACAATGCAGTTTCCAAGATACTCCTTGAAATTGTTTCTAAAGCTTCTCATGTAGTCAGAATACACTTGCAATGGTGTCCGACCTCTAAGAACAGGGAGAGTGTCAGAACCCAAGGACACATATTCGTAATTTCTCCTGCCACCTTTATCGGTGTAAGCAAGGTCGGGATTGCGGTCGATTTCTTCGACTACCCATTTCGGCAGGGGAATTCTGAATTACAAGCAGACAAAACGGGAGCCAAAAACGTTTAGAAGAAATCTTTTGCCAAAATGTCTGTTTAACCAGATATTATGTGCGTTGTATATGCAGAGAGAGAGAGAGAGTGAGAGAAACTTACAGGCAGGAGTCACCAACATTACCGCCACACTGGTGAAACGACATCACAGCCTGAATCTTCAAGCCATGATTATGCACCATTGATATCAGTTCCTTATAGCCACGCCATTCGAAACGACCTGGCTCATCTCTTTCAACGATTCCCCACCAGATGTCCATCATGACCCCTTCCACACCTGCCGTTTTCAGCTCCTGCAGACTCGAACTCATAGCGTGTTTGGAATTGACGATATTCTGGCAAGGGTCTATGCTGTCGAGAGGAAGCATTACGTATACAGGAACACCCGAGCAGGGCTTCTTCATTGGATTCCTTGGTTCACACGCCGGATGCACTCTCTCCCCCGATGTGGAAGCATCTTCGGATCTGAGCAATATCGATGAAAGTCCAGAACGGGAAGAAGCAACCATTGCATGTTGATCCTGGCCTTCACGTGCCTTTCTGAAGTATTCGTAGCTAATGGGTCCGCTCGTAGACGCATGACGCTGCACACGGGCGAGTCTACGGTGCTGAAGAGAATGCTCAGCGAGAGTAAGCAGCCTTTGGAACTGGATTTGTTTAAGAGGTTTAAATGGGCGGATTGCAGCAACTGAGCATGTAAGAGTCTCCATGCGGATGACTGGAGCTAAAAGAAACAATGCAGAAGCAGATTGACCACACAAGACAATGCGGAGGAAAACTGTTGCAGATCGTATCGTCAACGTCGGCGCAAGACTGTTTCTCCAGTTGGTATAATATTCCTACTAAGATGGACTTCCAAGGAGCCAGACGAGGATCGGGCTGTGACAAACACAGACGCAAATAAGTGATGCTCAAGTAGGAGAAGCCGACTTTATCAACGGAAAGACACAGGACTCAAGAATCTCACGACATCCTCCGCCAGTACCACTTAAGACCTCTTTGTACTTCCACCATGGAAACGGAAGAAGCGGGCAAAGGAGTCTCACGACATCCTCCATTGAGAGACAAGATTTTCGAGCAGTGGCGTCTAGGTTGTAGCAATGCAGTTAATCCTGTTTGACCAAAAGAGATGTACAACAATGGACAGAGAAAATTCTATTTTATATTATAAGGTACATAAAAATATCGGTGTGCTCCTTTCCTCTATAAGTACCATCGAGGATATATTGCCAAGCTATAAGTACCATCGAGGATATATTGCCAAGCTGAACCTTACTATGTTCCAAATCCTCGTATGAGTCTCTATGGATTTGCGTTCGTCCATATTTGTCTCTTCAATTATAGCATGAAAATCTTAAGAACTCCATGAAAATCTTCCGCATAACAAAAATTCCTTCAAATTATACCCTTACTTTATTGTATTTGCGTGCCTCAAGTAGTGAGAATAGCATTTAGCTTGAATGTGATGAGAGGTCAATAGGCCGGTGGAACTTGGGGCATGAAAAGGAGAGGTGTCCCGAGTCCTCATTGCCATGAAGGCACCATTTACACCATGGAGGGGCTCCACAAAATGTTTTCCCTTTTACGTTGGTCCAAATTCCCTAGTGGAGGATTTGCCATGGAAGAACTCATGTTTTAATCTCAATGAGGGGATGCGAAAGGGATTTGGGACTTAAAATCCCACCTAATAGCATTATGGATTGAATTAGGACAACGATAGAAATGCATCAAGTCCAACAAACCTAATTTTTTCAAGTCCAAGAACAAGATAAGAGTTGGTGATACGAGAAACGAAAAGGAAAGAACTTAAGTATGACGGAACGAGAACTCAAGTACAAAATGAAAAGTCGACTCTTGGGGTGTACATTGAAACAAGACAAGAATCTAAAGGAATTAAAAACGAGACAAGTGACCGAGAACAAAGTAACATTGACGATCACTCTGTGCTTTGAGTGATTCAGGGAGTAAAATTCATGAACCTTAGGTCAGGCAAGTAGATAGGTAAGTCAGACCGACGAAGCCTTAGATCATTAGAAGCAAGTGTAGGAAATACTATACGTTCGTGGGCACAACAATTGAATTGTTACCCTTACGAATTGGGCTCATATACGAGTGAGTCAGAAATGGCTTTTCGCATGGAAAGACGAGAAGGAGGGTTAAGTGTAGCATACACTACAACATATCGAGGGTATACCGAGGCTGCTACTGAGGCAAATGAACGGGCGTGATTTCTTCGCGACGTTGGTGTTACAGTCAGTATAGGCGTCGGAAAGAAAGCGCCGGTATGGGCGCCGGTATAAGCGTCGGTATAAGCATTGGTATATGCGTCGGTAATACCGATGCTTATACCAATGTCCATACCAACGTCCCCGCTGGGTGTACGGGCGCATATACCGACGTCCATACTGGAGCTACCGATGCGTATACCGACCACCATACGTGCACAATTTTTTTTGGGCAGAGTGTGTTGTCTTTTGCTACAGCATGATGTTGTTTAGCAAAATACAATACACTCTGCCCAACTGAGTACATATGTTATGTACTCTAATGGAAACCAAAACATAAACTTATATGAGCAAAAATGAACAATGATTCATGTACAAAAAGTCGTATATTCCATAAATGAAAAATGTACAAAAGTGTGGCAAAGCACTTCTATATAGGAATCGAATACAAAATGTGACAAAGCACTTCCATATAGGAATCGAATACAAAATTATGGTACATCATTGCCACATAGGAGTGTAATACAAAATTGTGGCAATGTGACAAAACACTTCCATATAGGAATCGAATACAAAATTTTGTTACATCATTGTCATATGCGAGTGTGATACAAAATTGTGGCATTGATCAAAATATTTACACCTACAATCCTGCAACAAAACATATGTATAAAATAAGACCAATTAACATGACATTTATAAACAACAACTAAAAACATGAAACCAAGATATAACTTTACCTAATCAAGAATATTCTCGCATGAGACGATTGCGCCGCGTCCCTCTAAGTCTTGTAACAGTGCAGTCAGTCCATGTCGATATCCATATGATTCTTCAGTTCGCGTTGGAGGATGACCCACAGCCAACTCCTATAGTAAATATGCAAAATGTTAGATGAATATACATAATGTACTTAACACAAAAAACTTCAATAATTAACATCATACTTACAAATTGGTAGCGCATACTGTCGTATCCGCTGCTACCTAAATGCGACGTTCCAACCGTATCTAAATGTGTGTCCGTCGCATCTCTCTGTTGACGATACCGATCAGGAGTATGTTGGTGCTCATCCTGAATTGATTCCCATTCTTTGGCATCTAGCCATACAGGCTTCGGTAAGCCTGCTTTGAAAGCATCGCGAGCTTCCGATCGTTGATGAGACATCACCTCGCGTGCTGTATGTTGAATCCATTCGCAACTCACAATAGGATTCCCAGGTGTTGGCCGGTACTCTTCATATATGCATTGTGTGATATGATTTTTAGAGTCTCTATCCTGTTCGGTCCACTTTAACATTACTAAATGACCAAATTTGATAGAGCATAGTTGTCGTATGTGCTGACGCATTGACTTTCCCACCGCATCCATAACTGGAGCTCCATTACGCATATGATATATCTTCGATTCGTCATGATCATGTGCACCCCAAGGTGTACGTCGAGATCCCATCTAATGCAATATGAAGATCTCATCTCATCCAATGTATATATATGCATGCTTAATCTTGTATACATATGCATTCATGTATAGATATGCATATGCTTGCTTGTATGCAAATGCATTCTTGTATGCATATGCATGCTCGTATGCATATGCATGCTCGTATGCATATGCATGCTCCTATGCATAATCATGCTCCTATGCATATGCATGCTCCTATGCATATGCATTCATGTATGCATATGCATTCATGTATGCATATGCATTCTTGTATGCATATGCATTCATGTATGCATATGCATATTGCATGCTTGTATGCATATGCATATATTGCATGTATTGCATGTTTGTATGCATATGCATTCTTGTATGCATATATTGCATGCTTGTATGCATATGCATTCATATATGCATATGCATTCATATATGCATATGCATTCATGTATGCATATGCATTCTTGTATGCATATGCATTTTTGTATGCATATGCATTCTTGTATGCATATGCATTCATGTATGCATACATGAATGCATGCATGTCTATATATGCATTCTTGTATGCATATGCATTTTTGTATGCATATGCATTCTTGTATGCATATGCATTCTTGTATGCATATGCATGTTTGTATGCATATGCATGCTTCTATGCAAATGCATGCTTGTATGTAAATGCATGCTTGCATGCATATGCATTCATGTATGCATACATGAATGCATGCATGTATGTATGCATATGCATGCATGTATGTATGCATATGCATGCATGTATGCATATGCATGCATGTATGTATGCATATGCATGCATGTATGTATGCATATGCATGCATGCATGTATGCATATGCATGCATGTATGCATATGCATGCTTCTATGCATATGCATGCTTCTATGCATATGCATGCATGTATGCATATGCATTCTTGTATACATATATTGCATGCTTGTATGCATATGCATATATTGCATGTATTGCATGCTTGTATGCATTTGCATGTTTGTATGCATATGCATGCTTGTATGCATATGCATATTCATGTGTGTATGCATATCTCTCCCCTCTCTCTCTCTCTCTCTCTCTCTCTCTCTCTCTCTCTCTCTCTCTCTCTCTCTCTCTCTCTCTCTCTCTCTCTCTCTCTCTCTCTCTCTCTCTCTCTCTCTCTCATGTATGCATATGCATGCTTGTATGTATGCATATGCATTCATGTATGTATGCATATGCATGCATGTATGCATATGCATTCATGTATGCATATGCATTCATGTATGCATATGCATGCATGTATGCATATATTGCATGCATGTATGCATATATTGCATGCATGTATGCATATATTGCATGCATGTATGCATATGCATGCTTGTATGTATGCATGTATGTATCCATGTATGTATGCATATGCATTCATGTATGCATGCATCTATGCATATGCATGCATCTATGCATATGCATGCATCTATGCATATGCATGCATGCATCTATGCATATGCATGCATGCATCTATGCATATGCATGCATGTATGTATGCATATGCATGCATGTATGTATGCATATGCATGCATGTATGTATGCATATGCATGTATGTATGCATATGCATGCATGTATATATGCATATGCATTCATGTATTCATATGCGTGCATGTATGTATATGCATGCATGTATGCATATATTGCATGCATGTATGCATATATTGCATGCATGTATGCATATGCATGCTTGTATGTATGCATGTATGTATGCATATGCATGCATTTATGCATATATTGCATGCATGTATGCATATATTGCATGCATGTATGCATATGCATGCTTGTATGTACGCATATGAATTCATGTGTGCATATGCATTCATGTATGCATATGCATTCATGTATGCATATGCATTCATGTATGCATATGCATTCATGTATGCATGTATGCTTGTATATATGCATGTATGTATGCATATGCATGCATGTATGCATATGCATTCATGTATGCATATGCATTCATGTATGCATATGCATTCATGTATGCATATGCATTCATGTATGCATATGCATTCATGTATGCATATGCATTCATGTATGCATAGCCCTCTCTCTCTCTCTCTCATGTATGCATATGCATTCATGTATGCATGCATGTATGCATGCATGTATGCATGCATGTATGCATATGCATGCATGTATGCATATGCATGCATGTATGTATGCATATGCATGCATGTATGTATGCATATGCATGCATGTATGTATGCATATGCATGCATGTATGTATGCATACGCATTCATGTATGCATATGCATGCACGTATGCATATGCATATGCATGCATGTATGCATATGCATATGCATGCTTGTATGTATGCATATGCATGCATGTATGTATGCATATGCATGCATGTATGTATGCATATGCATGCATGTACATGCATGCATATGCATTCATGTATGCATATGCATATGCATGCATGTATGCATATGCATGCATGTATGCATATGCATGCATGTATGCATATGCATATGCATGCATGTATGCATATGCATGCATGTATGCATATGCATGCATGTATGCATATGTATGCATATGCATGCACATATGTATGCATATGCATGCACATATGTATGCATATGCATGCATGTATGTATGCATATGCATGCATGTATATATGCATATGCATTCATGTATGCATATGCATTCATGTATGCATATGCATTCTTGTATGCATATGCATATGCATGTGTGTATGCATTTCCCTCTCTCTCTCTCTCTCATGTATGTATGCATATGCATGCATGTATGCATATGCATACATGCATTCATGTATGCAATGTATACATGCATTCATGTATGCATATGCATACATGCATTCATGTATGCATATGCATACATGCATTCATGTACGCATATGCATACATGCATTCATGTATGCATATGCATGCATGTTTGCATATATTGCATGCATGTATGCGTATATTGCATGCATGTATGCAGATGCATGCTTGTATGTATGCATATGCATTCATGTATGCATATGCATGCATGTATGCATATGCATGCATGTATGCATATGCATGCATGTATGCATATGCATTCATGTATGCATGCATGTATGCATATGCATGCATGTATGCATATGCATGCATGTATGCATATGCATGCATGCATGTATGTATGCATACATACATGCATGCATGTATGCATATGCATTCATGTATGCATATGCATTCATGTATGCATATGCATTCATGTATGCATATGCATTCATGTATGCATATGCATTCATGTATGCATATGCATTCATGTATGCATATGCATTCATGTATGCATATGCATTCATGTATGCATATGCATTCATGTATGTATGCATATGCATGCATGTATGCATATGCATGCATGTATGCATATGCATTCATGTATGCATATGCATTCTTGTATGCATATGCATTCTTGTATGCATATGCATTCTTGTATGCATATGCATATGCATGTGAGTATGCATATCCCTCTCTCTCTCTCTCTCTCTCTCTCTCTCTCTCTCTCTCTCTCTCTCTCTCTCTCTCTCTCTCTCTCTCTCTCTCTCTCTCTCTCTCTCTCTCTCTCTCTCTCTCTCTCTCTCTCTCTCTCTCTCTCTCAAAAACAAAACTAAAGAGAGAAGATATTAGAAAATCAAAAACATAAAGAAAGATAAAAAGAGTGATATATGTCTTACTTACATTGATGTAGTTTTTGAATCAAGGTTATCAAAATCCACTTGAAGTTCTCCTTCGTTGAATTTCCAAAGATTTGATCTCAAAAATCTGTTGCAAAACTAAAGAGAGAAGATATTAGAAAAGCAAAAACATAAATAAAGAAAATAGAGTGCTACAACATGTGCGATCTACTTACCAAAGCGTCAGATCTATAAAAATAGAGGTCTGCTTAGAGAGAGAGAGAGGGAAGGAGAGGAGAAGAGAGAGAGAGAGAGAGAGAATTGTTTGAATCACGGTCATCAAAATCCACTTGAAGTTCTTCTTCGTCAAATTTTGAAAGATTTGATCCCAAAATCTCTTGCAAAACCAAACAGAGAACATATTAGTAAAGAAAAAACATAGAAAAAGAAAAAAGAGTGCTACAATATGTGCGATCTACTTACCAAAACTTCATATCTATAAAGATAGAGGTCTGTTTAGAGAGAGAGAGAGAGGGAGAGAGAGGGAGGGAGAGAGAGGGAGAGAGAGTGAGAGAGAGGGAGGGAGAGAGAGAGAGAGATAGTGAGAGAGAGCGAGGGAGAGAGAGAGAGAAAGGGTGACAAACAGAGGTCTGTTGTTGGCGTGTGCAGACCGGAAAGGAGAAGATCTAGATTCAAAATGCTCAGAATGACAAATTTTGGGTTTCGGGCCGGGTTAAAAAGAGAGTGTCGGTATAAGTGTTGGTAGCTCCAGTGAATTACCGACGCGTATACCGATGCTGTCTTTCAGAGGCAAAGCGGCTTTCCCAAATTGTCCGAGGGTCATACCGACGCTGACAGCTGACCGTCGGTATTCCCTCGATATGTTGTAGTGATATTTGAAAAGACCCAAAGGACCCTATAGGACCCAATTAGAATATGTCCGAACCAACCACCTAGGAGCTCCCATCTATGAGGATGGCTCGAGAAGATCAGTGGTTCAGTTGCATAATCCTGACAAACGCATTGGACTAGAACGTCGAGTAGTGAAATTCAAGAGAGGTGCTTACATAGACAAAGAAGGAAAAATGTACATCATAAGTACTCAACCTAACCATACCAATGTGTTTGGTGTAGTTAGTCCCGAGGCCGAAGCAAGAACCTGAGGAAAAGAACCATTAGGAGACAAACCTAGGCCACCTCGAGGGAAATTTGTACTGACAAGAGTACTAAACCCAGAATGGATCCCTCAAGATAATAGAAGCATTGAATTATTACTAAATAAGGACACTTATGAAGCATTTTGGAGGTACAAAATGCAACAACCTAGTGAGATAGGCTCCATTATGATTTACAAATTCAAGGACCCAAATACACCTAGAAAGGTTGTATACGTGGATAATACTTCATTAGGAGTATTTGTTATGCCAGATCATGCTAGACATGCCTATACATGGAGAGGTGAGTTAGTATTCCCTTCATCTCGAGCAAATGCAAACACTAGTCATCAGGGTGCTGGCACATCCTTTGCCCATGGCACTCAAAGAGAGAAGAACAAAGAAAGACTGGAAGTACGTTTTATGCACGCCATAGGGAGGGATAGACCAACCATGGACACCGATAGATCGAAAAGACAAAGAGAACAAAGCATGCCAAGTGTTAGAGATGTTTTTTGTCTACCCAGACCACGTGAACATCCCAAGATACAGAGACCCACTGAGTTAGTAAAGTCGATGAAAAATAACTTTGATGGGATAGGAGATCCCTATGACCATGTTGCCGAATTTAAGTAGATGTTGCGAGTAGAGCAAGTAGAACACATGTTTACACAATACAATGTGTTTGGACTAATGTTAAAGAACACAGCTTTAACTTGGTTCCAACCATTGCAACCAAGGCCATTTAGGGATATTCATCACTTTTTAGAGTCATTCATCACAAAACTCTCTAAAAGTGGAATCGGACATAATACTTCTTCATTGATTCACAGTTTCAAACAGACCCCTCAGGAAACAGTCAGACTTGCAGGATGTGGCTTAGGCAATATGTCGAGAGATGCGCAGTGCAGGAACTACCCTCATAGGCCAAGCAAGTATCTTTGTTTTTAGATGGCCTCTTGAGCTCTAAACTATGCTCCTATGTTTATCTAAATGAATCTAGAACACTAGAGCAATGTGTAAGGATTTGTATAGCCAGTGAGGAAAATTTAGGAGATGAATTGGAACTTTCAAAGGTCTATAAAGACTCAGATAGCTCATCTCAATCATCCTCAAAACTTTTGAGCTCCATTGAAGACCTAGAAAAAAAAGTGGCCCAAAAACTAGGAGTCTCTAGTGAATAGATGCCTAGGTTAACAACAAACAAATGTTCTTACAACTATGGTGGTGATCATATGTCAAATGTGTGTCCTAATGTAACACAAACACAAGCCAACAATAGTGGCCAATACAGCACAATTGAGAGACGATACACAAATCACACAGCACAAGATTGCCCATACAACAAACAAGTAGTACAGCAGAACTATCTGCAAGCATACCCCCGACCAAGAAGCTATCAAGGTCAATACAATGCTCAGCCTCATTACTGTAGGCCTCCACACAACTATCCTTATCTGGCCCAATAGAGACCACAACCTGTTTTAGCTCAACAGCCACCACCACCAACTAATGTCATCTTAGTAAAGTACGCTGCTACAGAAGTGAACCTCAATAGGGCATTGGTTCCTTCTTTGCCCTTGATCATAGAAAGTGATCCTAATTCTAATAGTTTTGACTCTACACGGAGTCCCTAGAGCATATGGAAAAAAATCAATACGACTCAGTCCTCCATCTTAGTAAAGTACGCTACCACAGAAGAGAACTTCAATAGGGCATTTGTGCCTTATTTGCCCTTGATCATAGAAAGTGTTCCTAATTCTAATAGTTTCGACTCTACCCATGTAGATAGTCCACCCCGCATGCTACACGGAGTCCCCAGAACATATGGAAAAAAAATCAATACATCAATGTATAGCTTTCTCAAGCTATTCGATTAAAATGTTCTATCTGGCAACGATGCTACTTGGCTCCTCTTCTCTTTGTAATCACTATGGATGGTCTGAATTGCCTTGTTAAACATCATACATGCTAAGGTCTTAGTCAAGTCCTCTTTCTTTCCCTCAATCAAGGCTAGATGATCATGAGACTCTTTATCGATGACACAAATGCTTTTGTGCATAATGATCTGGCCAACATTAATACATCTTGGTGCTGCCTAAATACTTTTTGTGAGGCATTGAGCTCCAAAATAAACCACTATGAAAATGCTTTCAAGGCTGCTATTGGGGATCCACCTCAAATATTGGTGACCATGGTTGTCAGTTGATCCCTAGGAGAAAAACTTTTTCTTGTTAGGTATTTCAATAGGATTTGATGTTTTGATGGGTCAATGATGGAACTCAGCTCTTTCTTAACTCGATAACAAGTTAACATATTGGAAAGGTATGTAGATCAAACTAGAAGGGCAAGCTATAGTGGTTAACATGTTCCTTCTTTCTTTGATTGTTTACTTTCTCTTTTATTGGAGATTGAAGAACCAAGAGATTGTCAAATTGGAAAGAATTTATAGAAAACTTTGCTAGACAAGAGATCCAAATAGAAGGGTGTCCCCAAAATTGAATGTGCTACTTGCATAAGCCAAAGCGATCAAGGTGGTTAGGGTATTCTAGACATTGAAGGTATGGCCAATAAATTGGCAGGCAAATGGTTAATTAAAGCATGGAGCAACAAGGATGCCTCTTGGGCCAAAGTGAATTTTAGAAACAATAGCACTCTTAGGCTTGTGGGATTGCATGCTGGAAGGGTCTCGATCTTTTCACTCTTTTCTTCTCCCCTTATTCAAGGACTCTTAGAGGCTCAATCTTAGTTTGTTCTTTGTAGAAGAGTTGAAACAAGGTGAAAATAGATCAATGAAGATTAGAAATGGGTAGTTGATATTAGAAAAAATAACTTGATATGGTTCCCTATCAAGGGCATTAATGGTATTGGGTCTTGGAACCTTCAAAAATCTAGGAATCTTTGGAACAAAGGTTTTTGTTTGTGGAAACACCTCTAGAATCAAGAAACATGCGAATGGATTGGATTTGAGGAAATTGACCAGGCTAGCAGAGTGGACCATGAAGAATGGTGTCTATTGCAGAGCAAATTCAATGCTTCAGAGTGCTCGAGGACTTGCCTCCTTATTGGAGATGATTCCCCTCAGATTGAGGATCTTAGATGGCACAATGGCGACAGTCTTGATAAAATTATGACATTCATGAAGAATTTCTCCTCTCATGTCACGCGTAATAGGAGATGGTGCCTGGAGTTTTTATCATTTAGGTGGGATTTTAAGTTTTGATCCCTTTGGCATCCCCTCACCGGAATGGAAAATCAGTTCTTATGTGGTGAATGCTCCACTAGGGAATTCCGACCAATGTAAATCAACCTCGATGGAACCGGGGACAAGCAGGTAATAGTATGATCATACCCCCACCATGATGTCATTTCTGCACAGAAGTTGATCATACATGTTGAAAATGCAAGCAAGTCCTGAATACGATAAACACAAAAAGGATAGGAAAAATCCTATGGCAAATATGGTCTATATCACAGCAGCAAACACTCAAACAGTAGCATTATAGACAGGATCAGGGGAAACCCTCCACCTTGCTACAGAAGTGTTTGATCCAGGTTTAAAAGAGCAACAATGAACATTTATGAAAGCATCCAAGTGGGCTCAAGAAAAATGACCAGTTTTCCCAAACCCCATACCTATGACTCGACAATAGGTTGAGCAGCCCGTGAAGTGTACATCAGAACCAATAACAATACAGCTAGTAGCCTCACCAAAAACCACATCGAAATTGCATAATCCGAGTTTGGCATGGGATATTTTAGCGAAGGCTCTGATTACTACTCCATTGGGACAGTTACTAACCTTAGTTCTTGGTATTCAACAACACTTCCAATAACAAATTGATCTGAGGCCAACTTGAGCACCAGCCACAACAACTATCAACCTAGAGTCTGATTCTATGGTAGATCACGTAGTCCAAATAATTGCCATTTGATCTAAGAACCATAAAATTTCATAGGTGCTTATTGATGGTGGGTCTAGAGTTAACATATCTACAGTAGCAATCTGTAAAAAGTTAGGTTGGAATAATATAGGGCCACTTAATTTTTTTCATAAGAATGGATGATCAGTTAAGAGTCCACTCAATGGGCCTAGTGCATTACATTCCTATCATACTGTAGGGGGTGGTGTTTATACTGACTTTTTTCGTTATGGAACTCCCTAAATCTAGCCTAGATTACAATCTTTTGTTTGGGCGACCTTGGCTAAAGCAAGCCAAAGTGCTACAACACTGGTCCTCACATGAGCTTGTTTTTAAAAGTAACCATCATAAATATGTGGTCCCATTAGCTCATATAAAACCATGCAAAATACATGCATGATTGTGCGTAGGTGAACCTCTCCACATGTTGGATGGACTATCAAACGATGAAGAAGAGGCCTTTTTGACTCCCAATCCCTTGGGATGGTAGACTTACAGGAGGTGTTGGATCAGTGGTCTTGGGCAGCCTGTACTGTGCAACCTTTTATGGATGACTCTAGTGATGAAGCCTAGGAATTAGTGGACATTCTAGATTTTCAGAACACCTTTCAGTTTGAGGCTAATCCTTCTACAACATGATAATTTTATGTGCCAGAAGACTAGTTAATGACTTGCCATCCGAGCAATGAGGATCTCTTAGCTATGTTAAAAGATATCATGGATGTCTTTGCTTGGGACTATAGGGACATGAAAGTCCTAGACCCCAAATTTACCAGCACCAGGTTGTATCAAAAAGAGATGCTCGACCCCTCAAGCAACAAAGTTACTGCATGAATCATAACGACGCTCAGCAGGTTAAGGAGGAAGTAGATAGATTACTTTGTGTTGGATTTATTGTCCCTGTAGAACACCTTGAATGAATTTCATCAATTGTGATACTACCCAAAAAGAATATGCAGCTTCGCATATGCAAAGATTATAGAAAATTAAATGTAGCCAATGGCCATGATTCATTTATGTTACCCTTCTTAGATAGCATGTTGGATGATGTAGCTGGCATAGAAATGTATTCATTTTTAGACCGATACGGTGTCTACAATCAAATCAGGATGGTCGAGGTAGATATACCTAAGATTGAGTTTATTACTAACTAGGGTGTTTATAAATTTATGGTGATGTGGTTCGGTCTACGCAATGCACCAAGCACTTTTCAATGTCATATGCAAGAAATCTTTTCACCATACCTAATGAGTTTCATGAGAGTTTATCTTTATGAATTTTCATTGTCTAATGACATTGCTACTCAATTGTAGCATCTTTGTTGCTGCTTTCTTAAATGTCGAGAGTATCATCTTTGTTTGAACCCCCATAAGTCTATCTTTGTAGTTAACTCTGGTAAACTCTTAGGAAACATTATTTGTAAACAAGGAATATAGGTGGATCCTGATAAAGTTCATGTTATCCTCAATGCACCACCTCCCAAAACTCCTAAGGAAGTTATGCATTTTCTCGGACAAATCTGTTGGCATGACTGGGAGCTTAGTTTGTATTTCGTAGAAGAGTGGGAACAAGGTGAATCAGTTTGTCAAGATCAAAGAAGATTGGAAATGGGTAGCCGATATTAGAAAAAATGATTCAATATGGTTGCCAATCAAGGGCATCAGAGGCGTTGAGTCTTGGAACCTTCAAAAATCTAGGAAGCTTTGCAACAAAAGGTTTCCGTTTGAGAAAAATCTCTCAAATCAAGAAACATGCCAATGTATTAGATTTGAGGACATTGACCAAGATAGGAGAGTGGACTATGAAGAATGGTGTCTATTGTAGAGTAGATTCAATGCTTTGGAGTGCTCGAGGACTCACCTCCTTATTGGAGATGATTCCCCTCACCTTGAGGGTCTTAGATGGCACAATGGCGACAGTCTTGATAAAGCCTAAGCTAATAATTGACTGAGAGGGTTGAGTATTCTTCCAACCTCGATTCAGCTTCTTTGATAGCTCTACTGCCCAAGAAGTCATGCTTCCCAAGCCTTGCTTAGTTCGCCCTTTTCTTCCTTTGATTGCTCTTGGATGACTCTTGCTAGACCTGTCAAATTCCAATGTTTAGGCCAATTCTTAAATCAATGATCAAACACTTTGATATATACACTTTTAAAGGTCCCTTTTTCTCCTTGTGAAATTCCCAAGTGCCCCTTTGCTTTCCTAATCCCATAGATGGGTCAATTGGACTTTGATGGATGTTCAGGCTCTCGGGGGTAAACCAAGTAGACTCTCTATTCTTCCAAATATGAGCTAAAGGGGCCTCCAATATGCTTAATCACTCAAAAACGCACTCAAAATAAGCCTTATATTTGCAAAAATCAAAACCCTAAATTTGGCATTTTAAGTCGATAATTGCGATGATCTGGGATAATCACGATGGTTTGCGACTGCCGCAATGGTCTAGTTGAATAGTCACCATGGTCTAGAACCTTCACGATGGTCCGAGGGTGCAAAGTCTTACGACGGTCCAAAAAATGAGTCATCGCGATGGTCTCGCTAATGACCAGTCACTTGCATGAGCCTGTCGTGATTGCCAATGGTCAATGCAACCATCGTGATGGCGTAAGCCCATCATGATGGTCATGAGGCACTATGGCTTGAGATAATCGTGCTGGTTTGAAATTGAAGCATCACGATGGCATACCTGGTATCATCGGGATGGTCTATGAGGACATGTGGCAATGGGTGGTCGCAATGGGGTGAGCTAATCATGATGGCATGGGCTCGGTCAGATCATGGCAATGGTCAGTGACCATCATGATGGTTCAACTGAACCATCGTGATGGTCTGAGATAGTCATGATGGTTTCAGACCGTCGCGATGGTTTGGCTGAGCCGTCACGATGGCGTGAGGCAATCGCGATGGTGCGACACAATCGTGATGATGTGAGCTCCTCGCGATGGTCCATCGAACAATGAATTTTTGATATGCACTGGTGGATTTGTGTGTGTGCAAGGATCCCCTACACTGTGGTGTACTCGCTTACCAAAAAAGTCGACTTTGTCAGACCATCGTGATGGTCTAACACCTACGGTAGATCTAGTAGAAACTTGAATTTCTCACCTTTTGGAAGCTTTCTTGTTGTTCTGAAGCATTAAATTACAAGAAAACTCAAAAATATGCATAACACGACAAGCACAAAAGCTATTTCTCTCTCTATCTCATGCGCAAATGTGGGAAATGAGGAGGATACATGGATATGGTGAAATTTTTTATTTTTTTGGAATGGAAGAAGATGATACAGTGGTGAAGGAGGAGTGTAGAGGAGATGAGAAACACCAAAAACTACACAAAACAACAATAAAAATTGAATTTTTTACCTTCCACTACCAATTCTTGCTATACTCTTACCATCACGCATTCATCCTAACCTTGATCCCCAGCAATGGCACCAAATTTGGTGTTGCTCTAGTACGATGGTAAGCACCACGTTAAGAAGCTCCACCTCCTTAATGTCAATCTATGGAAGGGATAAGAGTGATATGAAGATCCTAAATGCAAGATGTAGTGAGAGTGAAGGTGAGAAGCATGGAGATGCACACACACATATCCACACACATGTAAGAGAGAAGCAAGACAGAATGGAAGGTAGGAAATAAGCTCTATTGCTCAAGATCACTATTACAATCTCAAAATATCTCAAAGCTCACACTAACCAATACTAGTGTCCGGATAGTTAAAAAATAGGTTATCGGTACTATTTGGAGGTCTAAACGAAATCTAAAAATATCCAAAATTGGTATGCTTGTTTCTACCTAAGCTCCTCAAGCTCAAGGACTCCTGGGCGTGCAAAAAATGGATCTAATAATTACAAAAGTGGGTGTTTCTATGATACATATGGTACAAAAGTGATGAAAATCACTATTTGGTGTTTTGAAGAAGTAATATCAATCATATTTCTTTGACTAAAAATAGATTGCATGGCTCCCCACGACTCTTTGTAGTCCACCTTCACATGCTTCCTCTTCGTTTATGCCTTTGGCTACTGCCAACATTGCCTCTAGTCTTTGTGATGGGAATGATCCTCTTTCATTTAATGAACCACAAAATTTGAAAAATTGGATTGTTGGTATGCAATACGAATATGATGCTATTATGAAGAATGGTACCTATTCTTTATGTGATTTGCCTGCTGGCAAGAAGGCCATTGGCACTAAGTGGGTATAGAAGCTGAAGCGTAAGCTTAATGGAACAATTGACAAGTATAAGGCTAGGCTTGTTGCAAAAGGTTATGCTAAGGAAAGACGCATTGATTTTGATGAGATCTTTGCTCCCACATGTGGAATGAATATTGTTCATAGCATCTGTGCACTTACAGCTCATCATGATTGAAATGTATATCAGCTGGAAGTTAAAATTGCATTCATGAATGATGACTTACATGAAAAAGTGTATGTTTTTTAGCCCCATGTTTTGTGCACAAAGGGCATGAAAACAAAGTGTGCATGTTGAAAAAGGCATTATATGGTTTGAAGCAAGCACCATGTGCTTGGTATGAGAGGCTTGGCGCATGTAACAGTATTCCCTGTAGGAAGGGGCTCGAGTGAAGAGAAGAAACTGCAATGTGAGGTAATATGTTTGGTCACCCCATTGTCAAAGTACCAAACATCTGAGTATACTACAGACATGCACAGCTCATGAGAAGATGGGTCAAAACTACAAATAGTAGTATACACCCATTCTTCTTCCTGCACAAGATTAGCAGACTCTGTTTTTGGTGTAGAGGCTTCTGCAACAACCATTCTAGCCTCTTTCTTCTTTGCCTCTTTCGCAGCCAATTTTGGACAGTTCTTTATGATATGATCATTCCCTTTATAGTACTTGCAAAACTAATTTCTGCTTTTCTGATTTTTGTCATCTTTATCTTGGTTCTTCAAATGTGCAGCATTTGCAGATTTTTGCTTACTAGTAGAAGAGCTCCATTTTCCTTTGCCCTTCTAACGAGCCAAGGAAGCTTGATCTGCAACACACATAATGGACCTGTTCTGCCTGGATTGATCCTCCTGCAACAAAACAGAGACTAACTCCTCAAAAGACAAGGCATTTGGATTTCCTTTCATCATCAACCAAAGAGTAGAAAAAAAACTTTGATATGAATCAGGAAGACCATTCAGAACGGTCTACACAAGTGAGCTATCTTGTATAACCTCATCAGCAAAAATCAATTGTTCCTTCAAGTATTTGATCTTTGTTAAAAAACTATCCATAGAATCACCTTCATTCATGTGCTCACTCTCCAACTATTTTTGGCGGTAAGCAACACGACCCTCATTCCTAGCTTGGTACAATGTGGTACATGTATCCCAAGCATCCTTAGCTGTTCTGCAAGAGTGAATGTGAGGAATAATTGCATGTTTGAGAGACAAAGGTATCAATGTATGTGCCTGAGAATCTCTACCATCCCAATGAATCTGCTCTGTAGTAGGTGCAGCAGAAACCGTAGCACGAACCGGAATATGCAGAATATCATCATCTTTGATACCTTCTGCATCAGCTTTAGTACCTACAGTTGTAACAGTTGCAAGTGTGATAAGACGTTTTTCAACACCCTACACAATGTTCCATTGTCGTTTTGCAACCAATACATGTCGCATCATATAAGCCGACAACGGGTAGTTGGTACCATCCAACTTATCCTCAACAGCCAACATATGAAATACATCACTGCTTAAGCCATGGTCAGTGACTAAAATACCTTGATGCAGAAAATTGACTATATCTCAAAAAGTTGAACAGAACTGCCTAGACAAGTTCTACTAAACCTGTAGCAGACTTTGATACGCTTATAGTGGCGAATCGAAACAGGTATATACCTTTGGCACAAAAAGATGAAATAGCCTACACAAGCGCTGGGATAGTGCGTTCGGAGGCCGAAACGAGCTGAGATTATGCTCACCAAATTTTGTGTGAATCTGAGATTGCAACCGGAGAGGTGTAGATGACACCCTAGATGAAGCGGCCACCTGTTCTCATACCAATTGTTGGAGTTAGACGTCTATGGAAGCACGCGAACAACAAGAAAGAAGAAGAAGCTTGGAACACAACACACAATACTAAATGTATTACTAGAGAATGTACAAAGATAAGTAGCCCATTAGGGTGATAGGCATATATAAAACCCGAGGGAAAAACCGATAAGTAGGATGCAACGGATCTCTATGTTTGACTGATGAATGAAGTTGACAAGTAGAACATGTAGAAACATAGCTACTAATGTCAACATACATCCTAGGCCAATAATAGGTACTTCTAATTTTTTCATATGTTCCAAAAAATCCTTTATGACGTGCCCATAATGTCTCATGCATTTCCTTCATTACTTGCAATTGAAGCCCTCGTTTTCCTAGGATTCGTTGTGGATTCTTAACCTTACCCTTAGCATGTCTCCAAAGATAATCGTTACATAGGAAAACGTTATAAGCTCGTTTCCTAATGTTACGAAATCTATTCATAGTCCAGGTAGGTAATGGTTGTAGTGTACTTAGATACTTTCCTATGTCTCTCCATTCATTTTCGTACTCAGACGCATCAAATTTCTCATACTCATATATATGTGGAACATAGTCAACTAAATTCACATTCTTTATTAGATCACTTTCAAGATCATCATCAAATCTAGCTCTCGATAACATATCAGCAACTGAGTTTGACTTACCTGAAATATGAACTAACTGAGGATTTATGAACTTAATATATGAGATCCATCTAAGCATGGCTATATCCAGGGATGAAAAATTGGCTATCATTCCAATGAGAGGCAAACAATCAGTCTCAACTTTGACATTTGCACCAATGAAATATTCTTTGTCTGTTTTCAAAGTTGTTACCATACCCCATAGTTCTCGTTTGATTTGTGGATATTTTCGTTGTGTTTCATGTAGAATTTTGGCACCAAACCTAATTGCATATCTATTCCCTTCACTATCATCTTGACTTATGACCCAACCTATACCAATAGGACTAGTATCAACAGTCAATATAATAGGTTTGTTAGCAGAATAGTCTACACGCTTAAGGATGGGAGCTTCAAGCAATAATTTCTTCAATTTACGCATAACTTGAGTGTGTTTGTCAGTCCAAATAAATTTTTGTTTCTTCCTCAACAAGTCATAGAGACAATCAGCAACATGAGCAAAGTGTGGGATCCAAATAACATAAAAGATGCAAGCACCAAGAAATCTACGTACCTCACTCACGTTGTTACATGTTTCAGAAATCTTGCTAATGGCATCAACTTTTTGTGGGTATGGCTTTCGACCATAATGGCCATATAAATGTCCAACAATAAGAACCTCGTTGACACCAAAAACAGATTTTTCTATGGAAAATGTGAGACCTACCTCTTCAGATCGTTCAAATGTTCTTTCACAATCAGAGATATGGTCAAGAACAAATTGACAACATCCAGATGAATCTAAAGTAATTTCCTTTACACGTTCCTCACTCCCTTTAATTGGAATATCATCAATGAATGGCATAGTTATATGAGGGATAAAATCATGTAAGACCATATTCATAGCACTCATCATATGAGCCGCAAAATTAGTCGCTCCTTGAGGTAAAGTACACATTCGCACTAAGCCTAAAGGAGTTTTCATTGTGGTAATGTCACGACTATCAATTGCTAATTGGAATTGGTCATATCCAGAATATCAATTGACTCTTATGAAGAAAATCTAATCTAGAATGTGGAAAAAAAAGTGACAAACTATTGTACATGTTGGTTGGATGCGAGATGTCAAACCAATATCCACTGTTGTCCCGCTCAACAATGGATTCTATCCAAAATTTTGATCGTATGTAGCTCCAAACATGAATTGAGGTGCACAATCACTACAAGCATGCTCATGACTCTGAGTAACAATAGGTTTCTTTCTAATTGACAATCGATTCCTAGGATGATTCACTCCTACTGTCATGACTTCAAGTGATTGCATTCCATCCTTAGACTTAAATCTAGCATAGGTAGACCCATCATCCATGGTTTTAGTTTCCATACGACTCTCACAAATAAAGGGTTGACCTAAGAGAACTTCATAGGAGCAATTATCTTGAATAAAAAAGTGAAACTCTTCTGTGATTCCTCCTATGGATATGGGCACACTAGCACAAGCTCCATACAAGGTACCTACACCATTATCTGAAGTTCTCATACGCCATCCACAATCTTTATCTATGGGCCATCGAAACTTATCATAGACTTCTCTTGAAATCACATTGATTTCGGAGCCAAAATCTACTAATGCATTTAGAGTGATAGTGTTCTTATCATTTCCTATTTCAACATGCATCTCTGATGTACCTCTAGACCAAAATGTTCTTTTAAAGTGACTTTCAGGATTGTTTTCATGATTTTCATGGTCAGGTTGAATAGGTCCTAAGAAATTTTTATTAACATTTACTTCATCATCATCAAAGTCCTCTTCATCAGATTCATCAAAGTTTAAGGCTCCATTCATAGCTTGATCTTGATCTAGAGAACCTTGCATCTCAGTATCTAGATTAAGCGGAAACCTCTTCCTTTTAATTAGGCCGATAAAGTTATCTTTAAAAACAGGCTTTGCAATTCTAGTTTCACTCCTCTAGTTCCTACGTCCGTTATGGTTATATTTTCATAATGTTTTTTCATTCCTCCCTTACCATACTTTCCTTGCAAAGGTAGCCTAGATCGATAGTCACAGATTTTCTTCTCTATGTCTATTACTAGTCGTTGCTCCTTAGCAGCCTTCAATAGTTCACAATCTCTCAAAAAGTTCTCTAACAAATCACACCAAGGACACCTACGAGGGCCACGCACAAAACCATTTTGATTTTGAGGATTTTGATTTAGTTGTGGTGGGAAATTTTGAAATTGAGGATTTTGTTGATAAGGTATTGCTTGAACAGGATAATTAGGATTTTGATAAGGCAATTGATGTATTTGAGGAGCTTGGGGAGCAACATGTGGTACTTGAGGTGCAAGAGGAGCTTCCATATTATACGGTTGATGATTTTGAAAATTTTGATTTTGAGGATTTTGAAAAGCTATTTGTGAAGCTTGAGGATACATGTTTTGATACATTTGAGGATTTTGCACATGAGGATGAGGATTTTGCATTGAAGGATTATGCAACTTTGGCTAAGTATCCTACGAAAATGCTTCCGAAAGCCAGGAGGATCAAGGGGATGGCCATAAGCGCTTCATCTGGTGTAGTGCGTTTTGTTTCTGCTAATCCGCAAAGCACGAGGAGCGAGAACTTCAGGACATTATAGCTATTCTAGGACTAGACGAGTTATCCGAGGAGGATCGTTTGACAGTAGCTAGAGCACGAATTGAAACGTCTTAAATAGAGGGTTGAACTAACTTGAAAACTATACTATTTTCAAGGAGGAACTTGATATGCTTGAGTAGGAGCTACTTGTGGATTTTGATTGGTAGCTATAACATGTTGATTAGGCTCTTGAAAAGACATTGGGCTCATTTGATTTTGGAAAGTTTTGGTGTAATTAGATTGTAAAGCATCTATAGTCTTGGCCAAATTGGATTGTGTAGCAATAAGACTTTCCATTTGCTTAGTGAGAATTTCCACTTGTGATTGTTCAACTACACTTTTATTTGGCTCTACTTTAAAACCTTGAGTAGGCTCTACCATTTGAGGAATAGGAGTAGAGTCAAAAAGCTTTGCATGGGATTGTTCTCTAACTTGCTCCTTAGTTTGTGGAAGGCTAGCTTGAGGAAGACTAGTTTTCTCATAAAGCATGGATTGTCTTTGATGTCTATGGGCTACAGCCTCTACTACTTTACGCACTTTTTGCCAATTGTCAGTAAGACCATAACGCTTATCTGGTTCTTCTAATCGCCGTTCAACTTCCCTACGAGTTTCAGGATGAAGAAGCTTAAGAAATTGATCACAAGATCAGGTTCCAAAGTTATCTTATCCACATCAGGAAGTTGTTCATAGTGTCTAATATACTCATTTTGTAAGTGAGTAATAGAGCTACTAGGCTTTGGTGAATTGACCCATCGTAAGAATCCATCCCAATTATGTTGGCTATAATCTTCAAGATAGAACTCTTTGAGCATCTCCTTTCTAAAATCACTCCAAGGAAGACTATCATATTGAGTGACACGATTTATTATAGAGCTATCAACAATTTGTTGAAAGAATGATATCAGAAGATCTTCGGGAAGACCAAAAATCATAGCTTGCTCTTCAAACAAATCTAAGTAGCTTGTGATGTTGATGCCATTGAATTTTCCCTTCTCTCTCAACATAGAAGAGACTATTCTTTGGCCTTGTTTCTCAACAATAAGGGATTTGAATCCTTCCTCCATCTTATGTGAATAAGCAAGTGATGCTCTAGATCTCTCACAAATGTGTTTACTTCATGACGAAGATGTGCACGATACTGTGAGAAATCCAGTGCAACACTCAAGACTGATGATGATGAAATTATGAGGATGAAAATATGAAACAAAGGATATGGATCACAACCTCCCAACAAGATCAGAAGCAAATGCCACGAAGCGTTTCACGTCGGGTTCAAATGTGGAGGTGATCGCAATCCGGGTGGATCGGGTCCAGTCGTGGCACACACAGGGTGTATGAAGCTAATGAATGTTGGAAGGTTTAAGGACGTGAAAGTGAAATTAATGTTGAGTATGGAGAAGAGAGAGATGTTGAAATGATTATGGGAATGGGAATGTAGGAGTGCAAGTTAGATTGATGAACATGAATGATAAGAATGAAAGAGAACCATACACACGAATCAAATTTGGAAGGAAGAATGGTCCATTGAAGGAGCTTACTAAACACTTCCTAATTCCAATCCATATGCATAGTCTTCTTTGGATGATATGTATGCATGATGAGAATAGATGGAATCCTTACACATAAAATTAGTTTCAAAAGGAAGAATGGTCCAATATTAGAGCTTCTTATACACTTTCAGAAACTAATCAATATGTATGGGTATGTATGGATTATATGCATGCAAGTGAATTATGATGATAGATTTTAATCACAAGCTCATTGAAACATCCTCACTGGTTCAACGCAATCCTGCGGAGCCTTCTCACACATAGAAGAAAATAGAAGACATGTAAAAATACTTAAGAAACTGAGAGACAAGAGAGAAGAGACAAGTGACAAGTGACATGAATTAAAAGGATTTGAATTAAGTTACATGTATAAGATCGTCGTGGTATGTCAAGCTAAGCAGTCTACTGATCAAAGGCAGTTCTGACCTTCAAACCATGACAGTTCACCGAATGTCATACGTAAGAAGGTGAGTTCCACTTCATTGACCCTATGTATGTCTAGGCTCGTAACGTCTAACTAAAGAAGTCTAAGACTCATTAAAACCAGCTCTAACTCACTCACATGCTCCACCGAGCGTGAGTCAAGATAGAGATGCTGATTTCAAGAGCCTATCCTAGATTGGAGTTCTCACTTAAATTTGAAACTAGGTACTATACTCATACTCGCCCACCTTGGATCCTCACTTGCTCAACCAAGGATGATCGTCTCAAGGAAACCATAAGCTAGCAAGAGCCCTATGGATGCCTAACAATGATCCTCTAGGAGTTTAGAGGGGGGCTTATATAGTTTTTTGAATGATTTTGGGCCCTTTTATCTAGAGAAATCAACTCTCAACTCTAGGATCACTACTTTCGATTACAACCATTTGATTAATCAAATCAATGGCTTGGAATTGTTCTTTCTATCAAATCTAGTGTAAAGGAGTGAAATTTAGGCGCCTTCATTCTCCACCATTGGATCTGGGGATGATCTGGACCGTCAGATCAGTGCTAACATCAGTTTGGATAAGATAAGCCACTATTTTTGGAGAAAAGTTGCATTATTGATCTTTGATTGTCAAAAAAGTCTTCTTTTATGGAACAACTCGTGGATCCTCCTTGCTTTAAGCATAAGTGCATCACCCTTGAATATGAGCTCATCTTGATCGTACAACATGGCTCAATCAGCTTTCGCCATGTGGTGGCCCTTCAACCCTTCAATTTGCTTAAACTATAAATCTATGGTGATCCTGAAAACTGGACTTTGTGCTCTTTGACCCTCCAAATAGGCTTTGATGAAAATGAAACTTTGTAGGACTATGTTTCCAAAGAACTCCTTCAGGAATATGCAAAAAAAACTTCCACCTGAATCTTCCTTGTACAAGTTTGTCTACATTTGGAAGCTTGCAAGGTGGCATTAAGGTCTCTAGGAAGTTTTGATAGCCTTGAAACTTTGTACAAATATGTAGCCACATATGTTCTTTATAGATGCCAAACCATATGGCTAACATAAATTTCTATACAAGAATTTGTAGGGTCAAACTAGAAAAATTACATTTTTACAAAATGAACATAGCATATCAATGTGCTACAAAATCCATTTTCTGCTGAAATTTGGGCTATAGATTTCCTTTGACAATCTTTACAAGTATATGAATTTTCATCTAATTTGGTGACAATGAAATTTTGGCCCTAATTTCCTAACTTTGACCAGCTTTGATCGCTACCATGGATTTTCTTGATTTCTTTGAAACTTTGTATGTGAGCTTCCTTTCACATCCTTGATGCATCCTCGACTTCTCGGGGAATTCCGGCTACCTTCACCAAATATGTTTTTTGTAGGCCTTCACAAGTGAGAGAGGAGAGAAAATCTCGACAACAACGCAGTATTGGGTGCAATCTCCCCCATGCACAACCGAAGGGGTAAATGTAGGTGTAAACATAGGGAGTAAACATAGGTGTAAATGTAGGTGTAAACATAGGTTCTCGTTCTGGAACTGGAATAGGAATCCGAAACAAAAATGAAAACAAAAATCGGAATCGGAATCGGAATCGGAATCACGAACAGAGAACAATGAAATAGACCCCTCCGTATTGATGCATGTAGAGCTTTGATACCACTCTCATGAGGATCTTACTCACGTGCACACAGAGGTTATAGATGCTAAAATCTCATTGAAAAATAGACACGACAAGAGACGAGACAGAACACAGTATTGGGTGCAATCTCCCCCCATGCACTCTCTTTTGACAGTCCACAGAGTGCATGTATTTATAGGAATTTTTCGTTACGTCGAAAAGAGTGGTTACATGAGAGCGGCTTCGAAAAGCAAGCGTGAAACTAAAAGTTGGTAACTTTTCTAGAAAGTCATTGCTTTCAAAAACAAAAACCGCGATCTACAACGACCGTTATTTTAACCATTACTTTTCTAATTGTTTCTAACAATAGAACCTTATACGGGATTTTACTTACAACTAAATAAATTATAATTCGGATTATTGATGTCTGCCCTTTCACACATTCCATGCTCCTCACGAACCTTGAACTGATATATCAAACCATCAAAACACATAAATACATTAATAAATTAGCACTCCAACAATTCCTTGTTCAACATATTCCATAATTCATAATAGGTTTAACATTTCACGTATGAAGCAAGATATACATGAGCTACCAAGCGTGAAGCAAAAGCCACTAGTGGACACACAAGTGTCATAGTAACCAGCCTATTCAGAGTCAGAAAAAGCATGTAAATCTGGCGGTAGTGATCCCCCTTGGGATAAAACTATCCAAGTCGCCAGGCACCACTCAAGTAGCGAAAGATGTGCTTAACCACCTACCAATGCCTGACACCTCGGCAATGCATAGACCTGTTCATCTATGAGACAACAAACTGAATATCTAGCCCAATAATGCATAACTAAATCAAGCATCCAACAGCGTGCTGAGAGAGAATAGCATCAAATGCATCTCCAACATCATGAAGGCTCAATCATAAACATGTCTCCACAGGAGTGAAAATAGGTTTATAGTCCTCAAGTCCAAAACATTGCAATAATGTGTCAGTATATTTCATTTAACACAAGGCCATTCCACCATCAATATGCATAAATTGAATGCGCAAATAATGATGCAAATGCCTCAAATCAGACATCCCAAAGGAGGCATGCAAATCAACCTTAAAATCAGCAATGTGTTTGTCATGAGGACAAATGAGCAACATGTCATCAACGTACACAACAATGATGAGAAGCACATAATTAGCATGCTTAACATATAAGGTGCTTTGAGTTGGAGTGTTCTCAAGACCATGTCCAATTCGATAGGCATGTACCTTTTCATACCAACCACGTGGTGCTTGCTTTAAACCATATAATGCCTCCTTTAACCTGCACACCTGGTTTTCATGCCTTTTTGCGAAAAGCCACTGGGCTAAAAAACACACAATTCTTTTGGCCAATGCTCTACTCTCAGGCCTCAAGTTAGATGTTGATCTTCAGACTATGCTTTTGCTCGTAGTGCTCCCCTCTTCCTGGCACCCTTTCATCACCACTCAGGCCTCTATTGTGGGCCTCACAAGTGAATGCCTCATTACTCGCATTCTTCAGGAAGATGCCATGTGTCATAATAATTCCTCAATAGTTACCATCAACTCTACTATGTCCATGCAATCCATGTCGGTCGGCACACACAGAGCAAAATTTTTGGAGGCAACCAATCTTAATCCAAATCAGGAAACCAACGTGCAATTATTGTGGTCGACCAGGACACTTGGAAAGGGAATGCCACACAAAGAAACGTGCTCATAGATGTCCTTTCTCAAAATCTAGAGCCAAACTACTTCAACTCCACGATCATCCTGCCCCATGCACAGAATGGTTGTTGGACACGAGAGACACACACCACATGACACCCTGTCATCACTGGTTGGAAGCATACACCAAGCTACCCTACCCGATTCGTATCTACATGGGAGATGATCGTAGCCTCAAGGCCATTGGTCATGGAAATCTCTCGATCAAACTTCCCCGCGGTGCCTTGGTGAACATTTCTGAAGTTCATCACATACCAGGCTACAAATGCTACAACCATCTCTCAAAGAAGCTATATGTGTCAAGAGATGTTGTGCTTGATGAGTCAAGGTCATGGTATGGAGACAAGGGCAAGGCCAAGTTGGATGAAAGGGATCAAGAGGAGTATGTAGAGTTTAATGTACAGATTCAACCTCAAGAGTCAATCACAATGAGTGGATCTAAGGCTTCTACATCTAAGGTACACTTATATGATCATTCTTACACTTATAATTATGAAGGACCATCCCCTAATTCAAAGTATAGAAGGCTACAGGAGACAGACTATGACACTAGGGAAGCTCACAAGGAGTCAGAAGAGGAAGAGCTTGATGAGGTCATTACTCATAATCTAAAGCTCCATAGAATCAAGAAGCAATATACCAAAGGTCAAGAGAGGAGGTCTACAAGGAAGAAGGCACCCCCACAAAAGTATACATATGGTTCTTTCATGGCAAAGCACTATGCATACATGATGAATGTCCTTTCAGATCAAGAGCCAGATTCTTATGAGGAGGCCAAGACCAAACCAAAGTGGAGGAAGGCTATGTATGAAGAGTTCAAAGCTCTTAAGGATAACAACACTTGGGAACGTATACCCAAGAAGCAAGGCATGAAGATAATCCAAAACACATGGGTATACAAGACCAAGGGGAATGCAGATGGTAGCTTTGCAAGGTACAAGGCTAGACTAGTAGCCAAAGGCTTCATACAGACACAAGTGGTGGATTATGAGGAGACTTTTAGCCCTATGGCAAAGAAGGCTATCATTAGAGCTCTCATAGCCCTATGTGCAGCAAGGAGGTGGCCTATCTACCAGATGGACATAAAGAATGCTTTCTTGAATGGTGGGTTACAAGAAGAGGTGTTCATGGAACAACCTCAAGTGTATGTAGATCCACAACATGCTACCTATGTTTGCAGGTTGAAGAAATCCAGCAAAAAGCAGCCCACAATTGCATTGAGTTCAATAAAGGCTGAATATAGAGCTTTAGCCCTCACTACATGTGAAGCAATGTGGCTTAAGAAGCTCCTCAAATATCTTGGTATAAAACTTGGACCAATTCCAATTTACGGAGATAACATGTCAAGCCTACATCTCTTCTCACAGTCCCATGTTTCATGAAAGGAGCAAGCACATTGAGGTGCATTACCATTACGTAAGGGAAAAGGTTGCAATGGGGACATTGTTAGCAGTGCATCCGACAGTTGCCACAGACATCGGTGGAGAGGAAACATGTAAAAGGGAGCATGAAGTTCGGGGGACTAGACCCATTCTTTTTCAAAGAAAGATGTTCTCATTATAATTTGGCCAAATCATTAACAGTGATTTTAATCCCTCATGTAACATATGTTATATAAAACATCCAATCTTGTAATGAAATGTTCCATTTTGTGCAAGCCTAGGATTCCCCCAACTTGAGGAGCTTAGATAGAATGCTCATACCAAGTGTTGTAATTTTTGGACTTCATGTAGACTTCCAAATGCCCTTAGAACCTATGTTTTAACTAGGCCAGACATTAGGTTTGAAACAGATCAAAACTAGTCAAAAAACTATAAAGAGAGCTAGAGAGTACATTTTGAGAAGTTAGAAGGATTATACAAAGGTACATTGTAAGAGTGTGAGATATTTTGAGTAATACAAGTGTCATTCTCACCTTCCATTGTGTATCCTCTTGTCTCTACCTTGTGTGTGTGTGTGTGTGTGCACTTGTGTGCTTCGTTAGTCGGCCGTCAGATTGGCAATTGTAAAGACTGAATCTTTTCAGATTCCACACGAACGAAAGGTTGTTACAAAGATGTTTGTAATCTTTATATAAATCAATGAGAAAGAGACGCTTCAGTGACGATCAGTTGGATCACCAGACTGTCTGTCTCGGTGATTGAGCTGTAACGTTGTTGTGGTGTGTGTTGAGTAATGTTGAGTATTCTCTTCTCGTCGTTGTCTTGCTTGTTATCGATACATGTTCGGTTTGTGATTTACATTGACGACCAGAAGCTCGCCAGGCCGTTTATCTGAGCGGATCATTCTGTGTAGTTTTCGTTGTGATTGTGCTGTTAATGCTGCGTATTATTGTGTATCTCTGTTTTGTTGATGTTCTGTAAGTTGTTTGATGAAGCCCATACTCTAGTAATGACAGTTCAGTACTGTGTGTTTGAGGATTCTGAATCGTTCTACGTTTTCTGTTCTGTTTGATTAGCGACACCTGCTCGGTAAAGATCTAGTTACTGTTATTATCTCTATTGTTACCGTAGTTTGTGTTCGGGACAGTTCTTGAGTTAATCAAGTACTTCTGTATTACGTGACTAAATAGTCTGGCGCTGTATGTTGAGAGCGCCTTAACTGGAGTGTGTTCGGCAAGTCTTGGACGAGTCCGATTACAGATAGTAAGATTGTGAAGCGTAACCAGATTCTTGATAGAGTTCCTGAACATTAGTATATTGCGGTGTGAAGTGATTGTTTGGGAAAATCAAGCATAGGGCCTCTGTTTAACAGACCCCCTTAACCCAGTTATCAAGAAAGTGAAGAACACTAGTAGCGATTCCGGTAAAATCTCGGTGGAACGTACTGCAATTTCGGTAGATTCCGGTGCGATTTTGGTGCAGTCTATCGAAGATATAGTCACTCCAGAATCTACCAGGACGCATTATGCAGTTAACTTAACACCACCTGGTCAAGATTTGAATTTGTCTAAGGATAGAAGCGTGTTGGCCAACGAAATCAGTGAAGGTGAAACATTACCTTGTTCTGGTGAAAATACGACACATTTCGGTGATACTTCGGTACCCGTTGCCAAGAGTTCACAATTTTCCGGTGATGTTTTACCATTTCCTGGTGAATCTTCATTCCAGTTACCCCTATTCGGAATAAGTTTCCCTACATTTGATATCAAGAAGGAAGGTAGCTTATTCGAAACTGAAATCAGAAAGATACTGAATGATATTATCAAGCCGAAAAGTGCACAGGCTGATGATATAGATTCTGATGGTTCAGATATTCAGCCTCGGGACTCAGAAGATAGTAACAAGACAACCGCCAGCACGATGAGTGGGCAACAACAACAACAACAACAGCTATTTCCACCCCGACCACCTCCAATAGGAGTGACATACACCAAATTCGGTGGGTTTCCAGGTGGTGATCCTGATGCCCACGTACGTACTTTTGAAATTAGTTATGCAGTATTAAATCATCCCCCTGATCCGGCATGCAAAGCTATTGTATTCCAGTCCACATTGGTTAATGAAGCAGCCAGATGGCTTACAGAATATGACTTTAATCATTTTGTGACTTATGAAGCAGTAAGGGATGCATTTTTGCAGAGATTCCGGTTAAAGAAAAATCCGACAGAAATAGTGTATCACCATCTCTTCTCATAGTAGTATCAGAGCTTTGTCAAATCAACATGGGAGATGGTTTTCCTTCTACCATTGAAAAATTGGATAGAAACAACTACCCAGCATGGTCTCTAGGGATGGAGGCCTACCTTGAAGGAAGAAATCTCTTTGGATACATATCTAAAGATGAAGTCATGCCAACTATGAGAAGCAAAGGGCAACCATCACTTGAAGAGCAAGAAAGACTCATGACCTAGTTTTCAAAGGATGCATTAGCAACATCATACACTATAAACTCAATCTCTGATTTTCTTTTACTTCATGTGAAAGGATGCAAGACCTCAAGGGAGACTTGGAATGCACTTGCTGCTTTCTTTTCTTCAAACACTAGACTAAGGTAGAATCAGTTGTGGATGGAGTTTACTACATTGAAGAAAAGCCCCAAGCAAAGTGTGACTGATTATGTCACAAAGATGGACATTTTTGATCGATTAGGAAGCATTGAAGAAGTGATTGAAGAAGACAAAATTATAAGGCAAATCATCAATGGCATTAAAGTAGATGACAAATGGGAATCATTTACAACTGCCATGGATCTTTACATGGACATGCAGGTACCAAATCTTAATACTCTAATGGGCCAACTCTTCACACATGAAGCAAAGTTGAACAAAAATGGTGAATCCTTAAGAGGTAATCAATCTTCTACCCTGTACTCGGATAAAGCTAAAGCTAAGGATAAACCAAAGTCAAAGAAGAATGACGATGAAGGAAGTTATTTTCAAGCTAACTTCACAGGAAGAAGGAAAGCTAGAGGAAGAGGCAGAGGTGGAAAGCAAGGCAGGGGGAGACCCCAAGCATCTCAATCTTGCAACATATGTGGTTATTTTAATCACACTACTGAAGAGTGTTATAGGAATCCAAGAAATTCAAGAGGAAGAGGATTCAACCGAGGTGGCTATGGATCAAATAGAGGCAGATATAATGGAGGATACAATAACAACTATCACAACAACAACAACAACAAAAACAACCAAAATGGATATAGAGGAAGGAAGGACTACAACAACTACACTAAGGATCAAAGTTAAGAAGACTCACTTCTTCTCATGAACCTATCACTAAAGCAAGGTAAGGATGATGACCATGTCTTTTATATTGATTCTGGATGCTTCAATCATGTATCAAGAAATGTAGCATTACTCTCTAACTTGGAAGATCCCAAGAACAAACATGAAGTGCAGATAGGAGATGATACAAGGCACTCAGTAGAAAAGATAGGTAATGTCAAGACATCAGATGGGAACATGAACAGATGGGAACATGAACCTTCTGAGTAAGGTATTGTATGTACCTACAATAACCAAGAACTTGATAAGTGAAGTGTTTCAATGGTGATGCACCAGAGTGCGCTCTCCTTCTTTAGAGCTCCACGACGATATGCTCGGAGTAGAAGCCGAGCTCCTGAGGCCGCACACAATACTCCGCACAGAGGCTGTAGAATATGCAGAAAAACACAGTACACAGGAAGCACGAAGACAGACTTCTTAGGTCTTGCAAATGCGGTCGAACTTACAGTCTGTGACTGACCAGGCCACTATATGTTTTATTAAAGAACATATACAAAGAAGTGTCCGGTGGCCATTTGGCCTTTCACATGGACACTAACGGTAACAATCTCCCACTAAAGGCCAATATGGCCAGAGTAACTATGGGAGAAAAATTAATGAATGATAAAGAATACCTGAGTGTAAGTATACAAACTATACCTCCCACCTGATGGGCATGTTACACAGTATACAAGTGATTGCGTAAGATCAAGAATCAAGTAACCCCCATCAAGTGACAACAGTGTCGAAAGCTATCCTGTGGTAGAGCTTTAGTCAAAGCATCTGCAGCATTATCTCGAGTGTGAACCTTCTCAAGAATAATGCTCTCAGTGGCTAAGCAATCTCTAATGAAGTGATACCTCACCTCAATGTGCTTGGTCTTTGCATGATAGACCGGATTCTTAGCCAAAGCAATGGCACTCTGACTATCACTAAGCAAGTGAGGTACAAGCTGAGGGAAACTCATATCACAAGCAAGACGAGAAAGCCACAATGCTTCCTTACATGCCTCACTTGCTGCAACATACTCTGCTTCTGTGGTGGAAATAGCTGTACATTCTTGAAGACGAGATCTCCAAGAGATAGCACCTCCAGCAAAATGAAAAATATACCCTGATGTAGACTTATGATTGTCTACACAACCAGCATAGTCAGAATCTGTGTAACCAATAATGGATGCTTTCCCTCTACCTAAGCATAGACACTTGTCCTTAGTGCCACTCAGATATCTCAAAATCATTTTGACCGCTTCCCAATGTTTCTTGCCAGGATTAGACATATATCTGCTCACAACTCCCACTGCAAATGCAATGTCTGGTCTCGTAGCTACCATAGCATACATGAGACTACCAACAGCAGACTGATAGGGAATTTTGGTCATGAATTCCTTTTCCTCATTTGATTTGGGGCAGTCATCCTTGCTCAATTTCACATATGTGGGTAAAGGTGTACTCAATGCCTTTCCACCCTGCATATTGAATTGGTGAAGTACTTTGGATATGTACTCACTTTGAGACAAGTATATGCATCTTTTACTCCTATCACGAGTAATGCGCATGCCAAGAATATGTTTGGCATCCCCCAAATCCTTCATATCAAATGTCTGACTCAACTTCTCTTTGAGAAGTGACAAATGATAAGAAGACTTCCCAGCAATCAACATATCATCAACGTAAAGTATCAAGCATATCAAGCTGCCATCAGAACATCTCTTTGTGTAGAGACAATGATCCTCATTGCTCCGAGAATAGCCTTGGGACTTCATAAAAGCATCAAACTTTTGGTACCATTGTCTAGGAGACTGTTTAAGTCCATACAAGCTCTTCTTGAGCTTACAAACTAGACTTTCTTTGCCAGGAACTACATAACCCTCTGGTTGTTCCATATAGATCTCATCTGTAAGATCTCCATGCAAGAAAGTTGTTTTCACATCCATTTGGACTAGCTCTAAGTCCTCCATTGCAACGAATCCAAGCAACATGCGCAAAGTAGTCATCTTGACCACTGGAGAGAAGATTTCCTCAAAATCAACACCATGTTGTTGCTTAAAACCCTTTGCAACAAGTCGTGCTTTATATTTTGGAGAAGCACTATCTGTGTGAATTTCAGCTTATATACCCATTTACATGGTAAAGCTTTTCTACCCTTTGGCAAAGGTACTAAGTCCCAAGTACCATTCTTGTGAATAGAATCCAACTCACTCCATGGCACGCTCCCACTTGACATGATCCTCTGTCTACATAGCCTCTTTGTAGCAAGAAGGCTCACCGGCATCTGTTAGCATAACAAAATCTAAACCTGGAACATATCTATCAGGTGGATATGAGACACGTGCAGAACGTCTCAATGGTTGCTGAACAGGAACATGTGCAGACTGATTTGAATGGACATTCTCTTGAACATCCCTATGTGTACCATTTTTATGCATGCTAACCGGAGGATTACTATCCTCAAACACCACTCTTCTCACTTCAACCTCCTTAATGGGCTGTTTATGCATCTTCGACTCATTAAAAATGACGTCACTACTTCTGATCACTGACCGTGTTTCAAGATCCCATAAGCGATATCCAAATTGTCCTTCTCGACCATATCCAAGAAAAATGCATTTCTTTAACTTATGGTCCAACTTTTGTCTAAGATTCTTGGGTATATGAACATATGCTTCACACCCAAAAACTCGAAGATGATCATAATATGGTGGTTTCCCTGTCCATAACTCTTGTGCCACTTTCAGACCTTTGGCAGTACTAGGTGAAAGGTTAATCACATGAACTGCATTCAATACTGCTTCTGCCCAAAAACCTTGTGAGAGGTTTGCATGATGCAACATAGAGACTACTCTATCTTGAATAGTTCTATTCATCCTCTCAGCTACACCATTCTGTACTGGGGTATAAGGAGCTGTAAACTCTCTACGAATCCCTCTAGACTGACAGAAAAGGTTGAATTCACGTGAGGTATACTCACCCCCATTATCTGAACGTAAAGCCTTAAGCTTAGTTCCTTTTTCAGTCTCAACTGAAGCAAGCCATTTTTTGAAAGTAGGGAATACATCATCCTTTGATTTGATAGCATATACCCAGACTTTTCTAGTAGCATCATCTATGAAAGTGACAAAGTAAAGAGAACCACCTAAGGACCTAGTGGGCATAGGACCACACACATCTGTATGAACGAGATCTAAAGGCTGAATTGAAGAGTCAATGTGCATTCTATGCAGATTTCTGGTTTGCTTTCCATATTGACAATGCTCACAAAATGAAAAATCAGAGAAAGATAACACAGGTAAGTAGCCAGAACGAGAAAGATTTTCCATTCCACTACGAGATATATGGCCCAAACGACCATGCCAAATACAAGCCATAGGCTATTCAGTAACAGCTAACAAGTGTTCTTTCTGTGATACAAATAAAGGATAAAGTGAGCCAACTTTGCTTCCTTTTGCAATAACCATATTGCCCTTTGATATACGAAAGGACTGAGCATAGAAGACCACCTTGTAACCAAGGTCATCAAGTTGACCAACTGACATCAAACTGCGTGATAACTGAGGTACATGGCGTACATTATGCATAGTAAATTTTGAACCATCAATGAACTGCACAACCACATCTCCAATCCCCACAACATCACACTGGTAAGAGTCACCAAGTCTCACGGTACCAAGAGACTTTGCTGCATAATTAGAGAACCATTCTCTATGTGGTGTCACATGGAAAGAAGCCCCAGAATTTAGCAGCCAGGTGTGGGAAAGAGAATCAGCCATAAGTGCCTCAGATGGCACAGTACTATCAAGTGTCAACACATCAGCATCATCAGAAATAGCATTAATTTCTTCAATCTTCACAGTCGAAGTAGATGGTGCAGGTAACTGTTTAACATGCCCATCAACATTCTGTCCTTTACCTTTAGCATTCTTTAATGCATAACAGTCTTTCTTCATGTGTCCTTTCTTATGACAAAAATGGCATTCGATATCCCTCTTACTTGATTTACTTCTACTCTTATTCCGTTGACCATTCTTTTCCTTGTTCTTGCTCCTGCCACATTGTTGATTCTTTCCTTGGTAAGAATCACGAACATTATATGCATCTCCACTCTGAGTGCCAACCATAGATTTTCTACGAATCTCCTCACTCAAGAGTGCTCCACATATGTCATCATAGACAAGTTTACCGCCAGGTGCACTGTTGCTAATAGCTGTGCAAAACGTATCCCATGATGATGGCAGGGTGCATAACAGCAATACTGCTTTCATTTCATTATCCATATCCATTTTCTGAGCCTATAACTGGGAGAATATAGCATCAAACTCATTTAGATGAGCAGCAACACTATCTGTGTCCTTCATACGAAGGTCATATAATTTTCTCATCAGATACACTTTATTTGATGCCGTCTCTTTTTCATATGTATTGCATAACTTCTTCCAAAGCTCCTCTGTACTTTCACAGTCTAATACTGTAAAGTAAACATTATCTGCCAAGTGCAAGCGAATGGTAGACCTGGCCATTTCATCTAACTCATCTGGGCCAATCATCTTCATCCATGTCAGCAGGCTTCTTTGAAATCCCATTTACTGGCTTCCATTGCCTCCTTTGAATCAGCACTTCTTTAATCCGATTCTTCCATAGAGCAAAGTTTGTGCCATCAAATTTTCGGATCTCAAAATGGTCTTTGCCCCGCAAGTTATAGCTCCTCCTCGGAACACTAGCACTAGACCCTGATCCACCGGATGTGCCTGAGACCTCTGATGCCATGATCGTACAGAATTGAATAGAATGATAATGGAGCTAGAAGAGTCCAAACACCAACAAATAAGTGTATCAAGGAGTGAATCGACCACTATATAGTTGACTAAACCAGAAATCTGGAAAAATTTTGCCACAGTATCCTCTGCAAAATTAGCATATGACCAGTGTCAAAGTATCATAAAACTGCAAGTACTGACATGTCTACCTGCATAGTGAATCACTGACTCCACTGCATATAATCAGTTACCCAATAGAAGCCAACTAGGCTTATCGAGCACCTATGAACAACTATCATACATCTCCTATGGCGAGGCTGGGTAAGTCTTCCACCTGCATCACCGAAGAGACCCCGACATCTAGGTGTCTCTCAGTTAAGAAAACCTCACCACGACCCTCTTTATCAAATGTAAAAGGCTTTATGCAAAGAACGTAACCGCTATATCAATGACCACATGGACATACATAAGCGATATCCACAGAAGCGTACATGGTGTGTACGTGCTCAATATATGCAGTAAAATGATACTAAAAGGCTGAGTACACAACCCAAAAACTAGCCAATAACACCCGCAAGTGTCTGTCAACTCTGATGTTTTAGGCTTTAAAAAACCTGCATAAATTTGTAGCGACTGCTCCCACCAAAACTGAAAACCCCTCAAGAAACCTGTAGTTTTACGAGTGTGGCTGAAACTACAGCCCCAAAGGTTGATATTTATTGTCTCAGAAGTACAAGGAACACTCTTCTTGATGTTCTTGGACCTGTGCAAAGAGAACTATGTGCAAAAGTACTCCGAAATGGCTCCAAAAAAACACCCCAAAATTGCTTCAGAAATAGGCTTTGAAAGCAAAAAATGAAGCTTTGAGGGACCAAAACTTGTTCAAGGTAATGTCAAGCTTAGTCTTTCCCCTTCTTCAAACACCACAAGAGTGTAGCTTAGTGGCAAGAGATTGCCACGGTTAAGCGAGCTCTGGGGGGAACAGTACTGGGATGGGTGACCTCCCGGGAAGTACCGAGAACCTCTATATTCCTTGATCGTTGAGGTCCTCCCTCGAACGCAGCCAACGGCGCCAACGGTGACTCCGGTGACTCGGATGACAAGGTATGCCAAGGTCTATGCCTTGGTCGCTGTCTTAGTCGTAAGCCTTGGAGAAAGCCTGGGGGGGGAGAAATGGAGAAAAGAACAAGGAACTCATCCTCCTATTCAAGAAATAGACGACTTGCAGGAGCAATTTCCCCAAGACATTCCCTCTATTTACGATGGTGTAGAGGAAGAACAACTGAGTGAACACACAGCTTTTGAATCTAATTCTTTACAAGAATTACCTCAGTTCACAGGACCTTGGGAAGCTAAGTCTATTAGTATGAGAGCACCCACGATAATAGTGAGGAATGAAGAATCAGTAATCCCTAGAAACACGGAAGTCATCAAGAATACTAAAGTACAATGTAATCTCACTCTAGAGGAGTTGTTGAAGGTAAAACCAGAATTGTGGAAACATGTAGCAAATCAATTCCCCGAGCTTGCTACTACTCCCTCACAAATAGGATCACAAAATAAGGTACCAGAGATACCCGTAGAAAAGATCGGAGATATAAGTGAAGGAGAGGAAGGTAACACTTATCTTCCAATAACCCATGAGGGCTACACCACGAAAGCCATCTTAGATTCAGGAGTCGGAGTAGCCATCACTACCACCGCTTTATGGAAACGTTGGGGTAAGCCAGCACTCAGACCTACCAAGATGAAGCTACAAATTGCTGACGGACACATAGAAAAACCATTAGGCTTACTAGAAGGAATATCTCTCACCACTTGTGGTGTAGAATTTGAGCATACCTTTGCCATTTGTGACTTTGCAAAAAATCATGATTATGAGATGATATTGGGATGACCATTCATGCGTCAGTTGCAAATTGTACAAGATTGGGGAACTAATTCTTTGTACTTGCAACATTTAGGAGTGACTACCAAAGTCAATCTTAAAGACTATTCACATCAAGATGTACCCCTAATACAATGGAATACCATCCATAAGACACCAGTAGAGACGGAATCCGTGCACTCATTAGAATCAGATCCTTCTTGGTTGCATGAGGATACTCATTTATGGATGTGTAAGGTAGCCAAACAAGAGGAAGAAAGGTTAGAAGCAAGGACCTTAGGTGCAGAACAACATCCACGAACCCTTCAAGATCCAGCTTACGCACCTTTATTTCCAGATGAAGAATTCGAACCCCATGGTTGGGCAGAAATCCTAGCAACCATGGATGTAGCCATCAATGAAGAACAATGGACACCCCACTGTGACGAGGATGGCTATGACATTTCAGTTTTTACGATAGAGCCAATAATGTGCGATGCAGTTTTAGAAGAATGTGAACCGAACACTGATGCATTTGAGGATGCGAGTGATTTCGATTTAGAATCAATTATCATGGACCCACCCTTTGCATCAGAGGAAGAATATTTCTACGAAGTAGAGACTCACCCTCAGAGACACGAGGAAATTACGAATGAGGTGAGGTTAGCCACAGAAGTGACTACTAAGAGTAAAGGAAAGAAAAGACAGAAGAAAGACACCATGTCCGAAAAAGAAGAATCTTTGTTTGAAGTACCCGAGAACTTCAAGAAATATGAAATCGAAGATAGAAGAATCATGGTACGAATGCCTAATAGAAAGGCGAATGACGGACAAGTATATGATAACCGAGAGAAAACCAAGAAAATAATAGTTGCCATAGAAGGAGAAGAAGAAAAATGTACATACATAGGGCATGATTTGACGAAGGAAGAAGAAGAAGAGCTAGTTGCCCTATTGCGCGAATATAGAGATGTGTTCGCTTGGAGTTACAAAGATTTGAAAGGAGTAGATCCAGATATATGTTCTCATAGAATCCCTATGACTCCCGATGCAAAACCTACGAAACAGAAACCTTACATGTACAATGATAACTACACTGCGAAGATTAAAGAGGAGATAGATCGCTTGATAGAAGCAGGATTCATTTACGAAATTGAGCATACCGAATGGGTATCCCCTATTGTGGTAGTGCCCAAGAAGAATGGAAAATTGTGTGTGTGTATTAACCTTAAAAAAGTTAATGCCGCCACGATTAGAGACAGTTATCCTCTTCCTATCACAGAACATCTATTGGAAAGAGTTGCGGGCAAGGAAGTTTATAGCTTCCTTGATGGATTCTCAGGCTATAATCAAGTAGCCATTGCTCCAGAGGACCAACACAAGATGGCATTTGCCACCGAATGGGGCATATTTGCATTTCGTGTAATGCCATTTGGCTTAACAAATGCACCCGCCACTTTCCAGCGACTCATGTGTCATGTTTTTAAGGAATTCTTACGCAAGAGTTTGGAAGTTTATGTCGATGACATATGTGCTCATTCTAATATTAGGCAGACACATATCCCAGAGTTAAGGCAAATATTTGACAAATGTCGAGAATATCAGGTTTGTTTGAACCCAGAAAAGTGCGTTTTCATGGTCAGACAAGGCAAAATTCTAGGACACATTTTGTCAAAAAATGGAATCTCTAGGGATGAGGAAAAAGTGAAGGTGATTGCAGATCTACCTAGGCCGACGAACATCAAAGAGGTACAAGCATTTATGGGTCATTGCGGCTATTATAGGAGATTCATACACATGTATGCAATCATAGCCAAGCCTTTGTACTCTCTTTTAACCAATTTTGAATGGACAGATGAATGTGAAAATTCATTCAGTGAAGTTAAACAACGCTTGTGCTCAGCACCTATATTGACTACCCCAGATTGGAGTAAGCCATTCCATGTACATGTGGATGCATCCAACTACGCCATAGGATGTGTGTTAGCACAACCCACGAGTGAAGGTAACATAGATCTCCCCATAGCTTACGCGAGCAGACAATTGAACGCAGTAGAAAGAAATTACACCACGACGGAACGAGAAGGATTAGGGATGATCTACGCGGTAAAGAAGTTTAGGCACTACTTGTTGGCCAACAAATTCAAGTTCTTTACAGATCATCAAGCCCTATTGTACCTAGTCAACAAACCATGTAACACAGGACGACTAATACGTTGGTTTCTATTACTCATGGAGTATGATTTTGAAGTAGTAGTCAAGAAAGGAAAGACACATCTTAGAGCTGACCACCTTTCGAGATTAACCTCAGGAGAAGCTCCTCAAGGAATAACGGATGAATTACGAGATGCTTATTTGTTTAATCTTGAGATAGCACCAGAATGGGCTAAGCCTATAGTCCCTATTTTGACATACGGACCCAAGGATCCTAGGATAAAGATCAAAGAAGGAGAGATTACCAAATCTCAGAGATATCAAATCATAGCAGGAAGCATATATAAACAGGATAATCAAAAGATTCTTGCTTGTTGTGTAGATGAATCAGAACATGCGAATTGGTTGCAATTAGCACATGTAGGTGCACTAAAGCAACATCATTCAAAACATCGTACATTGCAGACTCTGCAGAGATTAGGAGTATATTGGCCTTCGATGGAAGCAGATGTCTACAAGTTGTGTAAAGAATGCAATGTTTGTTGTGAAAGACCACCAGTAGAACATGCTACATTATATCACGTGTCTCTCACACCAGACTGGAGTGAATCGTTAGTGACGTACTTGAGGACGAACACATTCCCTCAAGGAATGACCTTAGCACGACAACGCAGTCTAGAGCAGGAAGCTCAAGACTATTCACTTATTGGCGATAATCTATACAAAAGAGGACGAGATGGATATCTAAGACAATGTGTTCATGAAAGCGATTATCTGAGCATACTAGAGACTGCACACCAAGGTGTTGCAGGAGGTCATTTTGGACCAGATAGGATAATCAAAGCCATCCTCTTTGCAGGATTATGGTGGCCCACTCTTCACATGGATGCTCATACCTATGTTAAGAGATGTGATGTGTGTCAAAGAACTCAATTTCCTACTCGCAGAGATGAAATGCCATTGAAACCCATGATGGATGGACGTGCATTTTCAAAGTGGGGCATAGACTTTGTAGGACCCATTGACCCCCCTGCAAAAGGTACGCATGCTGAATACATCATTGTCGCGACGGACTATCTTAAGAAATGGGTAGAGGCAAAAGCCACAAAAAAGAATGATGCACACACAACTGCAAAATTCTTATTTGAGAATGTCTTTACAAGATATGGATTGCCTATAGAGTTAGTGAGCGATCGTGGAACTCACTTTCTAAACCAAGTCATTGAATATTTGTTACAGGATTTTATGGTGATTCACAAGAAATCCGCACCATATCATCCTCAAGCCAATGGTCAGGCTGAAAGCACTAATAAGATCCTTTGTAACATACTGACGAAACTCGTGAACAACAAACGTTCAGATTGGGACAAACAGTTACACCATGCTGTTTGGGCATATCGAGTGGCCTACAAGACCGTACTCAATGCAGCTCCCTTTCAGATGGTTTTTGGTCAGAATGATGTGCTTCCTTTGGACTTCTTGATACCGACCCTTAAGGTTGCACAAGAACATCAGTGGACCGGCCATGAATTATCAGCTAGAATAATGGGCTTGGAACGATTAGGAGAAACCAGGCTAAAGGCAGCAGCAAGAATATACGCGGCAAAGAAGCGATAGAAAGCATATTTTGATGCACATGTGAAAGATAAAGGCCTAAAAGAAGGAGATTTAGTTCTAGTATATACGCTAAAGCAACACGCACGTAAGTTAGAAAAGAGAGGTTATGGACCTATGATCATTAACAGACTCTCGACAAGTGGAGCAGTACAGTTAGCCACCTTAGAAGGAGACATAATGCCTAATTACATTAGTGGCTGTAGAGTCAAGTTATATCAGGAACCTCTTACTGAGGATATGCTTAGACGACTCACGTTGGCAAAGAAGCGTAAGGAGGAAGAAAATAGAATACGAGCGGAAGCTCAGGCAGAAGCAATAGAACGCATTAAACGCATGAAGTTAAGAAGACAAGGACTAGGGAGAGAACATTATAACCATCTGGAAACAACACCCAGATATCCCATGGCCATGTGTCAAGTAAAGTCAACCACTCATCCTAGCATAGTGTACAAGAGACCATTCATTACAGTTAGGCTAGAGCACGGCAACCCTTGCCAAGAGCTCAGGGCTTTAATTGACTCAGGTGTTGCGACTAGTGTGATTAGATGGTCCCACTATAAGGATTCAGGAATAGAAATGCGGCCAATTGAGGCATACCTCATAGGGCTAGGAGGCATGGAAACCCCTTGCATAGGCGAGGTGGACCTTCCTATCCTCATTAAGGATGTGACCATGACAGCGAAGCTACTAGTGTGCCATGATGACGACCTGATAGAACCCCTAATCCTTGGCCAAGATTGGCTATACGATCACTCAGTGGACCTAAATCTTAGACAAGGCTCCTTACAGATTGGAACCTTAGATCATAAGCGAGTGATACCGCTTGACTTCCCTAACGGCATTCCGACTGAGGTTTGTAACCCTAGACCCTATGAAATACATGCGACGGAAGACTGGAAGATCTTTGGTCAGCTCAGTCACGTTACGTCTACACCAACCCACTCAGGCTTGGCTATGGACAGTTGTCAATCAGAAGGACGACAGGAGATCTTCCCTGGGGCTTCCTGCAAACTAGAAGGGGCAGTTACCCAACCGCTAGGGCAGATGGACACAATCAGCGGTCATGTGGGTTGCATCAGTGGCCAAATGAGCACAATACCCTGCGGTGCTCATCCTTCCAAACTTGCTGCGGACTGGCCTAGAGTAAAGATAAAGAACGAATCACTTCCTAATGGGCAGGTCACGCAAGTGTTGGATCTCCCTTCTTTTCCAAAGCAGAGCGTCCAATGGACCTCTCAAACCCAACCACGAAGGAGTCAATCACCACAGAGGAACCCAGGCCGACGACACCACCAGACGAGGCAAAGAAAGCAGCAGTATCAGCATCACAGAACAAGTGGCACGAGACAAATATGGGTGCCAAAAGGACAGCAACCACAGCCTATTGGCAACACTACAGACAAGAACAGGACAAAGTTTCAAAAAAGGCAGAGTCAGCATCCAAAGTCCCCTCGATCTTCTTCCCCAAGTACAATTACTCGACAGATTTGGATCGCCAAGAAGTATCTTATCAATCGACCCACACCCACGCAGATTTGGGTACCCAAACAATGTATTATAGCTCAACCCTCAAGCCATGTATTATACACCCCGCCGAAATCTCTTCACCCTTCAATAACACCACATACGATACCATCTTTTGTCCCTGAGAAGAAACACACCTTCCGCTCAAAAACTCTTAGGAAATGGATACCGAAACGTGTCCAGAACCATCACCGCTCCTCCATCACCGCTCGTCCATCCAGCTTCCCCTATTCACCCTCCTTCCCCTAGACCAACATCTTCATTCGCCGGTGGCGTAGCAGAAATCGTCTTTCCGACCACTCACACCACAATTCCTGCACCCATTAGACCCAGTCTACCCCCTCACACATCCACCTTTCTCTCCAACCCATTCCTCCATTCATCTTTCCCATCCTTCCCCACACCTCCACGACCCATTTTCCCATTCCCACCGCCCTTAACCTTCTCCCCAGTCTCACCTCCCCGACCCACTGTAACCCCTTTTTCCCCTTTCCACCCAGCTGCACCAGCCAGTCCCCCTGTAGATTACTCCTCAACCTTTGTAAATCCCGTATTTACACCAGCACAAGCACCCACAGTCACACCCATATTCACGGTCACCGCACTGGACACGTCCAATGACATGGACATCTCACCACCCACTGCACCATCACTCACTTCACTCACGGCACAAACATATTTAGGCACCTCACAATTTTCCACAATCACCACAGCATCCACCTTCCCACCCCCATTCCCCGTTCCCTTTGCATCTACACCCATTGCATCTTCATTTAGCACCCCATTAATACTATCACCCACTGTAGATAATGCATTTCAACAGATGTTCATGTGTATGACGCAAGTAAGAGATGAGTTCACATCTCTTGGCGATAATTATCAGCAGCCGCAGAGGACAACCAATGGCTTACAGTCGCAGCTTAATTTATTGTCTATTGAGAATGCCTCACTGAACAGCCGATACCAAGAATTACGAGAGGCCTATCATAAATTAGAACTAGAAAGCGACGAAAAGACCAAGGAAGCCACTGCTGACCTGGATAACTTATTAAGAGCCCAGACAGTCCGCAATGCAACGCTAACACGAAACATGGGCTTACTCAGAAGACATCTAGCAGCAGCAAAGGAAGAAAACCAGCGCTTACAGGACCAGAACCGAGAAAACTTAGAAGCAGCTCTCGACCACCTAGACCAACCTTTGAGTCCCAGTCGGTTCAAAGCCATTCCCTCAGACTCAATGAAGATGCTGCTAGAGGATCATGTAAGGTTGCTAGATGAATACGACCACATGAACGAGGAGTTACAGAAACTCAAAGAAGATCATAAACTACTCCAGTTACGAGCACCGGCACACCAAGACATACCAGCACCTATGGACCCCTCTCCTGACATCTTAGAGGAACTCAACGCATTACGGGCCCAGGTATCGAACCTTGAATCAAGGATTGCAGTATATGAAGCACCACCAAGGCCAGATTCCCCACCTGAGCTACCAGCTTAGGAAGAAACTGTCACCATACCGGTGGAGGAAACGTTTGAAGAGGCGTACGAGCCACAACCCATCCTAGGCGGATGCGTCACGGCCGAAGGCCAGATGACTTACGAACTCCCGACCCCCGCGTGGATGAAGACAATTGAAGAACTTGGGACAACACACTCAGCTAGAGTAGAGGCACAATTACATGCCATGGCGATGATAGAAGAAAGAATTTTACAGTCTTCATTCTTTGCTCATTTGGCCCCGCGACGATACATATCTGGGCATGAGCTACAGTATAAACCGTATTTTATGTTAATGGCCGAATACCAGTTAGCCATTGAGAAAGAGACAGGTAAGAAACCATCGCATGCAACTCAATTCGAGGAGGACGATCTACCACTCGATGCACAGCAAGGAGAGATCTATCAACCAGAGTGGCGAAAATATTTACTGCAGAAGTATCCAAAAATGATGAGTACATGGGTAAAGGCACCTTTGCACTTAAAGTACAACCCATGTTGGGGACCAGTACCACAACGCCGCTCCTGGACTGCCTTTGCTATTAAGGTACAAAACAATAAGCAGTGCCAGGACTGGTTGAATTACCCCTATTTTAAGCCACCCATTGAGTTACCAACTGTAGGCTACATGATGGCTACAATTCGCCACTGGCTCCCTAGATTGAAGCATATGGACGATATAGCGGCACATATGACTGTTAAAATCTTTGACATGATGCAAATGATTTTTAAAGTCTTCCGACGCATCAAGGCACCTCATGTAAACACCCCAGGCTTTGAGCATGGCAATTTCGATCTGGTATATGATATGAGTACAATGCCATCGCTACGGGTGTGTTATGCCTGGCATTGCAGAATAAAGTACCTATCGGCGTGCTACAAGCAGACATTCGAAGAGATGTTCACAACCGGCTTCTGGGAATACCATTCAGAGGTATTCATAAGCAGGCCTACACATTTATTACACTTATTTTCCTGTGAACGAATGGTCTATTCCACACACTATAACCTCCCGCCATCAGATGAACCGCAACCAATAGATTGGGAGAAACTCGAGGCAGATCTGGCCCGAGGCATTCGTATCTCCGAGCACAACCTCGCTCAAGACCTCATACAGAACTATATCCGGCAGACCTTACAACAAGGTTCTGTTATTTTTTCCTTTTGAGCCCTTTTGTGTTCCTTTCCATTTTCCACGATACACGATACTTGCCTTCACATGATACACGATACCTCAATGAAGGCAATACATGACACTTGGTGCCCTCTTATTCACAATATCTCGATCTCAATGATACATGATATCTCTTCTTCCCATGATACATGATACATGATACATGATCTCACGATACGATACTGGTCTGGGCAATGATACATGATGCATGTCATTCATGATACATGATACCTATCGCAGTTATGATACACGATACTGCAAGTTGAGATACATGATACTTAAGGGAGTGCACGATACGCGATATCTCAACCAACGATACACGATATGAGTCTAGTTGCGATACACGATACTTCTCAGTATCTGTGATATACAACACTCAACAATCACGATACTCAACCCAACGATACAGGATACATATGTATCATGATACACAGGGACTATAAGGTATTGGTGATGCATGATACCTACCAAATATTGCGATACATGGGAATTTGGTACCACGATACCGAACTCAACTAGTCATGATACTTGGACTTTTAGGAGTCTAAATGTTGCAATTTTTATATTTCTGGGTTCCTTGTTCTCTCCTTGTCACCCTTATGTGCCTATGATTCAAAAAAGTCTACTTACTCCTGAAGGAACTTGGAGAAGCTTGTCAAAGGTAGAAAACTGTGTTTCAAAGCGACGAAGTTTGGTTAAGCCAACCGGCACAAGACCAGCCCTTGAACTTATGGAGACTCAAATAGACTTTATAAGCATGTGATACGTTCAAAGAAATGCACTATGTACTTTGGAGCATCAAGGAGAATGAGTCGATACAAAACAGATAGGTTCGCGGGTCGACTAGCTCAAAAAACTTACTATCTACGGAAGAGACAATGAACTTCAAATGCCCATAGCGACCAACGTGATTACAATTAGAAACAATCCTTTTATGGGAGTGATACACATAGGGTTGAGTGTATGGAATGCACAAAAGTATAAGGAATAAGTAAAATATGCTATAGGAATGAATGCGACATTCACCGGTGGTACTTCCTATTTTTCAGGAATATGTAGAGATTGACCCTAAGACAAAAAAACTGAGATTTCTCCCAATCTACTGAACCAAATGCTTTCAAAATTTACAGGAATAAACTAGACACTTATACCTTTTTAATGAGTCATTTTTCACTCAATTTGGAGCTCTGCAAAGAGATCAGCAGCCTCTGTAGTTGGTGAAGAAGATGATGCAGAAAATTGAAGGAGCAAGACAATGATGGTCACAAGTGTATGTATATTGCTTCCATGTAATGTACAAGTGATTTCAAGTCCTTATATAGCCTCAAGGAGTGTTCCACAACTTTTACAAGTTGAATTTGAATTCAAATGAAGGTGGGAATGGTTGTTGGAGGGAATCAATTCACTTTCCTACAATCTAGGAAAAGTGAAGATCTACTTTGATCTACTTTTAGGTGATTGATTGCTTGATTGAATGCAACTTCAACCACCACAAATTCGTGGGATTTTGGCTCTATATTTCTACCTTTACATGTGTAAATCTCAAGACCATCAAAAATCTCTCAAAAAAATACAATAAATGAGCATATGAAAAAGAACTCTCCAACGGATATTCTTTCGACGCGATAGCCTTTGATGTAGATCAAATCCACCTCAAGCATAGTGTAAGCTTGATGTTCCAACAGCTCCCCCTCAAGCTAAAGTATGCTTGAGTCTTCATTCTCTGATAGGTTGAATACCTGCCATAGCTTTGAATCTACAAAGCTTTATTCCATCAAGTGCCTTCGTCATCATATCTGCTACTTGCTTTTCAGTTGGAACAAAAGAAATGTCAATCTCCTTTGCCATGAGCTTCTCCCTGATGAAGTGGTAATGGACTTCTATGTGCTTGGTTCTCGCATGGAAAATAGGATTTGTCGCAAGATGCATGGAACTTACATTATCTCCAAATATGTGAGGTTTGGAACTCACTAGTCCCAAATCTGTATACAATGCTTTTAACCATATTGCCTCTTGAGTTGCTATGGTCAAGCCTCTGTACTCTGCTTCAGTTGAAGATAAATCAACTGTTGGTTGCTTCTTGGAACTCCATGACACTAGCTTCGAACCTGCAAATGCTAAGTAACCAGATGTACTTTTTCTATCATCCTTAGCTCCTGCCCAATCTGCATCTGAGTAGATTTTGATATCCAAATCTGAAGAGTAAGGATAGAATATACCTTTGTTGATTGTACCTTTGAGATACTTAGTACTCTCTTAGCCGCATCCATGTGTGGTCTTCTCAGTGAGTGCATGAACTGACTAAGCACTCCCACACTATATGAGATGTCTACCCTTGTATGAGTAGCATATATCAAGCTACCTACCAAGCTTTGATACTCTTTAATGTCTTCAATTTTCTCACCTTCATAAACACTAAGTTTATGATTCATCTCCAAATGTGTACCTGCAGGTTTAATGTTCTCCATTTTGAACTTGAGAAGAAGATCCTGAATGTATCTTCTTTGAGTCAAATACATTCCTTCATCTGTATATATCACCTGCATACCTAGGAAATATGTGAGCTCACCTAGGTCACTGATTTTGAACTCCTCTTGCATGTGTCTCTTGATCCTTTGAATGCCATTTATCTACATATACACATAGATAGATAACTTCATTGTGATCCCTTTTGACCTGTCACAATAATATCATCTACATATACACATAGATAGATAACTTCATTGTGATCCCTTTTGATGAATAGAGAAGGATCTGAGCTGCTAGCTTTGAACCCTTGATCTTGAAGATATGTAACCAACCTGTAATTCCAAGCTCTATGAGCTTGTTTCAATCCATACAATGCTTTCTTAAGTCTGCAAACATAAGAGGGATGATTAGGGTTTTCAAAACCTGGTGGTTGTGACATGTATACCTCTTCACTTATCCAACCATTTAAGAATGCATTTTTCACATCAAGTTGGAGGAGCCTCCAATTCTTTGCAGCAGCTACACTTATCAATGTCCTGATTGTAGTCATCTTTGCAATTGGTGAGAATGTTTCCTCATAGTCTATACCATGAGTTTGTGAGCATCCTTTGGCAACTAATATTGCCTTGTACCTGCAAATTCATCCATCTGATTTTCTTTTAACTTTATACACCCATATGCAACCAATTACCTTTTGATTCGGTGACATTGGAACTAAATCCCAAGTGTCCATCTCCTTCAACGCATCTATCTCTTCATTCATGGCCTTTTCCCAATTAGGGTTTCCCTTTGCCTCTTCATAGGTTGAGGGTTCCTCTGAAATAGAGTCTTTTGCCAAGTAGATTTCGTAACAAATGTGGAATCATATCCATACCTTTCTGGTTGTTTCTTCTCTCTTGCTGATCTTCTAGGTGCTTGTTTTGAGCATTCTCCAACCTCTTGCATCTTTGCTTTGCCTCTTGACTTCCATAGCTTGTAATCCTTTTCTCTTTCATCTTAGTCATCGTCTGTATCGCTTCGTGGATCCTGGACCTGTGTATCATGCTTGCTTCCTAATTGATGAGAGTCAAAATCAAGATCATATGGTAGTGTTACCTTTTGTTTGTCTTCATCATACCAAGACTTGTGTTCTTCAAACACATCTCTACTTGTAGTGAATTTCTTGGTTGAAGGATTGAAGAACCTGTAACCCATCTGAGTTGAATCATATCCAATAAACACTGCCTTTGTTGCCCTTTCATCTAGCTTACCTCTTATTTGTAATGGTACATGAACATAAGCTAAACAACCAAAAACCTTGCAATGTCCAAGACTAGGTTTTCTTCCATGCCATGCTTCATAAGGAGTCATACCTTGAAGTGATTTGGATGGTAGTCTATTGACAAGGTACACAGCAGTTGAAATAGCTTCTGCCCATAGATAATGTGGCAACTTCTTCTCTTCAAGCATTGTTCGGGCTGATCCAACCAATGTCTTGTTTCTCCTCTCTGCAATTCCATTTAGTTGAGGAGAGTACCTGGTAGTCACTTCCCCTTTGATACCTTTGTCTTGCAAGAACTCATCAAACTCTTTGGAGAAGTATTCTCCCCCTCCATCAGATCTGAGCTTCTTTAGTGATCTACCTGTATGATTCTCTACATGTGCAAGATACTTCTTGAAGCAATCAAACACTTCATTCTTACTCTTGATAAAGTATAGAACAGTCCATCTACTATGGTCATCAATAAATGAGACATAATACCTTGATCCTGCCAATGAAGGTTCTTGACTTGGTCCCCATACATTTGTATGTACTAAGTCCAATAAGTTGTTGTGGATGTAGACTTTGTGGTTGAATGGTTGTCTTTGTGCCTTCCCAATCTGACATGCATCACACCTGTTGATCATGTGTTGCTTTGATATGTTCGGCAGTCCTAGAACACTTTGATCCCTGCATATATCCTTCAAGGTTCTTTTCATTCACATGAGCAAGTCTCTTATGCCACACTTCAAGCTCACTTTGGGTTTGAGACCCAAAGTTGAATAGAGCTATTGTTGGAAGCAGCCAGAGGCATAGAAGACGCGGAAGCATGTAATGACAGAGCAGGGAGCTAGTGGAATCTTTTTTCAAAGAATCATGTTTTAGAAATACTTTTCAAAAACCTCCAACAGTGATTTTTATCACTAATGTAACATATGTAACATAGAAAAACCCTTTTCTTAATTTCTAGCTCCATTTTGTGCAAGCCGAGGAGTCCTCGAGCTTGAGGAGCTTAGGTAGAACAAGCATATCAATTTTCGTTATTTTTAGACACCGTTTACCCTTCCAAATAGCATCTAGGACCTAATTTTTAACTATGCCGGTCACTAGATGTGAAACCGGTCAAAACTAGTCTAGAAACTATAAAAAGAGCTAGAGAGCTCATTTTTGAGGTTGGATAGTGTGAGCTTAGAGCTATTTTGAGCTTGTAAGAGTGTTCTTGAGTAATAGAGTTGATTTCTCACCTTCCATTGTGTCTTGCTTGTCTCTTTGTAGTGTGTGTGTATGTGTGTGTGCATTTCTATGCTTCTCACCTTCACTCTCACTTCATCTCACGTTCACGATCTTCATATCACTCCTATCTCTTCCGCGGATTGACATTAAGGAGGTGGAGCTTCTTAACGTGGTTCTCACCATTGTGCTAGAGCAACAGCTATGTTCATGGTTTCTCCTACTTCAAAAGTAAAGAGCCTACCATGCTTCTCACATCGGGCTATCTTCTTGAAGCCTTGACATGGATCTTCCACAAAAGCTCCATGTTGGGTGAACCTAACTTGCAAGCCTTTTTCAACTATTTGGCCTACACTTATTAGGTTTTTAGTGATAGTGGGTACATAGAGAACCTTACTCAGAATGTTTGTCCTGCCATTGGAAGCTTTGACATTACCAATCTTCTCCACATTGTGCTTTGTGTCATCCCCTGTTTGCACTTCATGTCTGTGCTTTGGACTTTCCAAATCAGATAGTAGAGCAATGTTGCCTGCAACATGATTCGAGCATCCTGAATCTATGAAGAACAAATGATCATCATCTTTACCTTCTTTGTGGCTTAGATTCATAAGAAGCAATGAGTCTTCATGTGGTTGATCTTCTGAATAATTGTTGTAGTCCCTTCTATTATAGCTTCTATTGTTATTGTTGAAGTTGTGTCCACCTCTGCCTCTATTGTTGCCATATCCACCTCTTCCACTTCCTTTCTGGGTCTTCCCATTGAACCAACAATTCTGAGTGGACAAACAATTGCTCTCCCTCTCCTTGTTTCACTACTTTTCTTTTCGTTTGCTTTTGACGACCTTCACTCCCATCCTTTGAATTTACCGTTTTTATGCTTGTGAGAGGTTCTTCTTCTTTTTGTGTAAATACTCCTATGTCCTCTAGATAGTGCTCTTCTGAAATAAAGCAACTATCCATCACAATGGACTCTAGATCATCATCGTTCTCTTCTTCTTTTATGACATCACTAGAGTCACATTCTTCTAGCAAGGGTTGACACATGAACACCCAAATATCATATCCCTCCTCATCACAATGAGGTGTCCATTGTTCTTCATTGACAGCAATGTCCATGGTGGCTAGGATTTCTGCCTAACCATGAGGCTCAAATTCCTCATCTGGAAATACCATCGAGGTATAGGCTGGGTCTCGAACTGGTCTATCTCCTTGAGAAGTTCCTTTTTCTCTTGCCTTTAAGCGTTTTTCCTCTTCCTTTGCGACCTTGCACATCCACAAATGAGTATCTTCATGCATCCAGGATGTATCAGATGAACTCTTAGAATGCACAAAGATTGAACCTTCTTGATCCTTGTGGATAGGATTCCACTGTAAGGGTGGTACATCTCTGAAGGTGTAATCCTTCAAATTGACCTTGGTTGTAACCCCTAAGCGTTGCAAGTATAAGGAGTTGGTTCCCCAATCTTGTACAACCTGCAGTTGTCATAGGAAGGGCCTTCCTAGGATCATCTCGTAGACATTATTTTTTTCAAAGTCACATATAGCAAATGTGTGTTCAAACTCTACACCGCAGGTGGTTAGAGTTATCCCTTCAAGCAATCCTAGAGGTCGTTCAAAATGACCATTGGCCATTTGAAGCGTCATTCTAGTTGGTCTTAATGTGGGCTTGCCCCATCGCTTCCACAAGGAGGTGGTTGCAATAGCAGCACCAGCACCTGAATCTATGATTGCTTTGGTTGTGTAACCTTGGTAGGTGATTGGAAGATAAGTATTACCTTCTTCACCTTCACTCATGTCCCCTATTTTATCAAGAGGTATCTCTGGAACTTTCTCTTTAGAGCCTGCTTTTGGCATTTTGGAATCAAGTTCGGGAACCTGATCCTTCACATGATCCCATAGCTCAGGTTTTGCTTTGAGCAGCTCCTCTACCGTGAGATGACACTGAACTTTAGTGTTCGTCACGACGTCAGTGTTTCTTGGAGTCACCGAGTCTTCATTTCTGATCACTATTGTGGGAGCGCTAATCTGGACAGATTCAGATTCCCATGGGCCTGTGAACTGTGGCAACTCTTGTAAAGAATTAGATTCAAAATCTAATCGTTCATCTTCTTGTTGCTCTGTTTTTTCTCCATAAATAGATGGAATGTCTTGTGGAAATTGATCATGAAGGTCATCAATCTCAAGGATAGGAGGGAGGATTATCCTTCTCCTTGGCCCATTTCTCTTCTTGTATTTCCCGCAAGAACTTTTGAGAGTGTTGTTGAATTGAAAGAGGCTCTCCATCATCTATGGAGTCAGGAACATAGACTTTCTTTGGTGATGAGCTTTCTCTTTCAATAGTTAGTTGAGCCTGTGGAGGTAAAGAAACTTGAGGTTTATTTACCAACTGCTCTAATCTTTCTAGTAAGCCCTGGAAGTGCAAACCCGATGTAATAGCATTCGTCTGATTGTTAAGAACTGTGCTCCATTCATAAACTTTCTCTGCTGCCAATGTTTTGTTGCTTCCTTTAATTGATTATGAATGTAGGGAGTTACATCCATTACTCCAAATGGTTTAGTCCTATCTTTATTATTGAACATGATCAAGGTAACTGGTTTATGTGGCATTGTATATCTTGGAAATTTTGGAAAACATAAATACTGAAGAAACATTCTGGTGGCAAATTCTTCATTCTCTTTCCCTTTGAAGTCCAGAAACTTTGAATATCCAGCATATGTTGCTGCATTCTTCTTGACAAAGCTTCCATCTAATTTTGTTCCCATGGGATAAAATTGAAGAGTTGTTGTTATATTTTAGAGATGTACATGCTTGGAGGAACGAGAAGTTCCTTGCTCGGGGGATAGCCAAGGCCAAAAGCTAGAGAGTTCATACGAGGACCTACTCATGATGGCCAAATGAGTAGAGGGACCTTAGAGAGAACTCTAGATGGTTATAAATAGGCTGGGAGGTGAGTCCCTGGCATGTCATTCTCCACTTCTCACATTTGGTATCAGAGCATGGTGGAGAGATCCATGAAGGGAAAAGAAAAGATGAAGCCAGAGCAATATCTCCGAGGGTATGTATGCACATATTCTTGTGTTTCGAGTGGAGCTTCATCACCATTTGGATGGTCGCTATTGCCCATGTAAAGAGGGGAGAAATCGGATGGAATCCATGGTCTGCATGTGTTCGTGAGGCCAAAAGGTGATGTGAATTACAGTCTAGGTCGGTTAATACTTCTCTTTATAGCTCATGGAGAGGTAAATTCGCTACGCGACAGCTAGGTATTGAACCCACAACCTCCCGCAAGGAGGAAAGAGAACAAACCACTAGGATAGACCAATTTCATGGTAGAAAGGATTAGCGATTTTTTATATAACACATGATTCTATTGCGCCTCTTCAACAAAGAGAGATGGGAAGAGGTTAGAAGAAAGAAAGAGAGAAAGAAAGTGAAAGGAAGAAAGAGAATGAGAAGGAGAAGACAAAGAAAGAGAAGAAAGAAAGAAAGAAAAGAGAGGAAGAGAAGAAGTAGAGATAGAAAGAAAGAGAACGAAAGAGATAGAAAGGAAAAAGAGAACGAGAAAGAAAGAAAGACAGAAAGAGAAAAGAGAAAGAGAAGAAATAGAGATAGAAATAAGGAGAAAGAAAGAAAGAAAGAGAAAGAAAGAGAAAGAAAGAGAAAGAAAGAGAAAGAAAGAGAAAGGCAAAGAAAGAGAAAGAGAAGAAGGAGAAAATGTTGATATATTTAGGACCTAGTGATGTGTGTGAACACACAAGGACCGCCGGGGCACTTTTTTCCCTCTTTAGGAGGTTTTTTTCCCCCGGCTTGTATATACGCCTATTGCCCTAATGGGCTACTTATCTTTGTACATTCTCTAGTAATACATTCAGTATTGTGTGTTTGTGCTCCAAGCTTCTTCTTCTTCCTTGTGTTGTTTGCGGGCTTCCGCAGACGTCTATCTCCAACAATTGGTATCAGAGCAGGTTGTTGCTTCTTCTAGGGCGCCGTCGACACTCCTCCGTTTGGAGTCTCAAATTCGCATGAAATTTGGTGAGCATACTCAGGGTGTTTTCGAGATCAAAACAACTTCGCTCTGTGGTGCCGAAATCGCGATCTGAGCTCGTTTCGGCCTCCGAACGCACTATCGCAACGCTTGTGCAAGCTATTTCGTCCTTTTGTGCCAAAGGTATATACCAGTTTCTGTTCGCCAGTTTAAGCGTCTCAAAGTCTTCTACAGGTCTAGCAGAACTCATCTGGGCAGTTCCGTTCAACTTTTTGAGATACAGTCAATTTTCTGCATCAAGGTATTTTAGTCACCGGCCATGGCTGAAAGCAATGATGTATTCCGTATGTTGGCTGTTGAGGATAAGTTGGATGGTACCAACTACCCATTATGGGCTTATATGATGTGACATGTACTGGTTGCAAAAGGATTGTGGAACATTGTGCAGGGTGTTGAAAGACGTCTCGTTACACCTGTAACGACAGGTACTGCAAATACAGGTGCTGGAGCTGATGAAGATGGTGTCGAAGATGATATTCCGTAGATTCCTATTCGTGCTGCTGTTTCTGTTGCACCTACTGTAGAGCAGATGTGCTGGGATGGCAGAGATGCCCAGGCACATGCATTGATAGCTTTGTCTGTCAAACGTGCCATTATTCCTCACATTCGCTCTTCCAGAACAGCAAAGGATGCTTGGGATACACTTACCACTTTGTACCAGGCTAGGAATGAGGCTCGTGTTGCTTACCTCCGAAAACAGTTGGAGACTGAACACATGAATGAAGGTGATTCTATGGACAGTTTCCTAACGAAGATCAAAGATTTGAAGGAACAGTTGATTTCTGCTGATGAGGTTATACCAGATAGCTCACTTGTGCAGACGGTTCTGAATGGTCTTCCTGATTCATATCAAAGTTTTGCTTCTACTCTTCGGTTGATGATGAAAGGCAATCCAAACGCCTTGTCATTTGAGGAGTTAGTCTCTGTTCTGTTGCAGGAAGATCAGTCCAGGCAGAACAGGTCCATTATGCGTGTTGCAGATCAAGCTTTCCTAGCTAGTCAGAAGGGCAAAGGAAAATGAAGCTCTTCTACTAGTAAGCAGGAATCTGCAAATGCTGCACAATCAAAGAACCAGGATAAAGATGAGAAGAAATCAGAAAAGCAGAAATTGTTTTGCAAGTACTGTAAAGGAAATGATCATATCATAAAGAACTGTCCAAAACTGGCTCCTAAAGAGGCAAAGAAGAAAGAGGCTAGAATGGTTGTTGCAGAGGCCTCTACACCAAAAACAGAGTCTGCAAATCTTGTGCAGGAAGAAGAATGGGCGTTTACTACTGTCTGTAGTTTTGACCAATCTTCTCATGATCAGTGCATGTGTGCAGTAGAATCAGATGTTTGGTACTTTGACAGTGGGGCGACCAAACATATTACCTCGTAGCACAGTTTCTTCTCTTCACTCGAGCCTGCCCCTACAGGGAATACTGTCACATGCGCCAATAACTCCTCTTATCCTGTTATGGGAGTTGGTAAGATCATTCTTACTACTGCTGATGGTACTTCCTTCACTTTTTCAGATGCTTTATTTGTGCCAGGGATCAAAAAGAACCTGTTATCAGTTTCTGCATTAGCCAAGATTGGCTTGGTTATGAAATTCATTGATGACAGGTGTACTGTCCATGATCTCTCAAATGGCGATGTGATTATTGCTTCTGGCATTTTATGTCGTGGGTTGTATAAGCTCATAGACTATGAAAGATCTGTGAATGATTCGGCATGTGCAGTTCATGATTCTCAGGCTATGTCAGATGCAAAGCTTTGGCATGCACGCTTTGGTCATCTGAATTTTGCTAGTTTGCTACGCCTGCAGAAATCTGAAATGGTGTCCTCTTTGCCCAAACTTGAGGCTCCTGGACAACATGTTTGTGAAGGTTGTATTTTGGGCAAAATGCAGCGTTCTTCCTTTCCAAAAGATGGTTCAGTTCGGGCTACGCGGAAATTGCAGCTTGTACATAGTGATGTCTGTGGTCCTATGCAGACACCCTCTTTTGGAAATTACCTTTACTTCATGACTTTCATTGATGATTTTTCCAGGCATGCATGGGTATATCCACTCAAAGCAAAGTCCGAAGTGTTCATATGCTTCAAACAGTTTTTGGTTTTGGCTAAAAATCTATCAGCATGTAAAATGGGCACCCTCCGTTCTGATCGAGGGGGGGAATATATGTCTTCAGATTTTAATGCATTTCTGGCTGAACGTGGGATAAAACACCAGTGTACAGTGCCGTATACACCTCAATAGAATGGAGTTGCTGAACGAAAGAACAGGTCACTCATGGAGATGGCGAGGTGCATGGTCAAAAGTCAGGCTTTACCACATAGTTTCTGGCTTGAGGTTGTCATGTGTGCAACATATGTACTGAACAGGTGTCCCACTAAAGCATTGCAGTCTATCACTCCATATGAGGCTTGGCATGACTGCAAGCCATACGTTGCTCATCTGCGTGTTTTTGGTTGTTTGGCATATGCATTAGTGCCTAAACAACATCGCAGAAAATTAGATGATAAGGCAGTAAAATATATTTTTGTTGGGTACAGTTCTGAAAGTAAAGGCTATCGTCTGTATGATCCACAAACTAAACGCATTTTGGTTAGCCGTGATGTTGTCTTTGTGGAAGATGCTATTCAGCCATTGCTTTCATGTACTAAGGAGACATTTGTTAGCTCCAAAGACATGTATGATACGTTGATGCCTCTTTTTACAGGTGGACAATCTAGTGCTGGTCCTAATGAGGCAACTTCTCAGCCTTTGCAGGTTTCATATGATGATGTAGATCATTCTATTTATGATGTAGATTTACATGATGCACTTGTTCATGAGAGAGCTGATATTGAGCAGGCAAAAACTATGCCAAAATGGCTGGCGCAGACTTTGCGTGACAGCAAATTAGATGCACCTTTGTCATATAGTACTCGTTCAGGCTCTCATAGTGCCTCCTTTGCATCAGATTGCTATGCTATGGCTGCGTCTAGTCTCTGTGATGAGAATGAGCCTGTTTCTTTTGATGAAGCACAGAATTCAGAAAATTGGATGGCTGCCATGCAATCTGAATATGATGCTATAATGAAGAATGTTACATGGTCTTTATGTGACTTGCCTCCTGGCAAGAAGGCCATTGGCACTAAGTGGGTATACAAGCTGAAGCGTAAACCTGATGGTACAGTTGACAGGTATAAGGCTAGGCTTGTTGCAAAGGGTTATGCGCAGGAGAGGCATTGATTTTGATGAGACCTTTGCACCTACATGCCGTATGACTATTGTTCGGAGCATTTGTGCACTTGCAGCCCATCATGGTTGGAATGTACATCAGTTGGACATTAAAACAGCATTTCTGAATGGTGACTTGCATGAAGAAGTGTATGTTTTTCAGCCCCGTGGCTTTGTGCAGAAAGGGCATGAAAACCATGTGTGCAGGTTAAAGAAGGCATTATATGGTTTGAAGCAAGCACCACGTGCTTGGTATGAGAAGATACATGCCTATCTGGTTGCACATGGTTTTGTGAACAGTCCAACTGAAAGCACCTTATATGTTAAGCGTGCTAATGATGTGCTTCTGATCATTGTTGTCTATGTTGATGACATGCTGCTCACTGGTCCTATTGAGAAGCATATTGCTGATTTCAAGGCTGATTTGCATGCCTCATGATGTCTGATTTGGGGCTCAAACTTTTCCCGTGGAAGAGCTTTGGTGAATATGTATGCCACATTATTTTGTGTAGGCACATATACCAAAATATCTCCTGCATGAAGGTGCTCTCTCACATAGTGATAATGCACGTCAATATGTTTGGTCCGTGCATGAAACACTAGGTTTCGTGCAAAAGCCAAAGCACTCTGACTATCTGTGAGAATATGTGTAGCAGTATCAATCTCCATGCAAAGATCCATCAATAGGCGTCTCACCCATATACACTCCACTATCAGTGTGAAAACTGCCTTGTACTCAGCTTCAAAACTCGATGTCGCCATTGTAGGTTGCTTCTTACTCAACCAAGATATGCATGAGTCTCCAAGGAAAAAGCAATTACCACTAGTGGACACGCGAGTATCATAACAACTAGCTGAATCACTATCTATAAAAGCATGCAAGCATGGCAGACCATCTCTACCATAAAAGAGACCTAAGCTCAAAGTGCCTCGAAGATATCGAAACACACGTTTCACCGCTTACCAATGCTTAGTGCCAAGGCTATGCATGAAGTGACTCAACTGGGAAACTGCATACTATATATCCGGCTTTGTCTTGCATGCATATATAAGACACCCCACAGCTTGCTGATAAAGAGAAGTGTCAAATGCATCACTAGAATCCTCAACTGAGAACCTGAATCACGTCTCAACTGGTGTGGAAACTGGCTTATAGTCCTCAAAGTCAAAATGCTGAAGTAGTTTTTCAACATACTTTGCTTGATGCATAACAATTCCCCCCTCAATGGATACAAACTGGATGTCAAGATAGTAGTTCAAAAGACCAAGGTAAGTGACATCAAAAGTATGCTACAAATCAGCCATAAGAATGTCAAGTTTTGCATCACATGACCCGATCAAGAGTATGTCATCGACATAAAGAACAAGCACTATAAGATCAGCCCCATTTTTGCGTACATAGAGTGTGCTTTCAATCGGACTACATGTGAAGCCAAGAGCAATCAAGTGCTTATGTATTTTGTCATACCATGCACGTGGAGCTTGCTTGAGACCATTCAAGGCTTTATGCAAGCGACAAACCATATGCCCTTTCCCTTTCATAGCAAATCCAGGAGGTTGCTTCACATAGACCTCTTCTTGCAAATCACCATTCAAGAAGGCTGTTTTTATGTCCAACTGATGCACTTTCCAACCTCGCTGGGCAGCCAATGCAACCACGATACGAATGGTAGTCATGCGTGAAGTAGGTGCAAAAGTTTTCTCATAGTCAATGCCATATTGTTGCGCAAATCCTTTGGCAACCAATCTAGCTTTGTAGCAATCAATGCTACCATCAGATTTTCTCTTAATCTTATAAACCCACTTTGTATCGATGGCATTCTTTCCTTTTGGCAATTCACATAACTCCCAAGTACCATTTCTATGTATGGAATCCATTTCTGATTGCATACCACTCATCCATTGTGGATCATCACATGCATCTTCAAAAGAAAGTGGCTCTTCATTACATGATGTAGCAATAAGAGAATAATCCACAAAAATACTTGATGCATGGTGAGAGCTTGATCTTGATCTACCAAGTAAAGGTGCACTCAATTTGTTGTCCTACAAAGTTTGTTCCAGCCACTTTTGCATAGATTGCGCACTCTTGATAGACATGCGTTCATTATGTAAAACATCTTCAATATGTACATCATGCGTGGGCTGAATTTCATGCTCATTTTTAGCCATATTTTGATGCAAATGTTCAACCATATGTGGCTGGAAATTTCCAACAATTTTGATATTTTTTGGCTGAATTTTTTCAGCCATGTTTGTGTTGGAGAATTCCTCTCCTAATCGTAGCGGAAAGTGTAGAAGACCTTCTTAGGATCAAGACTCTTGCCAACAGCAGAACCTTCAAATAAAAACTACTACCAATTGAAATATCCAATGAACTTGAAACTTCGGTCACTCAAACTACACACCTAGAGCTTTCAAATGAGATATCAAACACTCAATTTGGAGTAGATTTGGGTTGGCAATTATTTGATTCAAAATAGACTACCTGTCCACTCAGTTAGGCTAAAAATTGGACTTCACTAAAACCTGACTAACTCACAGAGCATAAATAATTTCATAAAACTATTTCAGACACACGAAGTACTCAAGATAAGCTTTCCAACGAATGTTTAAACACTAAAATTGGATACATATGTTGAGAGATATGACTCTCACAAGTAGACTACCCAAAAATGGGTGTGCGTCTGGACATACTTTATGAGAGTGAGTTGAACGAAATGACTCAAAACAAATGAAGTAGCTACAAGGGAGCTTCCACACCTTCTTCCTCTATTCTTGAGTGTCCCCCCTTGAATCTTTTATAGCCAAGTGACCAAAAACTCTCATGATGAGTTTGAGAGCTCTTCTCCATCATTTCTCCATTACTTTGGACAGCCACTCCTCTTACAGTTCAGTTTTTGGATTTGATTCTCTTTTGAATGATTCTCTTTTGGCCTCCACTACTTGCTGAAGTAAATGCTTCTATTTTTCATTTTTTTATTTTCCTACTACTTGAAGAAAATCCTTTTCGCAAAAATATATACGAACTTACTTCTTTATTTTTAACACTCCCCCTCAAGCTCACATGTGAGCTTGCACCTTCAACCATATCCTGCAAGTTGATGTCGTCCTTGAACCTCTTTAACTTAGAAGCATCTAGGGACTTTGTAAGCATGTTTGCAACCTGGTCATTAGTTCCAATGAACTTTATATCCACATCCTTGCTCAAAACTTTTTCTCGAACATAATGATAATGCACTTCTATGTGCTTGCTTCGTGCATGAAACATTGGATTGTTTGTCAAGTGAATGCTTGACATGTTGTCACCATAAATTGGAATGGTCTCCACCTGCACATCAAGATCAGCCTAGAGCTTCTTACTCCACATAGCTTCACAAGTTGCAAAGGCTAAACCTCTATATTCAGCTTCTGTAGATGATAGTGCAACAGGAGGTTGCTTCTTTGAGCTCCATGTGATAGGTTTGCTACCTATCATGAACACATAACCTGAAGTGGATCTTCTGTCTTCCTTCGAACCAGCCCAATCAGCATCACTGAAGCCTTTTACCTACAATTCTTCATCATATCCATAAAACAGAGCATGATTGACTGTGTGCTTCACATATCTTAGCACTCGTTTGGCTGAATTTAAATGTTCACCTGTTGGAGCTTGCATAAATTGAGAAAGAAATCCAACAATATAACACAAATCTGGTCTTGTGATCGTAGCATAGATCAGTGAACCTATAATACTCTTGTATGTAGTTACATCATGTAACTTCTCTCCATCATTTGAGCATAGCTTCACATTTGTGTCCATAGGTTGAGTGAGTGGTTTGCATTCACTCATTCCAAATCTGAAAAGAACATACAATAGGTACTTTCTTTGCATTAAGTAAATGCCATCTTTCCCATAGACTATCTCAATGCCTAAAAAGTGTTTCACCTCAGCAAGATTTGAAATCTTAAACTCCTTACCGAGTTTCCTTTTGATCTCTTGTATTCATGTAACATTACTTCCTGTTATGATGAGATCATCAACGTATATGCAAATATATACCTGCTTGCCTTCTTCTTTCTTCATGTAGAGAGAGGGATCTACATTACTTGGACTATACCCACACCTTGTGAGGTACTCGACCAATCTTTGATTGCAAGTACGTGGTGCTTGATTCAACCCATACAAAGCTTTCTTCAATCTACAAACAAAAATTGGATGCTTTTTGTCTTCAAATCCAATCGGTTGACTCATGTATACCTCTTCTTGAAGTTCACCATTGAGAAAAGCATTTTTTATGTCAAGTTGGTACAATGGCCATCTCCTTGCTGCACTCACTGCAATCAAGGTTCTAGTTGTTCCCATCTTTGCAACCGGGCTGAAAGTTTCTTCATAATCGATGTCGTGACTTTGCTTGAATCCTTTTGCTACTAGTCTAGCTTTATGCCTTGTTAGAGAACCATCAACATTTCTCTTTATTTTAAACACCCATTTATTTGGAACAATCTTCATACCTTCAGCCTTTGGAACTAGCTCCCATGTGTGATTGTCCTTGAGAGCTTTCATCTCTTCTTGCATAGCTTCTTGCCATTCTTTTTGTGTACATGCTTCTTCATATGCATCCGGTTCTTTGTCTTTGACCACCTGTGTCATATATGCAAAATGCTTTGCAATAAAACTATCATAGATCAACCTTTCAATTGGATACCTTGCTCTTGAAGACCTCCTTTCATTTCATTTTGAACATTGCTTCTTCAACCGGTTCAACTTTACCTTCGGTGTGATCACCTTTTCATACTCTTCTTCACTTGCATTTGAATCACTATTTTGGGAAGCACTTTCAGCTTTAGATCTTTCATAAGCTGATGTTGGTGATGAGGAATGATTCCTTAGCCTCCCCTTCCATGTTGAGCTTTCTTTAAGTGATGTAGAAGCTTCTGGACCTGATATTTGAGTGCTTGTTTGTTGAAATTCTTCTTGGACAGCACCTCCATCATCTTCGCAATCTTCTTCAAGAATCTTCTCTTTCCCTTTGTCGCCAAACCATGGTCTTAGCTCATCAAGTACCACATCTCATGAGACTTGTAGCTCCTTTATCACTGGATTGTAGCACCTATATCCCTTTTGCTCCGATGAATATCCAATAAAAATACATTTTTCAGACTTTGCCTCCATCTTTGTCATTAGTTCTTGAGGGATGTGAACATAACACACACATCCAAAAACTTTGAGATGTGTAAGGTCAGGATTCATACCGGAATAAACCTCGTCGGGAGTTACATTATGCACTCCAGCCGTTGTGCACTTGTTCATCAAATAAATGGCCGTACTAGTTGCTTCAGCCCAATAGTTTAGTGGCATCTTCATCTCGTTGAGCATGCATCTTGCAACTTCTATGATATGTCGATTTTTCCTTTCAGCTATTCCATTTTGTTGAGGTGTGTACCTACATGTAAATTGTCTCTTGATGCCATTTTCATAAAGAAAATCTAAAAATTCTTTGGAGAAATATTCTCCTCCTCCATCGGACCTCAAGGTCTTTATGTAGCATCCTGTTTCCTTTTCTACATGTGCTTTAAATCTCTTGAACATGGAGAACACATCTGATTTTGTTTCATGCAAAACATTCATACTTTCCTTGAATGATCATCAATAAAAGTAAAAAAATATCTATTACCAGCCACTGATGGTTGTTGTGATGGTCCCCATACATCTGTGTGTATCAAGTCAAGGACATTCCTTGCCACATATTTGCTTTTCTTGAATGGTTGTCTAATTTGATTTCCTAGTTGGCATGCTTCACAAAACTCATGTAGTCCGGCATCATTGAATCTTGGAAGACCTCTTACCACTTCATGATTGCTCATGTCCTTGAGCTTGGGAATGTTGATATGTCCAAACCTTTTGTGCCACAAATCGATTTCAGCAATCCTCTTGTTTCCAAACTAAATATACATCACCTTTTCATGTGGTTGTTGAATGTCCAATGTGAACATCCTACCTTCTTTCCTTCCTTGAGCAATGACATTGAATCCTTCTTTTGGATTCTTTATAAAGCAGCCTTTTTCATAGAAGATAACATGATATCCTTTCTGTACCATTTGTCCTACTGAAATCAAATTCTTTGCAATAGTAGGAACATGAAGAACATCAGCCAATACCTTTCTATCTCCAACATGCTCAATTGCGTGTTGAGTTTCATCGCCGGTCTCCACACATCCTTTTCCACTTGGAGCTTGTAGCTTTGTGAATAAATCTCCTTGGCATGTCATATGGTTGCTGAAACCTGAATCTATTAACCATTTTTGGTCATCATTTCTTGAGTTGTTGTAGTCATGCTTCATGGCAAGCATGGTTTGCTTGTCTCCTTCACTTGATGTACTCGCATAGTTATTTTGGCTCCTTTGGTTGCCTCCATTCAGCCTTCCATTCCTTTGCCAACAATCATTTGCATAATGTCCTAGTTTACCACAATGATAACATGTTATACCTTTATGAGGATTGTATGAACCTCGACCTCTTCCTCTATTTCTTCCTCGACCTCTTCCATGTGTGTTGTCATTTGAGTTGTCCTTGTCGTTCTCCGAGTTGTGTTGGCTGAAATTTGTGTTGTTGTAGCTTCTTCCTCTTCCTCTCGAGCCTCCTCTTGAGTTCCTTCCTCTACCTCTTCCTGCATATAACATTTGACTATGGTTGTCCTTACCTTTGTTGCCTTCTCCTTGTTGAGCAACCTCTTCAGCCACAAGATTTGGTATAATCTCATCGAATATTGGTAGAGGATCTCTATAAAGGATGTTTGTGATGAGGGGCTTCCACTTTTCTTCACTTCTCAAGCCATTGAGGGCTGTTTGGATGATGTCTTCCTCTTCTATCTTGCATCCAAGTGATGCTAGCTGATCTCGAAGCTCTTTGATCCTCAATGTATACTCACTAATGCTTTGGTTGGAGCGTTTCCTCATGTTGTTGAGCTCGTTCTTGAGTTGCATCCTTCGAGACCTTGTTGAGGTAGCATACACCTTCTCCAATGCTTCCCAAACTTCCTTGGTTGTTTCTAAGCTTTGCACATGACAAATCATAGTGTTAGAAATAACTTGTGAGATGAGGAACATCACCCTTCGATTCCTCTCTTCCCAATCAGCAAATTCTCTCCTTTGTGCCGAAGTAATGTTGGGATCTTCAAGGTCCACCGGTTGTGGATCGTCTCCATCAACTAGACTCCATAAACCTTTACCTTTAAGGTAATTTATCATTCTATACCTCCAAGATTGAAGATTATCTTTGTCTAACTTCTCAACTTGTTGTCCTAAATCAGCCATTGAAAACTTCCAAGATTAAAGTTTACCTCAAGTATGTTGTGGCGCTCTTTCTTGACTTCACGAAGCTCCCCCTTGATTTGTAGCTTCTCCTTTTCTTCAATTCAGTTCCAATGCTTTGAATCTTCAAACTCCAATGCTCTGTGTTTTGTTTTGGACTCCAAGTTGTCCTCTCCAATCATGAAGTAACAAAGAATCAACAAATCATCTTTATTTTGTCAATCCTAGGAATATCCATAAGACCACAGCCCCTTCAAGATAATAGATTCAAGGAAATAAGAGATTGATGGCTGGATTGCTGAGAGAAATCACCTGTATCACAAAGACGAGACAATCGCGATTCTGTACCAACAGACGATTTTCACAATTTTGGAACTTCCTTCAGTCCTTTCCACTCATTTACAGCAATAGGTCTCTCTCTTCATACAACTTACTCAGTAATACACAAATATGACTCACAAATCTCCATGATTAAGCAAGAGACAAGCTCACACATCAAAGGAATTACACTCAACAGGAGAAAACACGATTTTGCAGAAACTCTTTCTTCTCTATTGATAGCTTGAGCAAATGACTAACCAACCCCTCCAAAATAGAGAAAATTGACTTATATACATTTTCAAGTGTCCCTTTTCACACTTGAAATTAGGTTTTTTTCTCTAATTTTCTAAAGAAATGCTATCTAAGAGCTTCTAAAAATTCTACAAAAATTACAGGAGATCCTCAACCACATAAGGAAGACTCTTCCTTGTTTTTACAATCATTGCATAAATATTTTACAAGTTTTTTGACTTTTTACTAATTTTTTACATCAAAAATGCTCTTCCAAAAATACACCTTCCAACATCCTTCCCCTCCTAAGCCTTTCGGCTCCTGACGAAGACTCAGCAGTATTCACCATGTAACTTTTTGTAGGCCAAGTTCCTGCCTTTGGACCTGCTATTTTTGGAAAGTTCAGCCATTTTGCTGGAATCTGTCCTGTTTTTCTCCTTTCCCAAAAAACAGTCCATTCTCTTCTTCTGGCAACTGGACAATAAGCTGGGTTGATCTTTAAATTCAAAGGTGCCTCTTTCCAGATTTTCCTACATTCCTTATTGGCATCCAACCACTTATTTCTCCATTTAGGATTTGCTCTTTCAAATAACTCCTTCGTGACATTAATATCTTCTTCATACTCAAGGTATTTGTTCGGAGATAGCCCTACTCTGGCCAATTGATAATTCTTTATACTCTCCAAAATCATACAGAAAGGTATTCCCAATCCATCTGCAGCCCAATGATGCTGATCTGGATTAATGCCTTTATTTAGAGCAAAGGTAACTATTTGATCTTCATACTCATCATGCATTTTTCTGATAAAATCCATTCTTGACTCTCTATTGGTCAATAATTTCTGTACAAAATCTTCAGAATATTCTTCCTCTGTTTCTTTGGCTTCTGGTTCCTTGTTCTCTTGTTCCTTGTCAAAATCCCCTGTTTCATATTCCCTTTTATCTGTATCTTCTGCCTGTACTTGATCTTGAATTTCTTCTGGAACTTTTGATTTCTCCAACTGTTTCTGTAATTCTTCTATAGTCATCATTGAATTTTTGTTCTGAGCTGCCCATAACTCCTTTTCCTTCCTCCACTCATTTCTTTCTTTCTCCATCTTTGCTTGCCATTCACTTCTTTCCTTCTCTACCTCCAAATGTAATTGATGATATCCTCTCATTGATGTGGCAGCATGAGTGTTTGCCTGTTTCTCCATTTCTTTGGCCTCTTTTAATTCTGTTTGAAGTCTTTGAATTTCTTTATGCAGTTCTTCCTTTTCCTCCTCTGTTAATTGAACAGGTTTACCTACACCTTGTAGTTGACCTTCTTCTAACAACACTTTATTAATCTCTTCATGTGCTCTAGTCAGAATTTGATAAGATGTTTGTAAAGTTCTGTATCTTCCTCCTATGGCTTTTAGTTCCATTTCCATTTTGGCATTCTGCTCTGATAACTTTACACTCTTTTCTTCCAAATATTGGATCCTGTTCTGCTTCTGAACCTCAGCTTCTTCCAAAGCAATGATTCTATTGATATATTCTTCATTCCTTTCCTTCATCAACCTTAATTGCTCTGTCATCTGCTCTTTTTCTTTCTTGTGTTCTTTGATAATTAAACTTCCTTTTTCAAATTCTGATTCAGCCACCATTCCTGATATGATCATATTTCTGCTAGATGGTCTGAACTGTTCAATGTTACTCATAATCATTTGACAAGCTGATCTTATATTTTTGGGTATTCTTTCCAACCCTACTTCTATTTCTGTCTGTCTAACTTCAATTTGCTTATCTTCTTTATCCACATCATCTTCTTCTGCTGCTGTTTCTTCTTCTATGTCCTGCATGTCTTGTTCTTCATAACTGTGATCATCGTTCTTTGTATCCTGATTGGTATCATCCTCTTCATAAACTAGTGCTCTGTCATCTGCACTCTTCTGCTCTGAAAAGTCTGAAGCCTTCTTCTTTTCTAATGACTTCTTTTCTTCCAATACTTGTTGCTTCTCTGTAAAGAGCTGGTCTCCCTTAATTAGTATCTCCTTCTCTTGTGTTAGGGTTTCCTGACTTCTGTTTGAGTCCTTTCCAACAAGAGTTTTTTGAACTTTCCTGAGTTGCTCTTCCGGTCCCTGCTTTTCCTGTACTTCAACTGATTCAATTTCTTTTGTACCAGCAACCTGGTCATTACTTTTCTCATTTATGTATTCCTGATCTTGCTCCTCAATGTCCATAACATCTGCTTCCACCTCTTGTTCCTGATCATTCTTAGATGTAAATTCCCCACTGCTTTTTATATCCTGCAGCACATCCTTTATACTTTGAAAAATTCCTTCCTCTATTACTTGTCCCAAAACCTCTTGGGCATTCTTTTCTGGTTCTAACTTCTTGCTTTCCTGTTCTTCGGATGCATCCTTCTGCTGATTATTTGAACTGCCGAATACCTTCTTTGCTAGTTCTTCCAAACTTGCAGTCAACCTTGCATTTAATTGGAATTGTGTCTGTGATGGGTTGGTCCATATTGAATTTTTATCAACATTCATTATTCCAGAGCTATCTTCATCTCTCTTCTGGTTTTCCTCTTCTGTCATTCTTGCCTTCCCTTTTAACAGCCTTCTTTTTTCTTCGGCACTTATCTGTGAAACTATTTCCTCCTGTGTCTGCTTCTCTTGAGATTTCTTACTTGAATCCTCAGGTGTCTTCACTTTTTCCACAGCCGGTACAGCCACATTGGGAGTGTTGGGTATTGACAAGTTTAAACTTTTTAACAGAAAACTCTCAATGTCGCTATCTAAATCAGATGAGAATCGTGAAGATCCTCCCACTTCTTGTTCTGTAGGCTTTGATACTTCCATCACTGAGGTTAGCTTCTGTGTTTCTTTTGTAATTACTTGTTTCATTTCTTTCATCACAGGTTCATCTGCCATTTTTCCTTTCCCTTTCTTGATCATCTTCTTCTTTTGAACAGGTTTCCTTGGCATCTTCTTTTTCACTATCACAGTAGTCCTGGCCTCTGGAGGTCCTTGCAACTCCTTGAAGTATGCCAGCAATTCTACCTCCTTCTTCACAAATATCTCTTCAGTTTCGGCTGCCATCATTTCTTCATGCAATGCTTCATAGTGCTCCACCTCTTCTTGGATCCAATCGGTAGCTTTGCATGAAAAATCTTCCAACATTTTTTGATATTGTGCCTCATATATGGCTCTTTTGCTGTTTCCTTGAGTGAGATAAGTATAAAGCTGTTCTTTACTTGTCTGCGGAGGATGAGGTTCACTGGAGGATTGTACCTTTTTCTGTGCTGCCACTTGTTCTTCTCTTGTTTCTTCTGCCTGTTCTAATTCTACTTTTCTGGGGTCCAACTTTCTTTTCGTTACTGGAATCACTTCCTCAGATATTACTTTTCTCTTCATTCCTGTTCCCCTCATGCGAGTTTGTCCTTCTGATTCTCTTCCAAGTGCTTTTCTTGGGGGACTTTTGATTCCTGACATCAAATTTCTGAAGTACTGTGCTTCAGGAGCTAACTTTAACTGTTCTTCCATTCCTAGAACATGATAAATGATTTTTGTCAAAAACTGGGCTCCATTCATGAATTTCTTCTGCTCCCAGTGTTTTGCTGCTTCCTTCAGCTGCTCATGGATGTATGGTGAGACATCCATCACCCCAAATGGCTTGGTTCTATCTTTGTTATTGAACATTAATAGAGTTACTGACTTATGAGGCATGGTGTACCTTGGTAATTTCGGAAAACAAAAGAACTGCAAGAACATTCTTATAGCATATTCTTCATTTTCTCTTCCCTTGAAGTCAGTGAACTTTACATATCCAGTGTAAGTCTCCTTATTCTTCTTGACAAAGCTTTGGTCCAGTTTAGTGCCCATTGGATAGAACTGTAAGGCGGCTCTGATATGTTCTGCTTTGATAACTATCCCTGCCTCCTGATTGTCCTTATTCTTCACTTTGCATCTGAAGTAGGCATCATTACCTTTTCCCACTTCCTCCAAACTTCCCATCACTTGTGCTACTCTTTCAAAGTCAATGAAGAAAATAGGTTCTTCTAAGAGCTTGTGCAATCCCACAGCTTTCCATCTCTTGAGGTTGACAGAAGTTTTCTGAAACTTGTAAAATTCCTGGCACAGCATAGTGTACTTATATCCTCCCACTGCTACTGTGAAGATATGCTGTCCTATTACTCCCAGGATTTCTTTAAGTTCTTTTGCTATTTTTTCAGCTTCTGGGATTTCTTGGTCTTCATCTGATTCTAAGTCCACTTGTTCTTCAGCTGCATCACTATCCAAAAACCAATGTCCTCTGGACAAAGTCACTGAACCAGCTTTGAAGTCATGGATTGTCAACTCCTTTGTATTCACCATCCTGTATTTATATATAACAGAAAAGAAAATACTCCACCCACATGAGTCACAAGATTTCATAAGAAAATACTATATTATTCTGGAGTGTTACTGACATATATAAAAAATAATTAAGACAAATTCCAACCAATTTTTGCTTTTTTCCAAGAGACTCAATTTTAAGTGAGCAACACAGGTGTAGCAAGACATCTAATGTGCTCTCTCCAATTGTCACTTCCTTGTTCAAAAAACAATTCCTGAATAGAAAGATGATGCTAAAAAAGATAATTAATGAAGAAACTTGAAGAAGTAGTGGTAAAAAAAATGATCACAAAAAATTAAACAACAATAAGACAAAACAACTTTTTTCCATAATAAGTTACTCTTTCCCTCCCTATATCTTGCTTTGTGTTTTTTTTTTAATTTTAGAAAGAAAATCAAGAAAATAAAATATATTTTTCCAGGGGTTTTTTTTTTTTTTTTTTTTCTGTCTTCTTTCCTTCCCCTCCTAATTTTCTTCTAAGGGGAAAGAAGGAAATATTTTTTTGTCATTTTCAAAAATTCCAATAATAGGTCCACTGTGGATTATCCCTCTTCCATTGACCCAATTCTGATTTTTTCACCCAGTAATGTTTTACTCCATTTGTCCTTCTGTTATGGAAATATCCATGCTCTGTGGATGAACATTTTGTGACATTTTTTGGCTTCCATATCCATTTTGTTCTAATTTCCTGTTTTGGTGAGCCATAACTGTGCATGACCTGTTTCCATATTCCTTTTGTTCTGTTTTGATGATATTGCAACTTTGGCAATAATAATCTTCTTTGTTTTGTCTCCTCATCCACTTTTACCTCTTCAGTCTTTTGCTGGTCTTGAGTGTATGAAGCTTGATCACTTTGTATTGTCAAAATGTTCCTGTCCTCCATTGAGAAAGTAAATCCTTCGAGATCTGGGTCATGAACATCCATATGAACTACCTGCTCTTCATTACTCAGAAAGAACATTAAAAACTTTTTGTCCTTGATGGTCAAATTAAGCTTCATTTTTTCAAAATTTAAGATGACTTTACCTTGTTTGAGCCATGGTTGCCCTAAAATCAGCTTTTCAGCCATTAAATGGTCTGGCCACTCTTCACAATCTATCTCCATATATTCATTATTAAATTTAACTTTAATAGAAAGTGAAGATATGCTCTGAATTCTTTTCCCTCCCAGGGTTTTGATCAAAATTCTACTTTCAGCTCTCTTAAGATTAAACTTATTGATCAAGGCTGAGCTAATTAGATTCACTTGAGCTCCCGAATCTATCAAAACCCTTATGTTTTCATTCTGATAATTCATCATAATCAAAGGCAAATGTTCTTTTTGCTTTAGAGTGTTTTCACATAAGCACACTTGTTTCAATTTTCTAATTCTCTCTTTGGCTTCTAGTTGAGCCTCCTTTCTAATACTGTCTTCTTCTCTTTTCCTGTTTTGGGCCTTTTGCAATCTTCTCCATTCCTCGGTAGTTAATGGGCACTCATACCTCTTCACTCTACATCCACTTATGAAATTTGGCATGATTTCCCCATCAATATTGGCTAACTGAATAGCTCCACTCTTGCTTATCTGATGTATGATATATGGCCCATGACCTTTTTTCTGAAATTTTTTCTGATGTTCCTTGATTGTGTAAGCTAAGACCAGGTCTCCTTCTTGTAGATCTTTGTCTTTTATGTGAACATCATGATAAGCTTTTTGTCTTTTCTTGTTTGTGTATATACTCATCACTGCTTGGAGTCTCGATGCTCCCAGTTTTTCCAAGTCTATGACTCTCTCAGATAATTCATGTCCTGTCCAATTGTATTGGCTACCCACCTTCAATGTTGGAATAAGAAATTCCATGGGTAAAACCGCATTCTGGCCATACACCAAATTAAATGGTGTAGTTCCTAAAGCCGTTTTGTATGCCACTCTATAAGCCCAAAGAACATGATTCAGTTGATAATCCCAGTCATTTCTGTTTGTGTTGACTAATTTGGTCAATACATTGCAAAGTACTTTATTAGTACTTTCCGCTAACCCATTGGCTTGTGGGTGATATGGGGCTGACTTATTGTGACTAATCATGAAATAATTGGTCATGTTTCCTATGATCTGATTCAAAAAATGAGTCCCCCTATCACTTACCAATTCAATTGGTAGTCCAAATCTAGTGATAATGTTTTCATACAAAAATCTAGCAGTGGTGTGAGCATCATTTCTTCTAGTAGCTTTGGCCTCAGCCCATTTTGTCAAATAATCTGTAGCTACTAGTATGTATTCTGCATGAGATTGTCTGGCTGGAGGATGTATGGGTCCAATAAAGTCCAATCCCCACTTACTAAAAGCTCTGGCTGAAATTAAAGGAATTAATGGCATGTTATCTCTTTTGTTTGGTTGACTTCCCCTTTGACAGACATCACATCTTTTTACATAAGTTCTAGCATCGGGAAATAGGGTTGGCCACCAAAAGCCAGAATATAAGATGAGTTTGGCTGTTCTATCACTTGAGAAATGTCCTCCAGCTACTCCTGAGTGTGCCATTTCCAACATCTCTAAATACCTTTCTTCTGGAACACAAATTCTCAGATATCCATCCATTCCTCTCTTGTATAATTGCTCTCCTATGAGTTGATATTCCTCTGAGATCACTTGTAGATTTCTTGAATCAGCACCAGCTATTACTTGTTTCCCTTTCTCCTTTCTCTTCAACTTCTCAACAATATTTTCACTCCATTCAGGGTTTTTCTGAAACCAATATAGAGTTATTAATTCTGATTTCTGCCATGTTTGACATTTTTGACAGTTCTCAATATATCTTTCCACATCTTGAATCTTATTGGGCCAATGTACTCCCATCCTATTAAGGTTACTTAGAGTGACAATCGTAGAAGCATGAGTACATGGATTCCAGCAATGAGCTTTTCTTACATATTCATGTTGCTCCTCTTCTGGAGTACAATATTCCAGTATACCTGACTGATTGAGGTGATACAAATGTCCAGCTAACAACATGAAATTCCTGCTTTGTAACACCAGATGTGTGTTATTTGCTAATGACCTACAAGGTCCCATGGTTAGCAAGGGAATTAATGACATCGACCATTCAGGAACACTTTCCACCTTGAATAAGTATGTATCTGGCAAATCATCATCTATAGGTGAACTAGGTTCTTTTGACTGGATTCTTGATAAATGATCTGCTCTCAAGTGTGTTTTTCCTTGTCTAACCACCACCTCAAACTCAAATTCCATTAGTAAAAGAAACCATCTTACTATTCTTCCTGTATGACATGGTTTATTTACTAAATAGAGTAGAGCTTGGTGATCCACAAAGAATTTAAACTTGTTGGCCAATAGATAATGTCTGTATTTTTTGACAGCAAAAATCATTCCCAACCCTTCTCTCTCAGTAGTTGTGTAATTTTTTTCCGCAATGTTTAATTGTCTACTCGCATATGCTACTGGGAAATCTAATTTGCTTCCTTCTATAGGTTGTGCTAACACACATCCCAGAGCATAATTTGAAGCATCGACATGTACATGAAAGATTTTATCCCACTGAGGTGTTTTTAAAATTGGTGCTGTCACCAAACAAGTTTTTAATGTTTCAAATGCTTGGTCACATTCTTCAGTCCACTCAAACTTTGTGATGAGGGCATATAAGGGCTTGGCTATATCAGCAAATTTGTATACAAATTTTCTGTAGTACCCACAATGTCCCATAAAAGTTTGGAGTTCCTTCACATTTGTAGGTCTAGGAAGCTCTATTATGGCTTTTATTTTCTTCTCATCAGTAGAAATTCCATTTTTTGACACTATGTGACCCAACATTCTTCCTTGTCTGACATAGAATACACACTTTTCTGGGTTTAAGCATACTCTATATGTCCTGCACTTCCTGAATATTCTTTCCAAATCTTGTAAATGATCTTGTCTTTTTAAAGAAAAAGTGCATAAATCATCTACATAGATTTCCATCACATTTCTCAGGAATTCTTTGAAAATATGACACATCAACCTTTGAAAAGTTGCTGGGGCATTGGTCAATCCAAAGGGCATAACCCTAAAAGCATAAACCCCCCATTCTGTAGAAAAGGCAGTCTTATGTTGGTCCTCTAAAGCTATTGGTACTTGATTGTATCCTGAGAAGCCATCTAGAAAACTATAGACTTCCTTTCCTGCAACTCTCTCAAGAAGATGATCTGTTATTGGCAGTGGATAACTATCCCTTATAGTTGCTGCATTTACTTTCTTCAGGTTAATGCATACTCTAAGTTTCCCGTTCTTTTTTGGCACCACAACTATAGGTGATATCCATTCAGTGTACTCTATTTCATAAATGAAATTAGCAGCCAACAACTTGTCAATTTCTTCCTTTATTTTGGCAGAGTATTTGTCATTAAATGTATAATGTCTCTGTTTGCTTGGTTTTGCATCAGGTGTCATAGGAATCTTATGCTCACAAATTTTTGGATCAATTCCTTTCAAATCTTTATAACTGTAAGCAAATACATCCCTATAGTTCTTTGCTAGGTTCCTTAATGCTTCTTCTTCTTGTGATGTCATGTCATCAGCTATTACTATTTGTCTCTCTTCTCCTTCTTCCTGTGTAATTACAATTTTCTTTGTTTGTTCTTCATTATCATATGCTTCCCCTTTCTTCTTTTCTCTTTTTGGTTTCATTTTCAGAAGTAGTCTGTCTTCTACTTCATAAGTTTTAAAGTTTGCTGGTACATCAAAGTATTGATCTCTGTTTATCTCTTTCTCTTTCTTTTCTTTTTCCTGGTCTCTTTCTATTTCTTTGTGTTTATGTTCCTTGTATTTGCCTGAGATTTTGTCTTTGATTGCATCCTCAGCTTTTACTGTTTCCAAATATTGTGATTTTCCTTCTGTTAATATCATTTCTTGATTTTGATCCTCTTCTCTTTTTGATACTCCTATCATGTGTATGCCAATGTGGAAGATGTCAAATCCTTCCTCATTTTGGAATTCCACTCCCACATATTCCTCACTGGCCAAATCCATGGTAGCTAAGATTTGATTCCATCCATAAGGCTCAAACTCTTCATCTTTGAATTGTTGAGGCACATAATTTTCATCTTGTATTTCTCTTTCTTCCACACAATCTTCTCTCCTTAACTTCCTTTTCCTATTTGTGATATTTCTTAATATGTTACACTTCCAAACTGCTGATTCCTCTTCCTGTTCCTCCCTCTCTGATTCTTCACTTTCTTGTTGATTTTGATGTATTTTATACCATTCTCTAGGAGATATGTCACAATAGTGGCCATTTCTTAAGTTTACTCTTGTTATTCTCCCCTGGTTCTGAAGATATAAACAATCATTACCCCAATCTTGTACAATTTGCATTTGTCTCATGAAGGGTCTTCCTAGGATAATTTCATAAGATGTGGATTGTGGAAATTCTACTATAGCAAAGGTATGCTCTATTTCTATGCCACATATGTCCACAATCACTTTTTCCCAAATTCCTAGGGGCTTTTCTATATGTCCATCTGCAAGTTGTAATCTCATTTTAGTGGGTAGTAATTCCTTTCTTCCCCATTTCTCCCAGGTTTGTTTAGTCATTATAGCCACTCCTGATCCACTATCCAAAATGGCTTTTGCTGAATGTTTTTCATATTGTAATTTTAAGGTTGAATTCCCTTCTTCTCCTTCACAATATCCTCCTATTTTGTCAATAGGAATATACCATAGTTCCTCTAATTCTTGTGTTGGTGAATGAAGGTTTCCAGATATTGTTTCTTCTTTGTTCATCTTGTTTTGTAGGTGAGGATTTTGTTTCAACAAATTTTCCCATGTTGTATGACATGTAATACTACAATGTTCATCTAAGATCATTTGGAATGTTATTTGTGGATTTCCTTCTTTATCATCTTCCTTGGTTTTTGTTTTTTCATCCTGATCAAATGTTCTCCGAGAGCTGTCTTCTTCCCCTAATCTGAGTTGTGTTTTCTGGATAATTTGTTTGCATTTTAGCATCCTTTCATGCTCTAAATCCGGTATGGGATAAGCCATTGCATGATCTGCAGGGCTTGGTCCCTCTTGAATCCTTCCTTTATAGGCTTTGATTAGGGTGTCTAGACTCTGAGAATTTCCTAATTCAGACAGATTCTGGGTCTTTTGAGGAGAAGTATGATTTGAATTTGTTTGTTCCTGTTTGTCTTCTTCCAGACTTTTGCCCACTTTCCTCTTCTTTTCCCATTTCCCTTTTTGTCTATTTTTCTTCCCTTTTGATGTGGAACTCTCACTTTGTTCTTTAATTGTTCCTTGTTGTTTGGCTTGTGCCCTTGTTATAACATTAAGTTCAATTTGATCATTGTCACTCAATTCCTCTTGTTCCATAATTTTGACTGTTTTTAAAGGTATGTTATTAGGTGTGTTCTGTTGTTTTTGGGGATTTTTTGGACAGTCCTTGATCAGATGTTCTCTACCACAATCCTTACAGTATGCTCCCTCTATCCTGAATGTTGGAGGTTGTGGACAATCTCTAATGAAATGCTCTCCCCCACACCTATAACATGTTATCTTTGGTCCTCCTTTGAATTGAGGTTTTTGATTGGACATGTAGTTGTTGGTAATGTACATGAATGTTGCTGTGTCCATTTCAATTTTTCCATTTCCCAGATCTAGGGCTTTAAGCTCAGGTTCCCTTATTTCATAATCTTCCCATTCTTCCTGATGTCCCTCACTCCATTGATATTCTTCCTTATAAGGTGATCTGAATCTTGAATTTCCTTCGTCAATGGGTGTATATTTGACTGGTACCACATTGGTTGGAATGGGAGGTTGTTGTCCCAATACTGGTCTTGGTTGCTCAGTATAACCTGATTCCCTCTGAGCCATATAGTCTCTTTCCTTGACAGGTTGTTTGTTATAGAAGCAATCCTCCCTGGTATGGTTTGTCCATTTTCTCTCTAGTGTACAATACTTGAGTGTCTTCCTATCTTGTAAGTGTTGTGGTTTCTGATAAGGGCATTGTTGTGCCAGATGATTTTCTCCACAAATATAACATTTCTTGTTTGTGTTTATCCTAGAGTTTATCAGATTAGTTTTAGTGCTTACCTCTAGGGCTTTAGCAATAGCCTGAGCCAACTCTTCTGCTGGAGGAATTTTGTCTTCATAAGATCTGGGTTGATCAAATGCTAACAAATCTTGACCTCTGTTGTCCTCCAAATCTATTGCTTCCTTAACACAGGCTGCTAAATCAGGACATCTCCTATAGTACACTAGGGTCCTTAATTGGGCACTTCTCAATCCCTCAATGAATAAGGATACTTATTTTGCCATGGAAGGTACTTCTTCTCTTGGGCATCTATCAATGTACTGCTTAAACCTTCTGGCTGCTTCTCTAACATTTTCCTCCTTTTGTTGTTTGAAGCTGTGTATCAATGTGGCTGTACTATGTTTGATTCCAGTCTTAGAGAATTCACCAATGAAAGCTTCTAAGAAAGATTCAATGTCTAGGTACATTTCTTTTCTCAAAGGAATGAACCATGATAAAGCTGGCCCTGTTAGGGTTAGACCAAATGCCTCAAATTGTACCTTGTAATCTTCTACTTCCTCTGCTCTAATTAGTTGTCTAAATTCTGCTGCATGAGCATGAGGATCTGAATACCCTTCATATTGGTTCTTCATGCATTTGGCTACTTGGTATGGTCTAAGCATCCTACCCTGAGGTTGCCAATGAGGTCTTCTTCTGAGTGGGAAGTCATTGTTTCCTTCTGGTTCTCTGTCAAAGGGATTTGGTGAAGCATGTGTCCTTCTCCCATGATGTTGCTCATTATTAGTGTAGTTTTCATTTGGTCTAGGTATATCTGGTTGTCCCATGTTATGTTCCCAAGGTCCTTTGTCAGCACATTGCCCTAGATCATTTGAATTTTCTGGATCTTGAGAGAAGATGTATACACATCCTTGCCTGTCTTCATATCTTCCATCTTTGAATTGGGCTACTGGAGTTATATTCAGGGGAACTTCTAAATTTCTCAGTCTAATGAGGAATTTATGCATTCCATCCTGGTATACATAGGTTCCAAACCTATTTGTATACATGTATTTAAGGATGTTTCTAAAATCCCCAGTTTCTATTGACTCATTTGTTTCATTTAGGTTTTCCATGTTATTTTCTTGGCCTAAACTTCTTTCTGATCTTTTATTACTTCCTGGCTCTTTTTCCTTCCTTGTTAGGTCTTGTTTAGGAATTGAATTTATTTTATTTCCAGACCTTAGTATCATTCAACTATTCTTGACAAATTTCTAATGCTCAACAGAGTGTTTGTCACAGTTTCCTAACCAATATATTGGTTCTTGACAAATTTCTAATGCTCAACAGAGTGTTTGTCACAGTTTCCTAACCAATATATTGGTTTTCCACAATTTTTTGTCCAAAATTGTGTGTGTTTTAATTTTCTTCCTATGTTTTGTGCTTTTCACAACTTCTTAATGAATTTAGGTTTTTTTTTTTTTTTTTTTTTTTCTTCACGATTTTCTACTGCCAGAAGTGTTTTTTCACAAATTTTAGATGAAAATCGTGTTTTTCACGATTTTATCATGCAATTAGACTTTTTCACGATTTTCTATCTACTTATGAGTTTCTCACGATTTTCTGTTGAAAATCGTGTTTTTCACGATTTTGTGTGAAAATCGTGTTTTTCACGATTTTCTGTTGAAAATCGTGTTTTTCACGATTTTGTGTGAAAATCGTGTTTTTCACGATTTTGTGTTGAAAATCGTGTTTTTCACAATTTTCTGTTGAAAATCGTGTTTTTCACGATTTTGTGTGAAAATCGTGTTTTTCACGATTTTCTGTTGAAAATCGTGTTTTTCACGATTTTGTGTGAAAATCGTGTTTTTCACGATTTTGTGTTGAAAATCGTGTTTTTCACAATTTTCTGCTGAAAATCGTGTTTTTCACGATTTTGTGTGAAAATCGTGTTTTTCACGATTTTCTGTTGAAAATCGTGTTTTTTGCGATTTTGTGTCAAAATCGTGTTTTTTGCGATTTTGTGTCAAAATCGTGTTTTTTGCGATTTTGTGTCAAAATCGTGTTTTTTGCGATTTTGTGCACAAAATCGTGTTTTCCACGATTTTGTTCCCAGACAATCGTGATTGCTCACAGATTGTAAAAAACACGATTTTCTTATGAAAATCGCGTTCTGGGAATCGCGATGTTGATGGCACTTTTCATAGAATCGCGATTTTGTCCAAAATTTGGCAGATTTTCAATCTTATTGCCTTTTTCAATATTTTTTCACCTATAGAATCGCCTTATCAAAATTTTAACATGCAATGAAGAAATTTCTTGAAAAACTTTTTTTTCTTACTGAAAACCAACAAAAAACAGGAAATCGCGATTTCGTGATTTTACTTTTTTCCTACTTTTTTGTGTTATTTTATCACTTTAATGCAAAAAATATGTACTCAAAATACTGCTAGACTTTTTACCTTGCTTGCCAAGTTGAAAATATCTCCAAAACTTGCTTGTAGCAGAAAATCGCGATTTTGTTCGACTCTGCACACTCTCTCTCTCCCTCACTCTCACTCAAATGAATTTTTCTTTGAATTTCAGGTTTTTATAGTGTTCAGAAAATCGCGATTTTGTGTGATTTCTACTTTTCCTCACTCTTTCACTTGTTCAACTTCACTTACTCAATCTTAATGACTCCCTCTACACTTTCTTATGTCAAGTACCCAAATTTACCACATATTCCAAAAAACTTTCTTTACAGAAAATCGCGATTTTGTGTAGAGAATCGTGTTTTTTCTGTAGATCTTTTCTTGTGCAAATTTTGAGTATTCTATGTCCTTGCCTTCTCTCAATATCCTTCACAACTTCAATACATGAGTCACCTGAAAAGTTATTTCAAAACAACACTTTTTACAGAAAATCGCGATTCTGTTCAGAGAATCGTGTTTTCTAATTTTCTGGGTTTTTTTTTTTTTTTTTTGATAATTTTTTTATTTTTTAAGCTTTCTTTCTCTTTGTTTTGCTTCAATTCCTTCTTTTCTTTGTAATTAACTCTGCTCCTGAATTTTTGCACTAAAATCACAATCTTCCTCAGAGAATCGCGACTTTGTGCAGAAAATCGTGTTTTTCTCTATTTTTGATTTTATGTCACTTTGAGTAGTTTTTTCTTCTTGATTACCTTCAATACCCTTCAACAACTTCAATTCAATTTTCACTTAAAATGTTATTTCAAAATCAATCACTTTTCTCAGAAAGTCGCGATTCTGTGCAGAGAATCGTGTTTTTCAATTTTCTGGTTTTTTGATCATTTTTTGCTTTCTTTTCCAGTTTTTCACAATCACTCCTAACCACAACACCTCACTTCAACTTATTATCAAGAAAGGAAATTTGTTTGATTGTTTTTTATGAGTTTTGTGAATTTGTTTGGTATTTTTGCCCTAAAAATAAAGGTGAACACTTTACTTAGGGTTTCTGGTTTTGGAAATCAACTGATCCTATGGTTCTTGATTGGTTATGAGTTTCTATGTCCTTAGCTATCACTAAAGTACCAAAGAAAGGTTCTCCAATGAAAAAGTGTTATGAAAGGCAATCAAATTTTGTAAAGATAAACTCAATCATATGATTTTTTTTTCAAAATGCAGCACAACTCAAGACTTAATGCTCAGACTTGGTCAACAACTGAATCCCTCATTCTTACATCTAGCTACTTTAACTGTCCTTTCCTTAATATCACCATGTTATCTTCCCAAGATCACCCATGGTGTCTAGTACTTGGGCAAAAAGAAATCTAGAAATGCAAAAATAGATTCAAGTTACCTCCATCTTCAGCTTCTTGGCTCAAATCCTCCACACACCTGCACTTTTACTTCACCAAAATGATGAGCAACTATCAATTTACAAAGATTTCAGCACTTCCACTTCTACAAGACATCCATTGCTTTCTTCTTCCCTAAAGACAAACAATGATATCTACCTATTCATGTGCACTTTTCCTAATTGATGAGCTTTACCTTGTTCACCATCTTCAACTGAAGATCCAGCAAAGGTCCAACTTCAAAGAAGTTCTTGGAATGTTCCCCGGCAACGGTGCCAAAAAATGTTTTGTTTTGGACTCCAAGTTGTCCTCTCCAATCATGAAGTAACAAAGAATCAACAAATCATCTTTATTTTGTCAATCCTAGGAATATCCATAAGACCACAGCCCCTTCAAGATAATAGATTCAAGGAAATAAGAGATTGATGGCTGGATTGCTGAGAGAAATTGAAGATGAAGAGAAAATCATGAATTTACCATAACTAAGGCAAATCTCCATCATTTTCCATGTTCTTTATGTCAAAACCATGCCATTTCATTAGCAGAATACAAATATGAACTCAAAATTGAAAAATATCACCTGTATCACAAAGACGAGACAATCGCGATTCTGTACCAACAGACGATTTTCACAATTTTGGAACTTCCTTCAGTCCTTTCCACTCATTTACAGCAATAGGTCTCTCTCTTCATACAACTTACTCAGTAATACACAAATATGACTCACAAATCTCCATGATTAAGCAAGAGACAAGCTCACACATCAAAGGAATTACACTCAACAGGAGAAAACACGATTTTGCAGAAACTCTTTCTTCTCTATTGATAGCTTGAGCAAATGACTAACCAACCCCTCCAAAATAGAGAAAATTGACTTATATACATTTTCAAGTGTCCCTTTTCACACTTGAAATTAGGTTTTTTTCTCTAATTTTCTAAAGAAATGCTATCTAAGAGCTTCTAAAAATTCTACAAAAATTACAGGAGATCCTCAACCACATAAGGAAGACTCTTCCTTGTTTTTACAATCATTGCATAAATATTTTACAAGTTTTTTGACTTTTTACTAATTTTTTACATCAAAAATGCTCTTCCAAAAATACACCTTCCAACACTCTGATACCAATTGTTGGAGAATTCCTCTCCTAATGGCAGCGGAAAGTGTAGAAGACCTTCTTAGGATCAAGACTCTTGCCAATAGGAGAACCTTCAAATAAAAACTCGTACCAATTGAATGAACTTGAAACTTTGATCACTCAAACTAGACACCTAGAGATTTCAAATGAGATATCAAACACTCAATTTAGAGTAGATTTGGGTTGGCAACTATTTGATTCAAAATAGACTACCTGTTCACTCAGTTATGCTGAAAGCTGGACTTCACTAAAACCAGAGTAACTCACACATCATAAAGAATTTCATAAAACTGTTCTATATAGAGGAAGTACTCAAGATAAGCTTTCCAACGAGTGTTTAAACACTAAAGTTGGATACATATGTTGAGAGATATGACTCTCACAAGCAGACTACCCAAAAATGGGTGTGTGGCTGGACATACTCTATGAGAGTGAACTGAACGAAATGACTCAAAACAAATGAAGTAGCTACAACGAAGCTCCCACGCGTTCTTCCTCTATTCTTGAGTGTCCTCCCTTGCCTCTTTTATAGCCAAGTGACCAAAAACTCTCATGATGATTTTGAGAGCTCTTCTCCATCATATCTCCACTACTTTGGACAGCCACTCCTCTTATAGTTCAGTTTTTGGATTTGATTCTCTTTTGAATGATTCTCTTTTGGCCTCCACTACTTGCTAAAGTAAATGCTTCTATTTTTCATTTTTGTATTTTCCTTCTACTTGAAGAAAATCCTTTTTGCAAAAATATATACGAGCTTACTTCTTTATTTTTAACACTCCCCCTCACGCTCACATGTGAGCTTGCACCTTCAACCATATCCTACAAGTTGATGTCGTCCGTGAACCTCTTTAGCTTAGAAGCATCTAGGGACTTTGTAAGCATGTCTGCAACCTGGTCATTAGTTCCAGTGAACTTTATATCCGCATCCTTGCTCAAAACTTTTTCTCGAACATAATGATAATGCACTTCTATGTGCTTGCTTCGTGCATGAAACATTGGATTGTTTGTCAAGTGAATGCTTGACATGTTGTCACCATAAATTGGAATGGTCTCCACCTGCACATCAAGATCAGCCAAGAGCTTCTTAATCCACATAGCTTCACAAGCTGCAAAGGCTAAACCTCTATATTCAGCTTTTGTAGATGATAGTGCAACAGTAGGTTGCTTCTTTGAGCTCCATGTGATAGGTTTGCTACCTATCATGAACACATAACCTGAAGTGGATCTTCTGTCTTCCTTCGAACCAGCCCAATCAGCATCACTGAAGCCTTTTACCTGCAATTCTTCATCATATCCATAAAACAGAGCATGATTGACTGTGTGCTTCACATATCTTAGCACTCGTTTGGCTGAATTTAAATGTTCACTTGTTGGAGCTTGCATAAATTGAGAAAGAACTCCAACAATATAACACAAATCTGGCCTTGTGATCGTAGCATAGATCAAGGAACCTATAATACTCTTGTATGTAGTTATATCATGTAACTTCTCTCCATCATTTGAGCATAGCTTCACATTTGTGTCCATAGGTTGAGTGAGTGGTTTGCATTCACTCATTCCAAATCTGAAAAGAACATGCAATAGGTACTTTCTTTGCATTAAGTAAATGTCATCTTTCCCATAGACTATCTCAATGCCTAAAAAGTATTTCAGTTCACCAAGATTTGAAATTTTAAACTCCTTGCCGAGTTTCCTTTTGATCTCTCGTATTCCTGTAACATTACTTCCTGTTATGATGAGATCATCAACGTATATGCAAATATATACCTGCTTGCCTTCTTCTTTCTTCATTTACAGAGAGGGATCTGCATTACTTGGACTATACCCACACCTTGTGAGGTACTCGACCAATCTTTGATTCCAAGCACGTGGTGCTTGCTTCAGCCCATACAAAGCTTTCTTCAATCTACAAACAAAATTTGGATGCTTTTTGTCTTCAAATCCAATCGGTTGACTCATGTATACCTCTTCTTGAAGTTCACCATTGAGAAAAGCATTTTTTATGTCAAGTTGGTACAATGGCCATCTCCTTGCTGCACTCACTACAATCAAGGTTCTAATTGTTCCCATCTTTTCAACCAGGCTGAAAGTTTCTTCATAATCGATGTCGTGAGTTTGCTTAAATCCTTTTGCTACTAGTCTAGCTTTATGCCTTGCTAGAGAACCATCAGCATTTCTCTTTATTTTAAACACCCATTTATTTGGAACAATCTTCATACCTTCAGCCTTTGGAACTACCTCCCATGTGTGATTTTCCTTGAGAGCTTTCATCTCTTCTTACATAGCTTCTTGCCATTCTTTTTAGGTACATGCTTCTTCATATGCATCCGGTTCTTTGTCTTTGACCAACTTTGTCATATATGCAAAATGCTTTGCAATAAAACTATCATAGCTTAGCCTTTCAATTGGATACCTTGCTCTTGAAGACCCCCTTTCATTTCCTTTTGAACATTGCTTCTTCAACCGGTTCAACTTTACCTTTGGTATGATCACCTCTTCATACTCTTCTTCACTTGCATTTGAATCACTATTTTGGGCAGCACTTTCAGCTTTAGATCTTTCATAAGCTGATGTTGGTGACCCCTTCCATGTTCAGCTTTCTCCAAGTGATGTAGAAGCTTCTAGACCTGATATTTGAGTGCTTGTTTGCTGAAATTCTTCTTGGACAGCACCTCCATCATCTTCGCAATCTTTTTCAAGAATCTTCTCTTTCCCTTTGTCTCCAGACCATGGTCTTAGCTCATCAAATACCACATCTCGTGAGGCTCGTAGCTCCTTTGTCACCGGATTGTAGCACCTATATCCCTTTTGCTCCGATGAATATCCAATAAAAATACATTTTTTGGACTTTGCCTCCATCTTTGTCATTAGTTCTTGAGGGATGTGAACATAACACACACACATCCAAAAACTTTGAGATGTGTAAGGTCAGACATCTTACCGGAATAAACCTCGTCGGGAGTTAGATTATGCACTCCAGTTGTTGTGCACTTGTTCATCAAATAAACGGCCGTACTAGTTGCTTCAGCCCAATAGTTTAGTGGTATCTTCATTTCATTGAGCATGCATCTTGCAACTTCTGTGATATGTCGATTTTTCCTTTTAGCTATTCCATTTTGTTGAGGTGTGTACCTACATGTAAATTGTCTCTTGATGCCATTTTCATAAAGAAAATCTGAAAATTCTTTGGAGAAATATTCCCCTCCTCCATCGGCCCTCAAGGTCTTTATGTAGCATCCTGTTTCCTTTTCTATCTGTGCTTTAAATTTCTTGAACATGAGAACACATCTGATTTTTGTTTTATGCAAAACATCCATACTTTCCTTGAATGATCATCAATAAAAGTGACAAAATATCTATTACCAACCACTGATGGTTGTTGTGATGGTCCCCATACATCCGTGTGTATTAAGTTGAGGACATTCCTTTCCACATAGTTGCTTTTCTTGAATGGTTGTCGAGTTTGCTTTCCTAGTTGGCATGCTTCACAAAACTAATGTAGTCCGGCATCATTGAATCTTGGAAGACCTCACACCTCATGGTTGCTCATGTCCTTGAGCTTGGGAGTGTTGATATGTCCAAACCTTTTGTGCCACAAATCGATTTCAGCAATCCTCTTGTTTCCAAACTGAATATACATCAACTTTCCATGTGGTTGTTGAATGTCCAAGGTGAACATCCTACCTTCTTTCCTTCCTTGAGCAATGACCTTGAATCCTTCTTTTGGATTCTTTACAAAGCAGCCTTTTTCATTGAAGATAACATGATATCCTTTCTCTACCATTTGTCCTACTGAAATCAAATTCTTTGCAATAGTAGGAACATGAAGAACATCAGCCAATACCTTTCTATCTCCAAGCTTGATATCTCCAACATGCTCAATTGCGTGTTGAGTTTCATCGCTGGTCTCCACACATCCTTTTCCACTTGGAGCTTGTAGCTTTGTGAATACATCTCCTTGGCATGTCATATGGTTGATGCAACCTAAATCTATGAACCATTTTTTGTCATCATTTCTTGAGTTGTTGTAGTCATGCTTCATGGCAAGCATGGTTTGCTTGTCTCCTTCACTTGATGTACTCGCATAGTTATTTTGGCTCCTTTGGTTGCCTCCATTCAGCCTTCCATTCCTTTGCCAACAATCATTTGCATAATGTCCTAGTTTACCACAATGATAACATGTTATACCTTTATGAGGATTGTATGAACCTCGACCTCTTCCTCTATTTCTTCCTCGACCTCTTCCATGTGTGTTGTCATTTGAGTTGTCCTTGTTGTCCTCCGAGTTGTGTTGGCTGAAATTTGTGTTGTTGTAGCTTAGTCCTCTTCCTCTCGAGCCTCCTCTTGAGTTCCTTCCTCTACCTCTTCCTGCTATAACATTTGACTATGGCTGTCCTTACCTTTGTTGCCTTCTCCTTGTTGAGCAACCTCTTCAGCCACAAGATTTGGTATAATATCGACGAATGTTGGTAGAGGATCTCTATAAAGGATGTTTGTGATGAGGGGCTTCACTTTTCTTCACTTCTCAAGCCATTGAGGGCTGTTTGGACGATGTCTTCCTCTTCTATCTTGCATCCAACTGATTCTAGCTGATCTCGAAGCTCTTTGATCCTCAATGTATACTCACTAATGCTTTGGTTTGAGCTTTTCCTCATGTTGTTGAGCTCGTTCTTGAGTTGCATCCTTCGAGACCTTGTTGAGGTAGCATACACCTTCTCCAATGCTTCCCAAACTTCCTTGGCTGTTTCTAAGCTTTGCACATGACCAATCATAGTGTTAGAAATAACTTCTGAGATGAGGAACATCACCCTTCGATTCCTGTTTTCCCAATCAGTAAATCCTCTCCTTTGTGATGGAGTAATGTTGGGATCTTCAAGGTCCACGAGTTGTGGATCGTCTCCATTAACTAAACTCCATAAACCTTTACCTTAAGGTATTTTATCATTCTATACCTCCAAGATTGAAAATTATCTTTGTCTAACTTCTCAACTTGTTGTCCTAAATCAGCCATTGAAAACTTCCAAGATTGAAGTTTACCTCAAGTATGTTGTGGTGCTCTTTCTTGACTTCACGAAGCTCCCCCTTGATTTGTAGCTTCTCCTTTGCTTCAATTTAGTTCCAATGCTTTGAATCTTCAAACTCCAATGCTCTGATACCAATTGTTGGAGAATTCCTCTCCTAATCGCAGCGGAAAGTGTAGAAGACCTTCTTAGGATCAAGACACTTGCCAACAGTAGAACCTTCAAATAAAAACTCGTACCAATTAAAATATCCAATGAACTTGAACCTTTGGTCTCTCAAACTAGACACCTAGAGCTTTCAAATGAGATATCAAACACTCAATTTGGAGTAGATTTGGGTTGGCAACTATTTGATTCAAAACAGACTACCTGTCCACTCAATTAGCCTAAAAATGGGACTTCACTAAAACCTGACTAACTCACAGAGCATAAAGAATTTCATAAAACTGATATAGATAGAGGAAGTACTCAAGATAACCTTTCCAACGAATGTTTAAACACTAAAATTGGATACATATGTTGAGAGATATGACTCTCATAAGTAGACTACCCAAAAATGGGTGTGAAGCTGGACATACTCTATGAGAGTGAACTGAACGAAATGACTCAAAACAAATGAAGTAGCTACAAGAGAGCTTCCACGCCTTCTTCCTCTATTCTTAAGTGTCCTCCCTTGCCTCTTTTATAGTCAAATGACCAAAAACTCTCATGATGAGTTTGAGAGCTCTTCTCCATCATTCCTCCACTACTTTGGACAGCCACTCCTCTTAAAGTTCAGTTTTTGGATTTGATTCTCTTTTGAATGATTCTCTTTTGCCCTCCATTACTTGCAGAAGTTAATGCTTCTATTTTTCATTTTTATATTTTCCTTCTACTTGAAGAAAATCATATTTGCAAAAATATATACGAGCTTACTTCTTTATTTTTAACACTCCCCCTCAAGCTCACATGTGAGCTTGCACCTTCAACCATATCCTGCAAGTTGATGTCGTCCTTGAACCTCTTTAGCTTAGAAGCATCTAGGGACTTTGTAAACATGTCTGCAACCTGGTCATTAGTTCCAATGAACTTTATATCCACATCCTTGCTCAAAACTTTTTCTCGAACATAATGATAATGCACTTCTATGTGCTTGCTTCGTGCATGAAACATTGGATTGTTTGTCAAGTGAATGCTTGACATGTTGTCACCATAAATTGGAATGGTCTCCACCTGCACATCAAGATCAGCCAAGAGCTTCTTAATCCACATAGCTTCACAAGCTGCAAAGGCTAAACCCCTATATTCAGCTTCTGTAGATGATAGTGCAACAGTAGGTTGCTTCTTTGAGCTCCATGTGATAGGTTTGCTACCTATCATGAACACATAACCTGAAGTGGATCTTCTGTCTTCCTTCGAACCAGCCCAATCAGCATCACTGAAGCCTTTTACCTACAATTCTTCATCATATCCATAAAACAGAGCATGATTGACTGTGTGCTTCACATATCTTAGCACTCGTTTCGCTGAATTTAAATGTTCACTTGTTGGAGCTTCCATAAATTGAGAAAGAACTCCAACAATATAACACAAATCTGGCCTTGTGATCGTAGCATAGATCAATGAACCTATAATACTCTTGTATGTAGTTACATCATGTAACTTCTCTCCATCATTTGAGCATAGCTTCACATTTGTGTCCATAGGTTGAGTGAGTGGTTTGCATTCACTCATTCCAAATCTGAAAAGAACATCCAATAGATACTTTCTTTGATTTAAGTAAATGCCATCTTTCCCATAGACTATCTCAATGCCTAAAAAGTATTTCAGTTCACCAAGATCTGGAATTTTAAACTCCTTATCGAGTTTCCTTTTGATCTCTCGTATTCCTGTAACATTACTTCTTATTATGATGAGATCATCAACGTATATGCAAATCTATACCTGCTTGCCTTCTTCTTTCTTCATGTACAGAGAGGGATCTGCATTACTTGGACTATACCCACACCTTGTGAGGTACTCGACCAATCTTTGATTCCAAGCACGTGGTGCTTGCTTCAGCCCATACAAAGCTTTCTTCAATCTACAAACAAAATTTGGATGCTTTTTGTTTTCAAATCCAATTGGTTGACTCATGTATACCTCTTCTTGAAGTTCACCATTGAGAAAAGCATTTTTTATGTCAAGTTGGTACAATGGCCATCTCCTTGCTGCACTCACTGCAATCAAGGTTCTAATTGTTCCCATCTTTGCAACCAGGCTTAAAGTTTCTTCATAATCAATGTCATGAGTTTGCTTGAATCCTTTTGCTACTAATCTAGCTTTATGCCTTCCTAGAGAACCATCAGCATTTCTCTTTATTTTAAACACCCATTTATTTGGAACATTCTTCATACCTTCAGCCTTTGGAACTAGCTCCCATGTGTGATTGTCGTTGAGAGCTTTCATCTCTTCTTGCATAGCTTCTTTCCATTCTTTTTGTGTACATGCTTCTTCATATGCATCCGGTTCTTTGTCTTTGACCACCTTTGTCATATATGCAAAATGCTTTGCAATAAAACTAGGATAGCTCAACCTTTCAATTGGATACCTTGCTATTGAAGACCTCCTTTCATTTCCTTTTGAACATTGTTTCTTCAACCGGTTCAACTTTACCTTCGGTGTGATCACATCTTCATACTCTTCTTCACTTGCATTTGAATCACTATTTTGGGGAGCACTTTCAGCTTTAGATCTTTCATAAGCTGAGGTTGGTGATGAGGAATGATTCGTTAGCCTCCCCTTCCATGTTGAGCTTTCTCCAAGTGATGTAGAAGCTTCTGGACCTGATATTTGAGTGCTTGTTTGCTGAAATTCTTCTTGGACAGCACCTCCATCATCTTCGCAATCTTGTTCAAGAATATTCTCTTTCCATTTGTCTCCAAACCATGGTCTTAGCTCATCAAATACCACATCTTGTGAGACTCGTAGCTCCTTTGTCACCGGATTGTAGCACCTATATCCCTTTTGCTCCGATGAATATCCAATAAGAATACATTTTTTAGACTTTGCCTCCATCTTTGTCATTAGTTCTTGAGGGATGTGAACATAACACACACATCCAAAATCTTTGAGATGTGTAAGGTCAGGCTTCTTACCGGAATAAACCTCATCGGGAGTTAGATTATGCACTCCAGCCGTTGTGCACTTGTTCATCAAATAAACGGCCGTACTACTTGCTTCAGCCCAACAGTTCAGTGCCATCTTCATGTCGTTGAGCATGCATCTTGCAACTTCTGTGATATGTCGATTTTTCCTTTTAGCTATTCCATTTTGCTCAGGTGTGTATCTACATGTAAATTTTCTCTTGATGCCATTTTCATAAAGAAAATCTGGAAATTCTTTGGAGAAATATTCTCCTCCTCCATCGGACCTCAAGGTCTTTATGTAGCATCATGTTTCCTTTTCTACCTGTGCTTTAAATCTCTTGAACATGGAGAACACATTTGATTTTTTTTTTATGCAAAACATCCATACTTTCCTTGAATGATCATCAATAAAAGTGACAAAATATCTATTACCAACCACTGATGGTTGTTGTGATGGTCCCCATACATCCGTGTGTATCAAGTCGAGGACATTCCTTGCCACATAGTTGCTTTTCTTGAATGGTTGTCGAGTTTTCTTTCCTAGTTGGCATGCTTCACAAAACTCATGTAGTCCGGCATCATTGAATCTTGGAAGACCTCTTACCACTTCATGGTTGCTCATGTCCTTGAGCTTGGGAATGTTGATATGTCCAAACCTTTTGTGCCACAAATCGATTTCAGCAATCCTCTTGTTTCCAAACTGAATATACATCACCTTTCCATGTGGTTATTGAATGTCCAAGGTGAACATCCTACCTTCTTTCCTTCCTTGAGAAATGACCTTGAATCCTTCTTTTGGATTCTTTATAAAGCAGCCTTTTTCATTGAAGATAACATGATATCCTTTCTCTACCATTTGTCCTACTGAAATCAAATTCTTTGCAATAGTAGGAACATGAAGAACATCATCCAATACCTTTCTATCTCCAAGCTAGCTTGATATCTCCAACATGCTCAATTGCGTGTTGAGTTTCATCGCCGGTCTCCACACATCCTTTTCCACTTGGAGCTTGTAGCTTTTTGAATAAATCTCCTTGGCATGTCATATGGTTGTTGCAACCTGAATCTATGAACCATTTTTTGTCATCATTTCTTGAGTTGTTGTAGTCATGCTTCATGGCAAGCATGGTTTGCTTGTCTCCTTCACTTGATGTACTCGCATAGTTATTTTGGCTCCTTTGGTTGCCTCCATTCAGCCTTCAATTCCTTTTCCAACAATCATTTGCATAATGTCCTAGTTTACCACAATGATAACATGTTATACCTTTATGAGGATTGTATGAACCTTGACCTCTTCCTCTATTTCTTCCTCGACCTCTTCCATGTGTGTTGTCATTTGAGAGTTCCTTGTTGTCCTCCTAGTTGTGTTCACTGAAATTTGTGTTGTTGTAGCTTCTTCCTCTTCCTCTCGAGCCTCCTCTTGAGTTCCTTCCTCTACCTCTTCCTGCTATAACATTTGACTATGGCTGTCCTTACCTTTGTTGCCTTCTCCTTGTTGAGCAACCTCTTCAGCCACAAGATTTGGTATAATCTCGTCGAATGTTGGTAGAGGATCTCTATAAAGGATGTTTGTGATGAGGGGCTTCCACTTTTCTTCACTTCTCAAGCCATTGAGGGCTGTTTGGACGATGCCTTCCTCTTCTATCTTGGATCCAACTGATGCTAGCTGATCTCGAAGCTCTTTGATCCTCAATGTATACTCACTAATGCTTTGGTTGGAGCTTTTCCTCATGTTGTTAAGCTCGTTCTTGAGTTGCATCCTTCGAGACCTTGTTGAGGTAGCATACACCTTCTCCAATGCTTCCCAAACGTCCTTGGATGTTTCTAAGCTTTGCACATGACCAATCATAGTGTTAGAAATAACTTATGAGATGAAGAACATCACCCTTCGACTCCTCTCTTCCCAATCAGCAAATTGTCTCCTTTGTGCCGAAGTAATGTTCGGATTTTTAAGGTTCACCGGTTGTGGATCGTCTCCATTAACTATAGTCCATAAACCTTACCTTTAAGGTAATTTATCATTCTATACCTCCAATTTTGAAGATTATCTTTGTCTAACTTCTCAACTTGTTGTCCTAAATCAGCCATTGAAAACTTCCAAGATTGAAGTTTACCTCAAGTATGTTGCGGCGCTCTTTCTTGACTTCACGAAGCTCCCCCTTGATTTGTAGCTTCTCCTTTGCTTCAATTCAGTTCCAATGCTTTGAATCTTCAAACTCCAATTCTCTCATACCAATTGTTGGAGAATTCCTCTCTTAATCGCAGCAGAAAGTGTAGAAGACCTTCTTAGGATCAAGACTCTTGCCAACAGCAGAACCTTCAACTAAAAGCTGGTACCAACTAAAATATCCAATTAACTTGAAACTTTGGTCACTCAAACTAGATACCTAGAGCTCTCAAATGAGATATCAAACACTCAATTTGGAGTAGATTTGGGTTGGCAACTATTTGATTCAAAACAGACTACCTACCCACTCAGTTAGGCTGAAAACTGGACTTCACTAAAACCTGACTAACTCACAGAGCATGAAGAATTTCATAAAACTGTTCTGTACAGAGGAAGTACTCAAGATAAGCTTTCCAAAAAATGTTTAAACACCAAAATTGGATACATATGTTGAGAGATATGACTCTCACAAGTAGACTACCCAAAAATGGGTGTGCGGCTGGACATACTCTATGAGAGTGAACTGAACGAAATGACTCAAAACAAATGAAGTAGCTACAACGGAGCTCCCATGACTTCTTCCTATATTCTTAAGTGTCCTCCCTTGCCTCTTTTATAGCCAAGTGACCAAAAACTCTCATGATGATTTTGAGAGCTCTTCTCCATCATTTCTCCACTACTTTGGATAGCCACTCCTCTTATAGTTCAGTTTTTGGATTTGATTCTCTTTTGAATGATTCTCTTTTGGCCTCCACTACTTGCTGAAGTGAATACTTCTATTTTTCATTTTTGTATTTTCCTTCTACTTGAAGGAAATCCCTTTCGCAAAAATATATACGAGCTTACTTCTTTATTTTTAACACTCCCCCTCAAGCTCACATGTGAGCTTGCACCTTCAACCATATCCTGCAAGTTGATGTTGTCCTTGAACCTCTTTAGCTTAGAAGCATCTAGGGACTTTGTAAGCATGTTTGCAACCTGGTCATTAGTTCCAATGAACTTTATATCCACATCCTTGCTCAAAACTTTTTCTCGAACATAATGATAATGCACTTCTATGTGCTTGCTTCGTGCATGAAACATTGGATTGTTTTTCAAGTGAATGCTTGACATGTTGTCACCATAAATTGGAATGGTCTCCACCTGCACATCAAGATCAGCCAAGAGCTTCTTAATCCACATAGCTTCACAAGCTACAAAGGCTAAACCTCTATATTCAGCTTCTGTAGATGATAGTGCAACAGTAGGTTGCTTCTTTGAGCTCCATGTGATAGGTTTGCTACCTATCATGAACACATAACCTGAAGTGGATCTTCTATCTTCCTTTGAACCAGCCCAATCAGCATCACTGAAGCCTTTTACCTGCAATTCTTCATCATATCCTTAAAACAGAGCATGATTGACTGTGTGCTTCACATATCTTAGCACTCGTTTGGCTGAATTTAAATGTTCACTTGTTGGAGCTTGCATAAATTGAGAAAGAACTCCAACAATATAACACAAATTTGGCCTTCTCATCGTAGCATAGATCAAGGAACCTATAATACTCTTGTATGTAGTTATATCATGTAACTTCTCTCCATCATTTGAGCATAGCTTCACATTTGTGTCCATAGGTTGAGTGAGTGGTTTGCATTCACTCATTCCAAATCTGAAAAGAACATCCAATAGGTTCTTTCTTTGATTTAAGTAAATGCCATCTTTCCCATAGACTATCTCAATGCCTAAAAAGTATTTCAGTTCACCAAGATCTGAAATTTTAAACTCCTTACCGAGTTTCCTTTTGATCTCTCGTATTCCTATAACATTACTTCCTGTTATGATGAGATCATCAACGTATATTCAAATATATACTTGCTTGCCTTCTTCTTTCTTCATGTACAGAGAGGGATCTGCATTACTTGGACTATACCCACACCTTGTGAGGTACTCGACCAATCTTTGATTCCAAGCACGTGGTGCTTGCTTTAGCCCATACAAAGCTTTCTTCAATCTACAAACAAAATTTGGATGCTCTTTGTCTTCAAATCCAATCGGTTGACTCATGTATACCTCTTCTTGAAGTTCACCATTGAGAAAAGCATTTTTTATGTCAAGTTGGTACAATGGCTATCTCCTTGCTGCACTCACTGCAATCAAGGTTCTAATTGTTCCCATCTTTGCAACCGGGCTGAGAGTGTTTTCATAATCCATGTCGTGAGTTTGCTTAAATCTTTTGCTACTAGTCTAGCTTTATGCCTTGCTAGGGAACCATCAACATTTCTCTTTATTTTAAACACCCACTTATTTGGAACAATCTTCATACCTTCAGCCTTTGGAACTAGCTCCCATGTGTGATTGTCCTTGAGAGCTTTCATCTCTTCTTGCATAGCTTCTTGCAATTCTTTTTGTGTACATGCTTCTTCATATGCATCCGGTTCTTTGTCTTTGACCACCTGTGTCATATATGCAAAATGCTTTGCAATAAAACTATCATAGCTCAGCCTTTCAATTGGATACCTTGCTCTTGAAGACCTCCTTTCATTTCCTTTTGAACATTGCTTCTTCAACCGGTTCAACTTTACCTTCGGTGTGATCACCTCTTCATACTCTTCTTCACTTGCCTTTGAATCACTATTTTGGGCAGCACTTTCGGCTTTAGATATTTCATAAGCTGATGTTGGTGATGAGGAATGATTCCTTAGCCTCCCCTTCCATGTTGAGCTTTCTCCAAGTGATGTAGAAGCTTCTGGACCTGATATTTGAGTGCTTCTTTGCTGGAATTCTTCTTGGACAGCACCTCCATCATCTTCGCAATCTTGTTCAAGAATATTCTCTTTCCGTTTGTCTCCAAACCATGGTCTTAGCTCATCAAATACCACATCTCGTGAGACTCGTAGCTCCTTTGGCACCACATTTTAGCACCTATATCCCTTTTGCTCTGATGAATATCCAATAAAAATACATTTTTCGGACTTTGCCTCCATCTTTGTCATTAGTTCTTGAGGGATGTGAACATAACACACACATCCAAAAACTTTGAGATGTGTAAGGTCAGGCTTTTTACCGGAATAAACCTCCTCGAGAGTTAGATTATGCACTCCAACCGTTGTGCACTTGTTCATCAAGTAAACGGCCGTACTAGTTGCTTCAGCCCAATAGTTTAGTGGCATCTTCATCTCGTTGAGCATGCATCTTGCAACTTCTGTGATATGTCGATTTTTCCTTTCAACTATTCCATTTTGTTGAGGTGTGTACCTACATGTAAATTGTCTCTTGATGCCATTTTCATAAAGAAAATCTGGAAATTCTTTGGAGAAATATTCTCCTCCTCCATCGGACCTCAAGGTCTTTATGTAGCATCCTATTTCCTTTTCTACCTGTGCTTTAAATCTCTTGAACATGGAGAACACATTTGATTTTTGTTTTATGCAAAACATCCATACTTTCCTTGAATGATCATCAATAAAAGTGACAAAATATCTATTACCAGCCATTGATGGTTGTTGTGATGGTCCCCATACATCCGTGTGTATCAAGTCGAGGACATTCCTTGCCACATAGTTGCTTTTCTTGAATGGTTGTCGAGTTTGCTTTCATAGTTGGCATGCTTCACAAAACTCATGTAGTCCGGCATCATTGAATCTTAGAAGACCTCTTACCACTTCATGGTTGCACATGTCCTTGAGCTTGGGAATGTTGATATGTCCAAACCTTTTGTGCCACAAATCGATTTCAGCAAACCTCTTGTTTCCAAACTGAATATACATCACCTTTCCATGTGGTTGTTGAATGTCCAAGGTGAACATCCTACCTTCTTTCCTTCCTTGAGCAATGACCTTGAATCCTTCTTTTGGATTCTTTATAAAGCAGCCTTTTTCATTGAAGATAACATGATATCCTTTCTCTACCATTTGTCCTACTGAAATCAAATTCTTTGCAATAGTAAGAACATGAACATCATCCAATACCTTTCTATCTCCAAGCTTGATATCTCCAACATGCTAAATTGCGTGTTGAGTTTCATCATCGGTCTCCACACATCCTTTTCCACTTGGAGCTTGTAGCTTTGTGAATAAATCTCCTTGGCATGTCATATGGTTGCTGCAACCTGAATCTATGAACCATTTTTGGTCATCATTTCTTGAGTTGTTGTAGTCATGCTTCATGGCAAGCATGGTTTTCTTGTCTCCTTCGCTTGATGTACTCGAATATTTATTTTGGCTCCTTTGGTTGCTTCCATTCAGCCTTCCATTCCTTTGCCAACAATCATTTGCATAATGTCCTAGTTTACCACAATGATAACGTGTTATACCTTTATGAGGATTGTATGAACCTCGACCTCTTCCTCTATTTCTTCCTCGACCTCTTCCATAGACTCCATAAACCTTTACCTTTAAGGTAATTTATCATTCTATACCTCACAGATTGAAAATTATCTTTGTCTAACTTCTCAACTTGTTGTCCTAAATCAGCCATTGAAAACTTCCAAGATTGAAGTTTACCTCAAGTATGTTGTGGCACTCTTTCTTGACTTCACGAAGCTCCCCCTTGATTTGTAGCTTCTCCTTTGCTTCAATTCAGTTCCAATGTTTTGAAGCTTCAAAATCCAATGCTCTGATACCAATTGTTGGAGAATTCCTCTTCTAATCGCAACGGAAAGTGTAGAAGACCTTCTTAGGATCAAGACTCTTGCCAACAGCAGAACCTTTAAATAAAAACTCGTACCAATTGAAATATCCAATGAACTTGAACTTGGTCACTCAAATTAGACACCTAGAGCTTTCAAATAAGATATCAAACACTCAATTTGGAGTAGATTTGGGTTGGCAACTATTTGATTCAAAATAGACTACATGTCCACTCAGTTAAGCTGAAAACAAGACTTCACTAAAACCTGGGTAACTCATAGACCATAAAGAATTTCATAAAACTGTTCTAGATAAAGGAAGTACTCAAGATAAGCTTTCCAAGGAATGTTTAAACACTAAAATTGGATACATATGTTGAGAGATATGACTCTCACAAGTAGACTACCCAAAAATGGGTGTGCGGCTGGACATACTCTATGAGAGTGAACTGAACAAAATGACTCAAAACAAATGAAGTAGCTACAAGAGAGCTTCCACGCCTTCTTCCTCTATTCTTGAGTGTCCTCCCTTGCCTCTTTTATAGCCAAGTGACAAAATAATCTCATGATGAGTTTGAGAGCTCTTCTCCATCATTTCTCCACTACTTTGGACAGCCACTCCTCTTACAGTTCAGTTTTTGGATTTGATTCTCTTTTGAATGATTCTTTTTTGGCCTCCACTACTTGCTGAAGTAAATGCTTCTATTTTTCATTTTTGTATTTTCCTTCTACTTGAAGAAAATCCTTTTCGCAAAAATATATACGAGCTTACTTCTTTATTTTTAACAGTTTGGCTGGAAATTCTCTGCACTTTCAGCCCTATTTGGCTGGAATTTTTCAGCCCTTTGAGCCTCATTTGGCTGGTCTACATGGCCAAAGTCAAGTGCACCATTTTGGAACAAAGGCATGAGTGTATCGAACACATCTTGTGAGCTAATTGTTGGCAGTTTTTTGCATTCCAGTAGAGGGAAAACTGAATTTTCAGCAAATACCCCATCTCGACTCACAATAATTGTGTTCATCAATGGATGGTGCAACCGATATCCCTTACTTTCAGCACTATAACCAACAAATATACATTTCTTTTCCTTGTCATCAAGTTTGTGATGTTGTTGTGATGGCACAAGAGCATATGCCAAACAACCAAACACACGCATATGACTAACCATAGGCTTATGACCATTCCAAGCCTCATAAGGAGTGATGACTCTCAATGCTTTTGTAGGGCAACGATTCAACACATAATTTGCACACATGATTGCTTCCATCCAAAATTTATCAAGAAGATGCTTTCCTTTAACCATACATCATGCCATTTCAAGTAGAGTTCTATTTTTACGCTCGACAACACCATTTTGTTGAGGTGTATATGGCACTGTACATTAGTGTGAAATACCTCTTTCACGAAGAAAATCATTAAACTCATGTGACATGTATTCACCACCATGATCCATGTGTAGAGTGAAAAGCTTTTGTGAAGAAACATTTTCAGCCATAGCTAAAAATGCTTTGAAGCAAGAAAATACCATATTGTAACCTATATCTTGCTGGTGCTCTATAAATTATATAAAAAAAAATCTTTGTCATATATATATAAAAGAATAGTTGATATATACATCTATATATATATATATATATATATATATATATATATATATATATATATATATATATATATATATATATATAGTTTTTTTTCCTTTTCTCTCTTCCCCTCCTATTCTTTTTCCTAGAAAAAGAATGAGATAAAGTACATGGAAATAGTTTCAAGAATGTCATGAAGCCATCTTGATGAAATTCTGAGTTCTTAAGTAAGAATCCCAAGTGTATATCTGATGACGGTATTGCCCTTTCTTTAGTTTGTGGCTCTTCATGCTTTTGAAGTGTTTTAGTATATTTGTCCTTATTTTTTGTCCATTGAAACACATCTGATTTTTTTACCTAGAAATACTTGATTCCTGATGATTCTACCTTTGGAGTAGAACAATCTTCTTTTGATGAACAATACTTGGATGTCTTTGGTTTCCACATCCATTTTGTCTTGATGCCTTGATTTTTCTGATTATTTCTTACTTCCCACCTTTCAACTATTTTTTTAGCAAGTTTGTTTTCTTCAATTTCCTTCTGTTTTCCTCTTAATTGGCTTTGATCATGGAGAATTTCTTTCTGTGATTCATTTGTATCTTCGATTGGAAAGGTAAATCTTTCCAAATCCAAGTCATAGATTTCCTGTTGAATTCCTTGTTCTTTATTACTCAACAAAAACATTAAAAACCTTTTGTCATTTACTATCAATTTAAGCTTCATACTTTCAAAATCCAAAATTACTTTACCTTGCCTCAGCCATGGTTGTCCTAAAATTAGTTTCTCAGTCATCATATGATCAAGCCATTCTTCACAGTCTATTTTCATATTTTCTTCATTGAACTTAACTTCAATAGATGGTGAAGACAAACTTAGTATTATCTAGCCATCTAGTGTTTTGATAAATTTTTTGCTCTTATTCCTCTTGAATTTAAATTCTATCCAACAATCTTGAACTTATCAAACTAACTTGTGCACCTGAATCTATCAAAACCTTGATTTGCTCATTATGAAAATTCATTGTTATAATAGGCAAATGCTCCTTTACCACCCTTGAAGATGTTTCACATAAGAAAACTTCCCTAATCTCCTTAGTCTTTCTTATTATTTCTTTTGCTTCTTGTTGAGCTTCATACCTGATTTTTTCATCTTCTTTTTTCCTGTTTTGAGCTTGATGTATTCTTCTCCATTCCAGTGTAGTTAATGGAAAATCATACCTTTTTATTCTACACCCACTTATGAAATTGGGCATGATTTCTCCATCTATATGAGCTAATTGGACAGCTCCACTGTTACTGATTTGGTTGATAATGTAAGGTCCATGTCCCTTTCTGATGTTCTTTCAATGTATATGCCAAAACTCAATCCCTTACTTGCAAATTCTTTTCTTTAATATGAACATCATGATATGCTTTTTGTCTCCTTTTATCTGCATATATGCTCATATTTGCTTGAAGTCTGGAAACTCCAAGTTTTTCCAATTCCTCTACCCTTTCAGATAATTCATGTCCAGTCCACTTATATTGATTCCCCACCTTCAATGTTGGTATGAGAAATTCTAAAGGTAATACTGCATTTTGTCCATATACCAAATTAAATGGTGTTGTACCAATAGCGGTTTTGTATGCCACTCTATAAGCCCATAGAACATGATTAAGTTGTAAATCCCAAAAATTCCTATTTGTGTTTACCAATTTTGTCAAAATAGTACAAAGCACTTTATTTGTACTTTCTGCTAATCCATTTGCTTGTGGATGATAAGGGGCTGACTTTCTATGATTAATCATGAAATACTTAGTTATATTTTCAATTACTTGGTTTAAAAAATGAGTCCCCCTATCACTTACCAATTCAATTGGTAATCCAAATTTGATGATAATATTTTCATAAATAAACCGTGCAGTGGTTTGAGCATCATTTCTTTTTGTAGCCTTAGCCTCTGCCCATTTGGTCAGGTAATCTGTGGCCACAAGCATATATTCAGCATGAGACTGTTTTGCAAGAGGATGGATAGGTCCAATGAAATCCAACCCCCATTTGCTAAATGCTCTTGCTGAAATAAGTGGTACTAATGGCATATCATCTCTTTTACTTGGTTGATTTACTCTTTGACAAATGTCACATCTTTTCACATATGTTCTTGCATCAGGAAAGAGAGTTGACCACCAAAAACCAGCATATAAAATGAGTTTAGCAGTCCTTTCACCTGAAAAATGTCCTCCTACCACTCTAGAATGTGCCATCTCTAACATTTCCATATACTTATCTTCAAGAACACATATTCTTAGATATCCATCCATTCCTTTCTTGTACAATTGGTCTCCTATCAATTGATACTCGTCAGAAATTGCCTGTAAATTTCTCAAGTCTGCACTAACTTTTACTGGCTCTAATGGTTTATTACTTTTTAACTCCTCAAGTATGTTTGCACTCCAATCTGGATTTTTTTGGAACCGATACAAAGTTGTAATTTTTTATTTTTGCAAAGATTGACATTTAAGACAATTGGAGACATATTTCTCCACATCTTGACTCTTTGTAGGCCAATGTACACCCATTCTATTGAGATTGTTTAAACTAACCACCATGGACGCATGAGTACATGGATTCCAACAATGAGCTTTTCTTAGATATTCGTGCTGCTCATCTTCTAGAGTACAATATTCTAGTATACCAATATGATTTATATGATACAAGTGCCCAGCTAGTAATACACAACTCCTACTTTGTAATACCAAATGTGTGTTGTTTTCATGTGTTCTACAAGGTCCCATGGTTAGCAAAGGCACCAAATTCATTGCCCAATCAAGAATACTTTCTATTTTGAACAGATATGCATCTGGTAATTCATCATCTAAAGGTGATTTTGGCTCTCTGGTTTGTATCCTAGACAAATGATATGCTCTTAAATGAGTTTTCCCTTGTCTGACCACTACCTCAAACTCAAATTCCATTAATAGGAGGAACCATCTGACTATCCTACCTGTGTGACATGGTTTGTTTACCAAACAAAGTAAGGCTCGGTGATCCACAAAGAATTTAAACTTGTTGGCTAAAAGATAATGTATGTACTCCTTTACAGCAAATATCATTCCCAATCCTTCCCTTTCAGTTGTTGTATAGTTTCTTTCAGGTAAACTCAATTGCCTACTAGCATAAACAATTGGAAAGTCTAATTTGCTTCCTTCTATTGGTTGTGCCAAAACACATCCTAAATCTAAATTTGAAGCATCAACATGAACATGAAAAATTTGATTCCATTATGGTGTTTTTAGAATAGGTGTTGTCACCAAAGAAGTTTTTAAAATTTGAAAGGCTCGGTCACATTCTGTGGTCCATTCAAATTTTGTAATTAATGCATATAAAGGTTTTGCAATATCTGCAAACTTGTGTACAAATTTTCTATAATACCCATAGTGTCCCATAAAAGTTTGAAGTTCTTTTACATTTCTTGGTTTTGGTAGATCCACTATGGCCTTGATTTTCCTCTCATCAATTGAGATTCCATTTCTAGAAACTATGTGACCCAACATTCTCCCTTGCCTCACAAAGAACACACATTTCTCAGGATTTAAACATACTCTGTATGTTCTATATTTCTTGAATATATTTTCCAGATCTTTCAAATGATCTTGTCTTTTTAATGAAAAAGTGCAAAGATCATCAACATAAATTTCCATTATGTTTCTAAGAAATTCTTTGAATATGTGACACATCAACCTTTGAAAGGTTTTTGGAGCATTAGTTAAACTAAAAGGCATAACCCTAAATGAATAGATTCCCCATTCTGTAGAAAAGGCAGTTTTATGTTGGTCTTCCAAAGCTATAGGCACCTGATTATATCCTAAAAAACCATCCAAAAAACTATAGACCTCCTTGCCCGCAACCCTTTCTAAGAGATGGTCTGTTATTGGTAATGGATAGCTATCTCTTATAGTTGTTGCATTAACCTTTTTCAAATTAATACATACCCTGAGTTTCCCATTCTTCTTAGGTACCACAACTATAGGAGATATCCACTCTGTGTACTCAATTTCATAGATGAATTTGGTAGCCAGTAATTTGTCAATCTCTTTCTTTATTTTAGCAGAGTATTTGTCATTAAATGTATAGTGTCTTTGTTTGCTAGGTTTCGCATCAGGAGTAATAGGAATCTTATGTTCACAAATTTTAGGATAAATTCCTTTCAAATCCTTATAATTGTAAGCAAACACATCCCTATAAGTTTTAGCCAATTTCATCAATGCTTCCTCTTGATTTTTCATGTCATCAGCAATAACAATGTGCCTATCTTCCCCCTCTTCTTGAGTAATCACTGTTGATATATTTAGGTAGTGATGTGTGTGAACACACTAGGACCGTCGGGGCACTTTTTTCCCTCTTTAGGAGTTTTTTTTCCCTCGGCTTGTATATACGCCTATTGCCCTAATGGGCTACTTATCTTTGTACATTCTCTAGTAATACATTTAGTATTGTGTGTTTTTGCTCCAAGCTTCTTCTTCTTCCTTGTGTTGTTCGCGTGCTTCCGCAGATGTCTAACTCCAACAATTGGTATCAGAGCAGGTCGTCGCTTCATCTAGGGCACCGTCAACACTTCTCCATTTGCAGTCTTAGATTCGCACGAAATTTGGTGAGCATACTCAAGGTGTTTCAGAGATCAAAATTGCTTCGGTCTATGGTGCCAAAATCGCGATCTGAGCTCGTTTCGACCTCCGAATGCATTATCACAGCGCTTGTGCAGGCTATTTCATGTTTTTGTGCCAAAGGTATATACCAATTTCTGTTTGCCAGTATAAGCGTCTCAAAATCTGCTACAGGTCTAGCATAATTTATCGGGGCAGTTTTGTTCAACTTTTTGAGATACAATCAATTTTCTGCATCAAGGTATTTTAGTCACCGGCCATGGCTGAAAGCAGTGCTGTATTCCATATGTTGGCTGTTGAGGATAAGTTGGATGGTACCAACTACCCATTATGGGCTTATATGATGTGACATGTATTGGTTGCAAAAGTATTGTGGAACATTGTGCAGGGTGTTGAAAGACGTCTTGTTACACCTCTGACTACAGGTACTGCAAATACAGGTGCTGGAGCTGATGAAGATGGTGTCGAAGATGATATTCCGCAGATTCCTGTTTGTGCTGCTGTTTCTGTTGCACCTACTATAGAGCAGATTCGCTGGGATGGCAGAGATGCCCACGCACATGCATTGATAGCTTTGTTTGTCAAAACATGATGCACTTCTGGATGAGAGAGTTGATATTGAGCAGGCAAAAACTATGCCAAAATGGCTGGTGCAGACTTTGCATGATAGCAAATTAGATGCACCTTTGTCATATCGTACTCGTTCAGGCTCTCATAGTGCCTCCTTTGCATCATATTGCTATGCTATGGCTGTGTCTAGTCTTTGTGATGAGAATGAGCCTGTTTCTTTTGATGAAGCATAGGATTCAGAAAATTGGATGGCTTCTATGCAATCTGAATATGATGCTATAATGAAGAATGGTACATGGTCTTTATGTGACTTGCCTCATGGCAAGAAGGCCATTGGCACTAAGTGGGTATACAAGCTGAAGCGTAAACCTGATGGTACATTTGACAGGTATAAGGCTAGGCTTGTTGCAACGGGTTATGCGCAGGAAAGAGGCATTGATTTTGATGAGACCTTTGCACCTATATGCCGTATGACTACTGTTCGGAGCATTTGTACACTTGCAGCCCATCATGGTTGGAATGTACATCAGTTGGACATTAAAACAACATTTCTGAATGGTGACTTGCATGAAGAAGTGTATGTTTTTCAACCCCATGGCTTTGTGCAGAAAGGACATGAAAACCAGGTGTGCAGGTTAAAGAAGGCATTATATGGTTTAAAGCAAGCACCACGTGCTTGGTGTGAGAAGATACATGCCTATCTGGTTGCACATGGTTTTGAGAACACTCCATTTGAAAGCATCTTATATGTTAAGCGTGCTAATGATGTGCTTCTGATCATTGTTGTCTATGTTGACGACATGCTGCTCACTGGTCCTATTGAGAAGCATATTGATGATTTCAAGGCTGATTTGCATGCCTCATTTGAGATGTCTGATTTGGGGCATTTGCATCACTATTTGGGCATTCAGTTTATGCAAGTTGATGGTGGAATGGCTCTGTGTCAAACGAAATATATTAACACGTTATTGCAGCATTTTGGCCTTGAAGACTGTAAGCCTATTGCCACTCCTATGGAGACAGGTTTACGATTGAGTCTTCATGATGCTGGAGATGCATTTGATGTTGTTCTCTATCAGCAGGCTGTTGGATGCTTGATTTACTTATGCATTACTCGGCCAAATATTCAGTTTGTTGTCTCACAGATGAGCAGATTTATGCATTGCCCAGGAGTCAAGCATTGGCAGGTGGTTAAGCGCATCTTCCGCTACTTGAGTGGTACTCGGCTACTTGGGTTGTTTTATCCCAAAGGGGGATCACTACCACCAGATTTGCATGCTTTTTTTGCCTCTGATTGGGCTGGTTGCTATGACACTCGTGTGTCCACTAGTGGCTTTTGCTTCATGCTTGGTAGCTCATGTATATCTTGGTTGAGCAAGAAACAGCCTACTGTGGCCACTTCCAGTTGTGAGGCTGAGTATAGGGTAGCTTTCACAGCTACTGTTGAGTGTGTGTGGCTCAAACGCCTTATGGCTGATTTGGGTGTTGGTCAGTCTTCTGCCACCACCTTCACTGACAGTCAGAGCGCATTGGCAGTTGCGAGGAACCCTGTGTTCCATGCTCGCACTAAGCACATTGAGGTGCATTATCACTATGTCAGGAAGAGGTTCTCTGCTGGGGGAGATCATCTTGGCATATGTGCCCACGCAGGAGAACATTGCAGACCTTTTCATGAAGGCTCTGCCTAGGGAGAAGTCTGAAGCTTTCCGCAAAGCTTTGGGCTTACTTCCTTTTGTGGAGTGATTTCTACATAGCTTGGCACTTCCTTATACATGAGTGCTAGCTCCTTGTTCACCGCATCACTCGCATGGGGGATTTGTTGATATATTTAGGTAGTGATGTGTGTGAACACACTAGGACCGTCGGGGCACTTTTTTCCCTCTTTAGGAGGTTTTTTTCCCCCGGCTTGTATATACGCCTATTGCCCTAATGGGCTACTTATCTTTGTACATTCTCTAGTAATACATTCAGTATTGTGTGTTTGTGCTCCAAGATTCTTCTTCTTCCTTGTGTTGTTCGCGTGCTTCCGCAAGCGTCTAACTCCAACAATCACCACCTTCTTAGTCTCTTCTTCATTGTCATATGACTCCCCTTTTTTCTTATCCCTTTTTGGTTTCATTTTTAAAAGTAATCTGTCTTCTACTTCATAGGTCTTGAAGTTTGAAGGTACATCAAATTGTTGGTCCTCTTCTTTCATCTTTTTATTTACTTCACATTTTTGTTTTTTCTCCATTTCTTTGTGTATACGTTTTCTATAAGTTCTTGTGATTTTGTCTTTTATAGCATCTGTAGCCTCCACTTCTTCTAGAAATTGTGTCTATCCAGTATTTAACCTTATCTCTTCCTCCAAATTCTCCTCTATGTTTGACACCTTTATCATTTGTATTCCTATTTGAAAAATATCATGTCCCTCTTCATTTTGAAATTTGACTCCCACATATTCATCATTGGCCAAATCCATTGTAGTCAAAATCTGATTCCATCCATATGGCTCAAATTCTTCATCTTCAAATTTCTGTGGAATGACTTTCATCTTGTGACTTCCTTTCCCCTTGACAATCCTCTTTTCTTAGCATGTTTCTTTTATGTATCTGGTTCCTTATCACATTACACTTCCAAATTGATGATTCTTTCTCGATCTATTCTTCACTCCTAGATTCTTCACTTGATTCTTGATTTTGATGTACTTTGAACCATTTCTGAGGGGACATATCACAATACTGCCCATTTCTCAAATTTACTCTAGTTACCCTTCCTTTGCTTTGAAGATATAAGCAATCACTACCCCAATCTTGCACAATTTGCATTTATCTCATAAATGGTCTTCCTAGGATGATTTCATATGAGGTAGATTGTGGAAATTCAACTATTGCAAAAGTGTGCGCTATCTCTATTCCACAAATTTCCACAATCGCCTTTTCCCAAATTCCTAGAGGTTTTTCTATATGTCCATCTGCAAGTTGTAATCTCATTTTGGTAGGTATCAACTCATTCTTTCCCCGTTTCTCCCAAGTTTGTTTAGTCATGATTGCCACTCCAGATCCACTATCTAATATGGCCTTGGCATGATTATCACCAAATTGTATTATCAAAGTTGAGTTCCCTTCTTCACCTTCACAGTATCCTCCTATCTTATCTATAGGTATGTACAACAAATCTTCCATATCCTGTGGTTGTGGATCTAGGCTCTTTGATTTTGTCTCCCAAATTTTCATATTATGTTGTAATTGAGGATTTTGTTTTACTAACTCTTCCATTGTGGTTTGATATAAAATTGTACAATGTTTGTCTAGATTGATTTGGAAGATTATTTGTGAATTTTCTTCCTGAGCAAGATGTTTCCTGATTTTTGTTGCATTTGACTCTTCAATCGTTTCTTGATGATTGTCTATTTCTCCAAACTTGTGTTGTGCTTCCTGTATAATTTGTTTACATCTATGCATTCTCTCATCCTTTATATCTAGCATAGGATATACCAACACATGATCCGTAGGATTTGGTCCATCTTGAGTTCTCCCTTTGCATGCTTCTATCAGAGTCTCCAAGCTTTTTGAAAATTTTTACCTCATTTTGTGTCTGTTTATTTTGTTGTTGGGTATTGTTTGGATTTCCTACAGTTTCCTCTTCTAGATTTTTACCCATTCTCATCTTTCTTTCCCATCTCCCTTTTTGTCTGTTTTTCTTTTCTTTTGGAAATAAATTTTTCTTGTGGTCCTGTGTGTGTGTCTCATTTTTTATGCCTTGTTGTTTAGCTTGAGCTCTTGTTATGGCATTTACAGTTACATTTTCATGATCACTCAATTCTTCTTGCTCCATTATGTTAACTGCTTTTAATGGTATGTTATTAGATGTGTTTTGTTGTTTTTGGGGGTTTCTTGGACAATCTCTTATCAAATGTTCCCTGCCACAATCCTTACAATAGGCTCCTTCTATTCTTAATGTTGGAGGTTGTGGACAGTCTCTAATGAAATGTCCCCCCCCCCCCCACATCTGTAACAGGTTATCTTCTGGCCTCCTTTGAATTGGGGTTTCTGATTGGACATGTAATTATTAGTTATGTACATAAATGTGGTTGTGTCCATTTCAATTCTCCCATTCCCAAGTCTAAGGCTTGCAGTTCTGGTTCTCTCTGTTCATATCCTTCCCAATCTTCCTGATATCCATCACTCAAATGGTAATCCTCTCTGTAAGATGATCTGAGTCTTGTGCTTTCTTCTTCTACAGGTGTGTATTTTAATGGTACTACATTTGTTGGTAATGGTAGTTGTTGCCCCAGTACAGGTCTTGGTTGTTCAAAAAATCCAGATTCTCTTTGTACATTGTGTTGGTTCATATATTCTCTTTCTTTGATGGGTTGTTTATTGTAGAAGCATTCTTCTCTAGTATGGTTTGTCCATTTCCTTTCTAAGGTACAGTATTTGAGTGTTTTCTTGTCTTGCAAATGTTGTGGTTTGTGATAAGGACATTGTTGAACCAAATGGATCTCTCCACAATTATAGCACTTCTTATTGGTTGATATTCTGGTGTTAATCAAATTTGTTTTGGTGTTCACTTCTAGGGCCTTAACAATGGCTTGTGCTGATTCTTCTGTTGGTGGAATTCTATCTTCAGTTGTTCTTGGTTGATCAAATGCTAATAAATATTGTCCTCTATTATCCTCTAAATCTATTGCCTCTTTCACACAGGCCCCTAGATCAGGACATCTCCTGTAATATACCAAGGTTCTTAATTGTGCACTCCTCAATCCTTCTATGAACAAAGACACTTGTCTTGCCATTGAAAGTACCTCTTCTTTTGGACATCTATCAATGTATTGCTTGAATCTTCTCGCAGCCTCTCCCACATTTTCATCTTTTTGTTGTTTGAAACTATGTATCAGTGTAGCTGTACTATGTTTAATTCCCGTTTTGGAGAATTCCCCTATAAAGGCTTCAAGGAAGGATTCAATATCTGGATACATTTCCTTTCTCAATGGGATGCAAAATATGCAGGTCCAGTTAGGGTTAGACCAAATGCTTCAAAATGCACGTTGTAATCCTCTACTTCTTCTGCCCTAATTAATTGTCTGAATTCTGCAGCATGAGTATGAGGATTAGAATACCCTTCATATTGATTCTTCATGCATTTAGCTACTTGATAGGGCCTAAGCATTCTTCCTTGGTTTTGCCAGTGTTGTCTCCTTCTGATGGGAAAATCAGGTATTCCCTCTGCTTCCGTTTCAAAAGGATTTGGAGAAGTGTGTAATCTCCTTCCTTTTTGTGGTTCAATAGAAGTATGATTCTTAGTTTGTCTTGGCAAGTCTGGTTGCCCTAGGTCTTGTTCCCAAGGTCTCTTGTCTGCACATTGTCCTAGGTCATTAGAATTTTTAGGATCTTGTGAAAATATATACACACATCCCTGTCTATCCTCATATTTACCATCCCTAAATTGTGCCACTGACATCAAATTTAAGGGAATTTCTAAGTTTCTCATCCTAACGAGAAACTTATGCATGCCATCTTGATACATATAGGCTCCAAACCTATTTGTATACATGTACTTTAGGATATTTGTAAAGTCACTAGTTTCTAGTGTTTCATTTATCTCATTTAAATTTTCCATGTCAAGTGTCTGTCCCGAATCCCTTTCTTGTAGTTCACCTGATTCTATCTCTTTCCTTCTTGATTCTTGTTTATCAGGTATAGACAGTTTATTACCAGATCTCAAAATCATTCAATCACTTGTATTATATTTCTTCCAAGATTTAAACTTTTAACTGTTTGGGCAAACTAAAAAGATTTTATTTTTTATAATTTGTGGCAATCGTGGTTTCCACGATTCTGTGATGAGAATCGTGTTTTTCACAATTCTGTGATGAGAATCGTGTTTTTCACAATTTTGTGATGGGAGTCGTGTTTTTCCATGATTCTGTGATGGGAATCGTGTTTTCCACGATTCTGTGATGGGAATCGTGTTTTTCACGATTCTGTGATGGGAATCGTGTTTTTCCACGATTCTATGATGGGAATCGTGTTTTTCTACGAGGTATGTGATGAGAATCGTGTTTTTCACGATTCTATGATGGGAATCGTGTTTTTCACGATTCTATGATGGGAATCATGTTTTTCACGATTCGGTGATGAGAATCGTGTTTTTCACGATTCTATGATCCCATACAATCATGATTGCTCACAATAATTTAAAACACGATTTTCTAATGAAAAATCGTATTTTGAGAATCATAATTTTGAGTTTTTTCACAGAATCGCGATTCTGTGCTAATTCCTCAAAATTTTTGGATTTTGATCTTTTTAATTCTATTCACACCATTAGCAGCGCCTTTTCAAAATATTAACATGCAATAAAGAACTTACAAGAAAATGTCAACTTATCATGGAAAAATTCAAAAATATTGAAAGTCGCGATTCTGTGTTTTCAAAGATTTTCTGTTTTTCCTTCCCTATCCAACTATTTTCAACTTGAAAATATGTGGACAATCAATGTGAAGAAGATTACCTTGTTGCTTGATCAAGAAATCTCCCAAAAACTCTGTGAATGCAAGGAATCGCGATTCTGGCTGCTCTCTCTAGTCACTCTCCAATCATTATAGCATATAAGATTAACTACACATCTTTAAATTGTCAATCCGGGAAGTATGCAAAGACCACAAACCCTTCTAGTTAATGGAATCCAAGAATAAGAATTGACATGGCTGTTTTCTGAGAGATTTATGAAAGAAAAGAGAAATAACTAGGGTTTTTATTATCTTGAGTTCTACAACAGCATCTTCAATGCTTTTTGTGCCTAAAGTGTGCCATTTTCTCAGTAGAATACGAATATGAAGTCAAATTTCCAAAACAATACCTATATCACATAGACGAGACAATCATGATTATGTAAAAACTGAAAATTTTGAATTTCAGCTTTGATCTTCTGCAATTTCTTGCTCAATATACTATAATTCAGCTCTCTTCATATATCTCACTCAGAAATACACAAGAAAACCTCACAAATTCCATGGATCACACAATGAGAAGACTCAACAAATCAAGAATAAGATCATGGAAGTAGAAACATGATTTTCTGCAGGAAAACTCTTCACATTACTTGGATAGCATGGAAATAATACAACCCACCTCTTCAAAATAGAAGAAATTATCTTTTATACTTTTTCAAGTGTCCCTTTTCACACTTGAAATTTGATCCTATTTGCCTTCTATTCTAAAAATATGCTATCAGAGAGCTTCCAAAAATTCTAAAAAAAATACATATGATCCTACTTTACATGAGGAAGACTCTTCGCATTTTTTACATCATTTGGATAAATATATCTACAAAAGATTGTCAAATTACAAATAATTTCTCTCAAAATATGCTTCCTCTAACAAAGGCCAAATGGCCACTGGACACTTCTTTGTATATGTTCTTTAATAAAACATATAGTGGCCTGGTCAGTCACAGACTGAAAGTTCAACCGCATTTGTAATACCTAAGAAGTCTGTCTTCGTGCTCCCCTGTGTATTGTGTTTTTCCTGCGTATTCTGTAGCCTATGCGCGGAGTACTGTGTGCGACCCTAGAAGCTCAGTGTTCTACTGCGGGGATATTGTCGTGAAGCTCTCAAGAAGGAGAGCGCACTGTGGTGCATTGTCAGCGAATTACTTCAGTGCATTAATAGCAAGATGTATTTTGAGACACAATGTTCCATAATACCTTTACGATTAATACATCGAACATCATACATGTCCATAATAGATAGTTGAAACGATCCAACTTATCCTCTATAACAACTTAAAAAGTATATCACCATTCTCAACCATCCAACTTATCCTCTATAACCAACATACAAAATACATCATTGTTCTCATGGCTCATCCTCTATAGCCAATATACAAAATACATCATTGTCCTCGTGGCTTATCCTCTATAGCCAATGAAGAAAATACATCGTGGCTAGTTATTTTACCTTGTTGCAAAAAATTGAAATTTTCTTGAACTTGAGATCTAATCTTCCTGGTAGTTTGAATTAATTTGAAAAAGTACAATGAAGCGCAAAGCACCCATGGGACCCCCTAAATCCCACACAAGTAGGGGTCAAATGTCTAGTACCTACTAGGCTTGAACAGAGTCCAAAGGTCCACTAAGAGTAGAAATTGGATAGGGATGGCCCTAATGTTAGAAGAAGAAGACTAGTTTTGACTTGACGTAGTACACACAACGCTTGCCACCAACAATAAAGATCAACAAAAAGCACTGAAGGCGTATAAATCTAAATCCCATGCCCCCCCTCCCCCAAAGGAGACAAATAGCTCAACCTAATGAGGTAGCGCTGCTAGAGAGCACATAATGATATTAACAAGTGTGTAAGTTACCGAAATAAATACCCCATTAGAGTTCCATGCATACATGCGAGCAGCGGAAAACCCTAGTTTAATTCCTGATTTGAACCCAACCTTATTTTCCTATAACTTTAATGAGCTGCGATTTTTGAACAAAGAGAGAAAACGAGAACTCATCAAAGACAATTCAAAATGAAAGAGAGAATTGTCCCTCCAATGCTCTCGTTTGAAGCTACAACGGCTCTTCTGCCATAAGAGTGTCGACGTACTACCTGTCTCACCCTCCCCGTAAACGACTTCTATGTAGTACTAAGCGGCCTTTCTGTGATCTGTCCTGCTCCCGGCACGCTTCGCCACATTCGGTCTCCATTTAGTTACCAGTTTCTTTTCATCCTCTGTATGTGACTGCGCGCTAGCTCATACATCGAAGGACGAAATGGAGAATTATGAGAAGTTGGAAAAGGTCGGTGAGGGCACTTATGGGAAGGTCTACAAGGCCCGTGATAAGAAAACAGGACGCTTTGTTGCCCTGAAGAAGACACGTTTGGATATGGAGGAGGAGGGTGTTCCATCCACTGCTCTGCGCGAAGTATCTCTGTTGCAAATGCTTTCTCAAAGCATCTATGTTGTCCGGTATGTTCGATTTTCACTCGATCCATCCGTGTGTGTGTGTGTGTGTGAGAGAGAGAGAGAGAGAGAGAGAGAGAGAGAGAGAGAGAGAGAGAGAGAGAGAGAGAGAGAGAGAGAGAGAGAGAGAGAGAGAGAGAGCTGCTCTCCTGGATCAATTAAGATTCAGATAACAACTATACACGTAAGGGTAGATAAGACTCGTGCCAGACTAGATTCTGGGTATTTTTGTTGAAAATCAGCATATGCGTAATCAGTGGGTTGAGCATAGTTATCATGGAGCGCGGCACGGATGACAATCTGAGAACAAAATGAACACTAACGAGGGATGCATAAACTTCCAAATTGTCTGAATGCCGAGCAGAGCAAGTTGATCAAACAATCTGGATCCTCTTGCTCATTAGTTTATATCTCTGTATCTAATGGTGTCTTGTCCAATCTAGGCTCTTATGTGTGGAGCATGTGGAAAAGAAGGGAAAGCCTATGCTATACTTGGTATTTGAGTACATGGACACTGACTTGAAAAAATATATTGATGTCAATTCGCGTGCTCAAGGTCTAGGCAAGCCCCCATTAGCAGCTAAACACGTTCAGGTATCTTGTTTTTATGCTTGAGCCTATGATCAATACATGCATGGACAAATGTAGAGCTCTAATATACTTCAATGTTTTGTTTCAGAACTTAATGTATCAGCTGTGCAAGGGTGTAGCTCATCTGCATAGCCATGGAGTTATGCACAGGTCCCCATAGGCAGAATCTCTTTTCTTTCTTAATTTAAATTTTTGGAACTCTTATATGATATCATCTCTTTTTTGGAACTCTTATTTAAACTCTTATATAAATTTTTGGAACTCTTATTTAAACTCATCTCTTTTTGCAATAGAGACTTGAAACCGCAAAATTTACTGATCGATAAGGAAAAGGGTCTTCTCAAGATTGCCGATCTGGGGCTTGGGCGGGCCTTCACTGTGCCGCTTAAAAGCTATACACACGAGGTCATTCGACGTTTAATAATAAAATTTCTGTGGTTTATGTTATTATCTGCAGCAAGAGAATTGAATGCTGCTGATTTGTGCAGATTGTGACGCTCTGGTATCGAGCTCCTGAAGTGCTACTGGGAGCTACGCATTACTCTACACCTGTCGATATATGGTCTGTGGGATGCATTTTTGGTATGTGACCTCAACCATGTTGTAGGTATTTGCATCCTAATGAGCATTCAAGTCACTAATTATTCATTGTATGTTACTGTCTAGCTGAGCTCACACGAAAGCAACCTCTCTTTCCTGGAGATTCCGAGCTTCAGGAGCTACTTCACATATTTAGGTGCACGCTGGTCGCCTGCGTATGTCATTAACTGCTATGTCTTTAAGTTATTTTCTTGATTCATACGTACAATATGTAGGTTGCTTGGCACACCTAACGAAGAAACTTGGCCTGGGGTGAGCAAGCTGAGGGATTGGCATGAATACCCACAATGGCAATCTGCAGACCTTTCAAAAGCTGTGCCTCACCTTGATCCCAAGGGGGTTGACTTGTTATCGGTAAGTCTAACTTATGTGGGGCTCTTTTGTAATTTGCATCCATTACACCGTTTCTGATGCAGTAAATGCTTTGTTACAGAAAATGTTGCAACTTGATCCGTGCAAGCGGATCTCTGCAAAAGCTGCAATGCAACACCCTTACTTCGACGACCTGGACAAATCACAGTTTTGAGCAAAATAAATCACGAAGATCCAATCACGAAGAATCTATACCTTAAGTGGTGATATATTATATCTATATAGTTATGATTATATATGTATCTATTATCCTGCAGCCTATTGAGATGGCATGTACTCTCACTCTGCAGTTTTTGGATGTGTCTAAGTCTTGCAAGTGAAGGCTACCTTTCAATTTGAAAGCTGTAGGGTGGTGTGTAAGGCTGCCCTTCAGAACTTTTATATGCTGGTAAATATTTAGCTCTCATCTTGTGAGCATTATCAGAGACATATTTGCGAGAAACGTTTGTGTAACAAGAATGATTACATAACACAATGCCCTCTTTTCTACTTCTGGGTGTGTCTGCGTATGCAGCCGTTTGAGATTTATTGGGTTTGTTAGGACGTATGAATCTCATTGCAAGGAGCATCGTTAGCACAAATGTGGATTTGTAACATTACATTAGATAAGGCCTCTCTCAGCCTTCTCATCATTGTAGAAGATTGATTTCATGCGAGGGTTGTGCTGGATGCCGAACAGAGGTGAAACAACTCTGGGTGCACTTTAAGTGGTGATTTATTCTAATTTGCAATTCAGAAACCAATTCAGAAACTCCGGGCATGTGCCTTTTTCATACACTATTTATGTGTGAATAGTATTTATAGCCCCGTTGGATTGCTCCTTTCCTTTCTTGTGCCTTTACAATGCTTTCAAAACTCGGAGGGAAAGCGCTATGGAAGATATGGAAAAAAAGATGTGCGATTAACTTTGATGGTCATTAGAAATGTGTCATTTTTATACACTACGTGTTTAGACAATGAATGGGACTCACAGGGGAAGGGCTATGGAAGATATGGAAAGAAAGATATGTGATAAACTTTGATGGCCATCATAAAGAGTGGTCGATTGGAAAATCTCTATATTTGCTTGCTAGAAGAATATGTAATTGTAAAAGCTCCCCCTTTAGTCACAAATGTTTATCTTGGAAAACTTCTTAGCAACTCTCTTTAGAGCATTTACCTCCCATTGAATCTTAATTATCTTATTGATTTTTGTCAATCATAGCTTTTGGCCCATGATACCCTTGCTTTGTGGGATATAGGGGATCCCAAGGGCACTAAGCCTTTCACTGTAATTCAAGCATGGGAGAGAAGGCTATGGCTGAACTTTCTTTTATGAAAAAAAAAAGATTCCCAATGGATGGGACTATGAGGAAACCTTTTTTTTTTCATCATGGTATTTTTTTTTTCGTCATACAAGTGTATACGAGGTAAGAATCTTTTTTTTCATGACATAGAGAAGTTCAATTCCCCTACAAAGTCGAACCATTTGTGCTACAGTTAGAATCTTTTTCATCTCTTCATTACTCCAAGTTGCATTTCAAGCTATAATGTTACACAAAGTAAGGAATGTTCAAGTTTCAATAGGATCTTAAAGTCATGATCAATTTTCTTTAATTGCGCCTTTACAATTACTTTATCATACTTGGTATGTTTTTGTCATAATCATAATCCATGCAAGCTTTATAGTGACATTGAGAAACACAACTACTAGATGCCTTACTCTTGGTAGCTTCCCTCCATGTAGACGTCTTACTCTTGGTAGCTTCCCTTCATGTAGTCATAATCAATGCTAGTGGCTTTGGTATAGGTGTAATTTTATTGCAATATGATCACCCTATTGCTTATGGTACATATGCTAAGGAGCTTTTAGTTGTTATACATGCATTGAAATTCTAGAAGCGTCATCATATGATCCTTTAATTAAAATGGATTAATAAGAAACAAAACATTTGTTAGACCACTCTCTAATTTCCTATCGACATATAAAGTGCAGTTCTTTTATCTATTTTTTAATCTCATGTTTCATCATCAATTTGAATAAGGTAATGCAATTATTGAAGCTCTTAGTCATCTTGTTTTAGAAAGATTTGGTTTTGTTAATGTGAAGAATATATCAAGTTTAATGAAATGATTTGCGTTTGACACATGCATAAAATGAGTAAAAAAGATTACAAAAAAATAACTTGAGTAACTATGTAGTGCTTATTCTTTCATGGTCCTTGACCTACTAGTCAAAATATAAATCACATTAATTTTCTCTATAAAGAAGCATGATGTAGCCAATGTCACATGTTTTACACATACAACATGTCACTATTATGATAACATTTGCTACAAGATTGTGTTCATCTACATAGTTTGAGATCTAGAGCAAAGGTAAATTCATACATAAACAACACAAAAAACACCAATTGAAAATCATACAAAAAAGTAGCAAAATAAAATAGATAGAAATATAGACCTTATAATGTTATGTACCACCTCCCCACATGCAATCTTTTAGATATGTCTTAAATGTTAGTATATTTTGGTAGTGATGTGTGTATCTCTCTATCCCTTCGTGCACACATAGGTAAAACAACTCTCGATGCAGAGAACAAATAATGGTTTCAAAATTGCTCAAGTGGGTTGCATAGAGAGAAAGCTAGTATATTTTGATATTGATGTGTGTAAACACTCTTGGGTATGTACCTTTTTCATAGACTACTAATGTGTGAATCATATTGGTCACTATGGATACTATACTCCATTCTCAAGGGGTTTCTCATATAGCTTCCATAAACCCATTGGGATCTAGAGGAAGTTGGTGTAGTCTCCTTTCTTGAGTCCTCCTAATGCTTTCAAAATTGACTCACATGAATGGCACTTGGAGGAAGCTCGTGCGAAGACTCTTGGGCATGTTGGATACCTTTTCTTCCATCATGATGGTTATTTTTTTGGTGGCTCCAATAATCATAGTGCTTTCCTTATCTTTGTACACTTTCTAATATCGTTATATGTTGTGTCCTTGGCCTCTTCTTCATCATGTCATGTGATACCCTTTTTTCCATCATGATGGTTATTTTTTTAGTGGCTCCAATAATCCTTGTGGTTTCCTTATCTTTGTAGAATTTCTAATATCATTATATGTTGTGTCGTTGGCTCCTTCTTCATCGTGTCATACTCTCACATACAAAGAGAGAATCACACACAGTTTGAGGTTAGGATGAATGATCTTCTTATTTAGACCAGAATGGTGTAGCTTCTTGACTTCATCGTTGCACCTTCTTGACGGTCAAAGCTTAAGCCTAAAAGGTAAACTCTCGAAAACCCGGTCAACTAACTTCTCACACACTCACATACAAAGAGAGAATCACACATAGTTTGAGGTTAGGATGAATGATCTTCTTATTCTTCTTCTATTACACAAAGAGAACATACAAGAATGACCTAATACAACATCATGTCATGGAATCCAAGCATCTTTTGAAACTTTTTTAGCTTCTCTAGTCCAAGTGCTTTAGTGAAAATATCAGCAACATGCTCAATGTCACTTGCTAGTACCTTTTCTCTGACGAAGTGATAAAGTTCCTCAATTTGTTTTGTTATAGCATGAAAAATAAGATTTCATGCTAATTGGATGTTGCTAAGATTATCACAATCAATGATGATAGGCTTGTGTACTTGCACCCTAAATTTGCAAGTAGCATCTCTACGATGCTTCACATGCTGTCATTCCAACACCTCTATACTCAGCCTCTGAACTCGACAAAGCAACAATGGGTTGCTTCTTATTGCTCCATGTAATAGTTGCACTTCCAAGTGAGAATAAAAAGCCATTAGTAGATCTTCTATCTGGAATTCTACCAACCCAATTTGCATCAGTGTATTCATGAACCTGCAATTCTACACTAGCTTTAGAAAACAGTCTCTAGCCATGATGCTTCACATGGTGCCATTACAATGCCTCTATACTTAGCCTCTAAACTTGACAAAGCAACAATGGATTGCTTCTTACTGCTCCATGTAATAGCTGCACTCCCAAGTGAGAATATAAAGCCGCTAGTAGATCTTCTATCTGGAATACTACCAGCCCAATTTGCATCAATATATCCATGAACTTGCAATTCTGCACGAATTTCATAAAAAAATGCATAATCCAAATCATGTCGTAGAGTGGATCTCAAAGCATCTAAACATGGTTTCTTGGGAACTTGCATTAGTTGACTTTCAAGTCCAACAATGTAGCTTAGGTTAGGCCTTGTAATTGAGAGATATATCAAACTTCCAAATTTTCTTGTACATAGTATCATTTTCCAATGCTTCACTTGATGTAGTATCCAACTTTAGATTTTAATCTAGTGGCATGGAAATTGGCTTACAATCAACCATACCATGCTTTTGAAGCATACTCAAGGCATCTTGCCTTTGTGACATCCATATGCCTACTTTGTATGTATAAACTCAATGCACAAGAAATAGCACACACACGAAGATATTTCATGTCAAATTCATGCATAAGGAGTTGCTTTACCTCTTTAATGCTCTCTTCATTATCATCACCTACAATCAACTCATCAACATAAATATCCACAATCCAATGCCATTATCACCCTTCCTTGCATATAATGAGTGATCTGCAATAGACATAGAAAATCCAATGGTGGTTACGTAATAAAAAATCCTTGCATGCCAAGCACAAAAGGCTTGTTTAAGCCCATAGAAAGCCTTTTGTAACGTGCAAACATATTCTGAGTGCTTTGAATCCTCATATCCATGTGATGCAAAGTCTATCCTTTTGCTAGAGCTAATGCAACAAGTGATATGACAATAGATATTTTAGATATAGGGCTGAACGTTTCCTCATAATCAATGCCATATATCTATGCATATCCTTTTGCTACCAATCGTTCTTTATACCTGCTTATGCTACCATCAGCATTGTGCTTTACCTTGTAAACCCACTTGCAGCCTATGGGTTTCTTTCCTTATGACAAGGGAACTAGCTTCCGTGTTTCATCTCCATAAAGTGCAACCATCACCTCATCCATAGATTTCTCCCAATCTACATTTCCAATTGCATTTTCAAAACAAGAAGGTTCAACATCATGTATTACCTTCACCATGTAGCCAGAATGACAAGCCATCTAACTATCATACATCTTTCATTCCAATGAATTCCGCATCCTCCCAGATCTTTTTGGTCTCGGGTCATTCGTATCATTTGCATGTGCCTTTCTTACTCCTAGAGTTTTCATAGAGGGCAATCCAAGTTCCTCATCAAGGCTCTTTTTTGAACCCCTTGAATCTCCATCAATGTCTTCAAAACCTACAGATATTTTACTATTAGAAGAAAGCCTTTCTTTACTTTTATTTGATGTCATCAATGAATTTCCTAAACAAAAATTTCCACATAATCTTCCACTCTATGGGTTTGAGTTGGAACTATTTGTTAGGCTATCGTATTATTGTATTTGTAATATTTCATATGTTTGAGTGAAGCACCATATTGATTCAATTGTTGTAACTCATTTTATGAACTAATACAAACGGTCGTGCTTGTGTAGTTCTACTAGATGCACGACAAGTCTGTCAGACAGTGCGTGGTGGAGCAAGCAAAGTGCATGCAATTTTTCTTTATCTGAATGTCTTGTTTAGTGCGTTGTTGATGTTTATTAGATAATTAACCTTTTACTATGGTGATTAAGTGAGTCTTGTTGAGGATTACTATTAGAAATATTGTGATGTACTATTGTGGTTAATTTCGCTAGTAACTTAATTGTTAATCTTGCACATAATGTAAGTGAATCTGTGGTAGAGTTACATGATCAATGCTGAAGTGTGGTAGTAGTTAATTCAAAGATAAATCATAATCGAGACAACACGTTGAAGAAGTTAATGCTGTGTGAATATTCAGAGAAGTATTCAGAGAAGATGTTAACCATAGAGTGACTCCGTAATTTGTTGGATTGATTCTCTTAAGTCTGAGGAGTGGGAAAATATCAAGGATTTTGTTCATAGATTCTTGCCAACCCAAGAAACCTTTTAGTTACCCTGTTCACTGTTATCTTACCAGATACAGTCGGTTTAGGAATAGAGGTTTAACATTGGTGCCGTCTATGGGAATCAGAATTTAGTTTTTGACAGAAGTTCAACATACACTTTTGAGCAGAGATTCTTTCCTACATGCCTATAACATGCTCTGTAGAGACTTATCCCAAATATTGAAGTAATAGACAACCTTGGAGAGTGAATAATATGCTAGCGATGCCACTGTGGGGTAATATTGAAAGTATCACATCTGGAGGGAAGGGCGCAACGAGTAGCAGTGGAATGGTACCACAACATTTCCTCATTCTCGGTTTGCAAAGTATATTAAAACTCAGTCCGTTATAGTTTGATGATAGTTCCATGCCCGATATTGACATTGAACTTGATGGTAGTCTGATCCCTTTTGGTAGTGGTTCGGTGTTTGGTGTCAACACCAAATTCAGTGGTAGTTCAGTGCTAGCTGAAATGACAGGCGAAGTTGGTGAAGATATTAATAGGCCTATTGAACCTATTGAGAAGACATCATATCCTAGTCCAAGGCCAAGTACCCCTATTGAACAACTCATTAGAGAGGAATTCCCAAAATTTTGGAGTGAAAGATGTTGGAGATAGACGTCTGCGGAAGCACGCGAACAGCAGAAGGAAGAAGAAGAAGCTTGGAGCACAAACACACAATACTGAATGTATTACTAGAGAATGTACAAAGATAAGTAGCTCATTAGGGCAATAGGCGTATATACAAGCCGGGGGAAAAAAACCTCCTAAAGAGGGAAAAAAGTGCCCCGGCGGTCCTAGAGTGTTCACACACATCACTACCTAAATATATCAACAAATCCCCCCTGGGAGTGATGCGGTGAACAAGGAGCTTGCACTCATGTATAAGGAAGTGCCAAGCTATGTGGAAATCACTCCACAAAAGGAAGTAAGCCCAAAGCTTTGCGGAAAGCTTCAAACTTCTCCCTAGGTAGAGCCTTTGTGAAAAGGTCTGCAATGTTCTCCTGCGTGGGCACATATGCCAAGCTGATCTCCCCAGCAGAGAACCTCTCCCTGACATAGTGATAATGCACCTCAATGTGCTTAGTGCGAGCATGGAACACAGGGTTCCTCGCAACTGCCAATGCGCTCTGACTGTTAGTGAAGATGGTGGTGGCAGAAGACAGGCCAACATCCAAATCAGCCATAAGGCGTCTGAGCCACACACACTCAACAGTCGCTGTGAAAGCTGCCCTATACTCAGCCTCACAACTGGAAGTGGCCATAGTAGGTTGCTTCTTGCTCAACCAAGATATACATGAGGTACCAAGCATGAAGCAAAAACCACAGGTGGACACACGAGTGTCATAGCAACCAGCCCAATCTGAGTCAGAAAAAGCATGCAAATCTGGCGGTAGTGATCCCCCCTTGGGATAAAACAACCCAAGTAGCCTAGTACCACTCAAGTAGCGAAAGATGCGCTTAACCGCTTTCCAATGCGTGACTCCTGGGCAATGCATAAACCTGCTCATCTGTGAGACAACAAATTGAACATCTGGCCGAGTAATGCATGAGTAAATCAAGCATCCAACAGCCTGCTGATAGAGAACAACATCAAATGCATCTCCAGCATCATGAAGACTCAATTGTAAACCTGTCTCCATAGGAGTGGCAATAGGCTTACAGTCTTCAAGGCCCAAACACTGCAATAATGTGTCAATATATTTCGTTTGACACAAAGCCATTCCACCATCAACGTGCATAAACTGAATGCCCAAATAGTGATGCAAATGCCCCAAATCAGACATCTCAAATGAGGCATGCGAATCAGCCTTAAAATCAGCAATATGTGTCTCAATAGGACCAATGAGCAGCATGTCATCAACATAGACAACAATGATCAGAACCACAGCATTAGCACGTTTAACATATAAGGTGCTTTCAGTTGGACTGTTCTCAAAACCATGTGCAATCAGATAGGCATGTATCTTCTCATACCAAGCACGTGGTGCTTGCTTTAAACCATATAATACCTTCTTTAACCTGCAAACCTGGTTTTCATGCCCTTTTTGCACAAAGCCACGGGGCTGAAAAACATACACTTCTTCATGCAAGTCACCATTCAGAAATGCTGTTTTAATGTCCAACTGATGTACATTCCAACCATGAAGGGCTGCAAGTGCACAAATGCTCCGAATAGTAGTCATACGGCATGTAGGTGCAAAGGTCTCATCAAAATCAATGCCTCTTTCCTGTGCATAACCCTTTGCAACAAGCCTAGCCTTATACCTGTCAACTGTACCATCAGGTTTACGCTTCAGCTTGTATACCCACTTAGTGCTAATGGCCTTCTTGCCAGGAGGCAAGTCACATAAGCATCATATTCAGATTGCATAACAGCCATCCAATTTTCTGAATTTTGTGCTTCATCAAAAGAAACAGGCTCATTCACATCACAGAGACTAGATGCAGCCATAGCATAGCAATCTGATGCAAAGGAGGCACTATGAGAGCCTGAACGAGTACGATATGACAAAGCTGCATCTAATTTTGCTGTCACGCAAAGTCTGCACCAACCATTTTGGCATAGTTTTTGCCTGCTCAATATCAGCTCTCTCATCAACAAGTGCATCATGTAAATCTGCATCAGAAATGGAATGATCTGCATCATTATATGAAACCTGCAAAGGCTGAGAAGTTGCCTCATTAGGAGCAGCACTAGCCTGTCCACCTGTAAAAAGAGGCATCAAAGTATCATACATGTCTTTGGAGCTAACAAATATCTCCTTAGTACATTAAAGCAATGGCTGAATAGCATCTTCCACAAAGACAACATCACGGCTAACCAAAATGCATTTAGTCTGTGGATGATACAGACGATAGCCTTTACTTTCAGAACTGTACCCAACAAAAATACATTTTACTGCCTCATCAGCCAATTTTCTGCGATGTTGTTCAGGCACTAATGCATATGCTAAACAACCAAAAACACGTAGATGAGCAACAGATGGCTTGCGGTCATGCCAAGCCTCATATGGATTGATAGACTGCAACGCTTTAGTGGGACACCTGTTCAGTACATATGCTGCACACATGACAGCTTCAAGCCAGAAACTATGTGGTAAAGCCTGACTTTTGACCATGCACCTCGCCATTTCCATGAGTGACCTATTCTTTCGTTCAGCAACTCCATTCTGTTGAGGTGTATACGGCACTGTACATTGGTGTTTTATCCCACTTTCAGCCAGAAATGCATTAAAAGCTGAAGATATATATTCCCCCCCTCGATCAGAACGGAGGGTGCCCATTTTACATGCTGACAGATTTTCAGCCAAAACCAAAAACTGTTTGAAGCACATGAACACTTCGGACTTTGCTTTGAGTGGATATACCCATGCATGCCTGGAAAAATCATCAATGAAAGTCACAAAGTAAAGGTAATTTCCAAAAGAGGGTGTCTGCATAGGACCACAGATATCACTATGTACAAGCTGCAATTTCTGCGTAGCCCGAACTGAACCATCTTTTGGAAAGGAAGAATGCTGCATTTTGCCCAAAATACAGCCTTCACAAACATGTTTTCCAGGAGCCTCAAGTTTGGGCAAAGAGGACACCATTTCAGATTTCTGTAGGCGTAGCAAACTAGCAAAATTCAGATGACCAAAGCGTGCATGCCAAAGCTTTGCATCTGACATAGCCTGAGAATCATGAACTGCACATGTCGAATCATTCACAGATCTTTCATAGTCTATGAGCTTATACAGCCCACGACATAAGATGCCAGAAGCAATAATCACATCACCATTTGAGAGATCATGGACTGTACACCTGTCATCAACGAATTTCACAACCAAGCCAATCTTGGCTAATGCAGAAACTGATAACAGGTTCTTTTTGATCCTTGGCACAAATAAAGCGTCTGACAAAGCAAAAGAACTACCATCAGCAGTAGTCAGAATGATCTTACCAACTCCCATAACAGGATAAGAGGAGTTATTGGCGCATGTGACAGTATTCCCTGTAGGGGCAGGCTCGAGTGAAGAGAAGAAACTGCACTGCGAGGTAATATGTTTGGTCGCCCCACTGTCAAAGTACCAAACATCTGAGTCTACTGCAGACATGCACTGATCATGAGAAGATGGGTCAAAACTGCAGACAATAGTAAACGCCCATTCTTCTTCCTGCACAAGATTTGCTGACTCTGTTTTTGGTGTAGAGGCCTCTGCAACAACCATTCCAGCCTCTTTCTTCTTTGCCTCTTTAGCAGCCAGTTTTGAATAGTTCTTTATAATATGTTCATTTCCTTTACAGTACTTGCAGAACAATTTCTGCTTTTCTGATTTCTTCTCATCTTTATCCTGGTTCTTCGATTGTGCAACATTTGCATATTTCTGCTTACTAGTAGAAGAGCTCCATTTTCCTTCGCCCTTCTAACTAGCCAGGAAAGCTTGATCTGCAACATGCATAATGGACCTGTTCTGCCTGGACTGATCTTCCTGCAACAGAACAGAGATTAATTCCTCAAATGACAAGGCATTCGGATTGCCTTTCATCATCAACCGAAGAGTAGAGGCAAAACTCTGATATGAATCAGGAAGACCATTCAGAACGGTCTGCACAAGTGAGCTATCTGGTATAGCCTCATCAGCAGAAATCAATTGTTCCTTCAGGTCTTTGATCTTTGTAAGAAAACTGTTCATAGAATCACCTTCATTCATGTGCTCACTCTCCAACTGTTTTCAGAGGTAAGCAACACGAGCCTCATTCCTAGCCTGGTACAAAGTGGTAAGTGTATCCCAAGCATCCTTTGCTGTTTTGCAAGAGCGAATGTGAGGAATAATGGCACGTTTGACAGACAAAGCTATCAATGCATGTGCCTGGGCATCTCTGCCATCCCAACGAATCTGCTCTGCAGTAGGTGCAGTAGAAATAGCAGCACGAATAGGAATATGTGGAATATCATCTTCGACACCATCTTCATCAGCTCCAACACCTCCAGCACCTGTATTTGTAGTACCTGTAGTCGCAGGTGTAACAGGACGTCTTTCAACACCCTACACAATGTAGAGGCCTCTGCAACAACCATTCCAGCCTCTTTCTTCTTTGCCTCTTTAGCAGCCAGTTTTGAATAGTTCTTTATAATATGTTCATTTCCTTTACAGTACTTGCAGAACAATTTCTGCTTTTCTGATTTCTTCTCATCTTTATCCTGGTTCTTCGATTGTGCAACATTTGCATATTTCTGCTTACTAGTAGAAGAGCTCCATTTTCCTTCGCCCTTCTAACTAGCCAGGAAAGCTTGATCTGCAACATGCATAATGGACCTGTTCTGCCTGGACTGATCTTCCTGCAACAGAACAGAGACTAATTCCTCAAATGACAAGGCATTCGGATTGCCTTTCATCATCAACCGAAGAGTAGAGGCAAAACTCTGATATGAATCAGGAAGACCATTCAGAACGGTCTGCACAAGTGAGCTATCTGGTATAGCCTCATCAGCAGAAATCAATTGTTCCTTCAGGTCTTTGATCTTTGTAAGAAAACTGTTCATAGAATCACCTTCATTCATGTGCTCACTCTCCAACTGTTTTCGGAGGTAAGCAACACGAGCCTCATTCCTAGCCTGGTACAAAGTGGTAAGTGTATCCCAAGCATCCTTTGCTGTTTTGCAAGAGCGAATGTGAGGAATAATGGCACATTTGACAGACAAAGCTATCAATGCATGTGCCTGGGCATCTCTGCCATCCCAACGAATCTGCTCTGCAGTAGGTGCAGCAGAAACAGCAGCACGAACAGGAATCTGTGGAATATCATCTTCGAAACCATCTTCATCAGCTCCAACACCTCCAGCACCTGTATTTGTAGTACCTGTAGTCGCAGGTGTAACAGGACGTCTTTCAACACCCTGCACAATGTTCTACAGTCCTTTTGCAACCAGTACATGTCGCATCATATAAGCCATAATGGGTAGTTGGTACCATCCAACTTATCCTCAACAGCCAACATACAAAATACATCAGTGCTTTCAGCCATGGCCGGTGACTAAAATACCTTGATGCAGAAAATTGACTGTATCTCAAAAAGTTGAACGGAACTACCGAGACGAGTTTTGCTAGACCTGTAGTAGACTTCGAGACGCTTAAACTGGCGAACAATATTACATATGTTTATTCGTTGTATTGGTGGAATGACTTTGGATAATGTATAGCGATGACATTATAACTCGAGCATAAAGCCGGAGGATTTACAGAAGACTTGAAATGGCTGAATTTTGATAAAAGTAAAAGTGATGACCCCTTGAAGCAGGTTTATTTAATAAAACATAAAAACCTTGGCCATGTGGTGACCAACTATGCACTTAACCAAATTTAACACGCAATCTGTGATACCGCTAGTCATTCTACAAAGTCCTGTCCATATAATGCAACAATGCAAAATCGATTGGTCATCAATGCAGTAATTCAAGAGGAGGGAGAACTAGCTACAAGTTATGTACTACCCCACTCACAAAATGCATCATATTCATCTTATACCAATTACAAAGTACCTCAGACAAGGAATTTCAGTCAACCTCGATGGAACCAAGGATGCGTGCCATACCCCCATCATGATGTCATTTCTATGGAGAAGTTAGCCATATACTTCGACATTGCAAGGAGGCTCGTTAATACAATAAAGACAAAAAGGATAGGTAAAATCCTATAGAAAATATGGTCTATACTATGGTAGCAGGTGCTCAAACAGCAGTAGTACAAACACGATCAGGCAAAATGCTCCACCATGCTACAAAAGTGTTTGAGTTGGGTTTAAAAGAGAAACAACGAACATCTATTAAAGCATCCAAGTGGGCTCAAGTGGAATGGCCAGTTTTCCTAGACCCATACTCGTGACGCGTTAACAAGTAGAGGAGCCCACAAAGTCTGCACTGGAACTAGTAATAGTACAACCAGTAGTAATAGTACAACCAGTGGCCTCATAAAAAACCGCACGAAAAGTGCCTAATCCTAGTAACTGTTTGGCATGGGATATTTTAGCAAAGGCTTCGATTACCATTTCATTGGGACAATTACTAACCTTAGTGTTGAAGCTCAAAGTCAAGGTCAAAGCATGGAAGCACATCAAAATGTGGACACACAAGGAAAGGGAGCAAGTAGGGAGCTCCAAGAAGTGTATGTCAAATTGTTAGAAGAATCCCATACAAAAATAGTGATTTTCATCACTAAAAACCACTGTAAATACCATGATCTATTTTTATAACTCCACAAGCCGAGGAGTCCTTGAGCTTGAGGAGTATTAGAACTAGCATCCTACCGATTTTCATAATTTTTAGACTCCGTTTGAGCCCTCAAATAAGCCCTGGAACCTAATTTTTAACTAGGCCGGACACTAGGTCTGGACAGGGCCAAAACTAGTCAAAAAACTATAAAAAGAGCTAGAGAGCTCATTTTTGGGGTTAGCTTGTTAGAGAATAGAGCTTTTGTAAGAGAACTCTTTTGCAATTGAAGCTTTCCATTGTTCCTCTCTTTGATCTTACTTTGTGTGCGCGTGTGTGTATGTGTGTGCATGTTTGTGTGCTTTCACTCACGCACTTGTGCCTTCATTTGCTCGTGGTCTTCATACCGGTCCTCACGTCTCCGCGGATTGACAAGTAAAGGAGGTGGTGCTAACGCTTGAGCTACACCAAATTTTGGTGCCGTTGCCGGGGAGAGAGCTTCGAGGACGAGCGTTGTGATGGTAAGATCGTAGATTTGCGATGTTGGAAGGTAAAAAAATTGTCATTTCAGTTCATTTTCTGTTTTTTCTTCTTCATCTTCTTCATCATCATCATCTCCACCATCTTCCATCTTCTTCTTCATAGAACTTTCTTGTTTTGTAGTGCATTTTCACCATTTTCATACCATTTTTCATGCATTATTGTGTGGGAAGGAGTTAGGAGGTGCACGGGAGAGCAAACGCTGTGTTTTTTTCATGATTTTTTGCTCATACGGAGCTCGCCATTGCCGACGCTCAATAATTTGAATTTCCCGCCAAAAAATGCGATTTTGTGATGAAAATCGCGATTCTGTGAAAATTCAAAATTTTTTGAAAAATCACGATTTTCTGTTTTCCCGCCTAAAAGTTGGCTAAAAGAATCATGATTCTGTGGTCATTCTCAGAATCGCGATTCTGTGATTGTGCTCAAAATCGCGATTCTCACCAATCACGATTTTCAGCAAAATCACGATTTTCAGCAAAAACACGATTCTGTGATTGTGCTCAAAATCGTGATTCTCACAAATCACGATTTTCAGCCAAAAACACGATGCTGTGAGAACACGATTCTATAAAACACGATTTTGTGAAAACACGATTTTGTGAAAACACGATTTTGTGAAAACACGATTATCTGAGACAAAATCGCGATTGTCTAAAACACGAATCTGTGCTCAAAATCGCGATTTTCAGTAAAAAAAACACGATTCTCTAAAACACGATTCTGTGCTCAAAATCACGATTTTCAGTTAAAAAAACACGATTCTATAAAACACGATTCTATGCTCAAAATCGCGATTTTCATGTCAAAAAACACGATTCTCTAAAACACGATTCTGTGCTCAAAATCGCGATTTTCATGTCAAAAAACACGATTTTATGAAAAGACGATTCTCTGAGACAAAATCGCGATTCTCTAAAACACGATTCTGTGCTCAAAATCGTGATTTTCAGTCAAAAAACACGATTCTCTAAAACACGATTCTGTGCTCAAAATCGCGATTTTCAGTCAAAAAACACGATTTTGTCCTCAACATCGCGGTTTTCAGAAACACGATTTTGTGCTCAACATCGCGATTTTCAGAAACACGATTTTGTGCTCAACATCGCGATTCTCAAAAACACGATTTTGTGCTCAAAATCGTGATTTTCAAAACACGATTTTGTGCTCAACATCGCGATTTTCAAAACACGATTTTGTGCTCAACATCGCGATTTTCAAAAACACGATTTTGTGCTCAGCATCGCGATTCTCTAAAAGTTCACAAAATCGCGATTCTCTGAAAGTTCACAAAATCGCGTTTATCTCCAAAGGTCCTGTTTGCCTGTTTTGACGCTAGGAGCCTGATTTGACATAACTTTTTCATCCAAAGTCCATTTTTTGAGCTCTATAGCTTGTTGGAAAGCTCGTTTCGAATCCTACACGATCTCAACTCTTTTTGTTTTCAAGAATAACGCGTTGATTTTGAGATAGGATAATTTGAAGTTGACCTTCAAGTGGGACCTAGAACCCAAGGGGACTCCAAAGGATTTTTGAACCATACAAAGGGGAAGTTTGGGACTAGAAGACAAAGCTTATGAACCTGAGGTCTGGTAGACACCTAGGCAAGGATAAACAAAGCATTAGATCTTCTGAGGCTAGTGTCAACCATACAGGTAAGTCTTGGGCACAACAACTAAGTGGTCATCCTTACAGATTAAGTTCAGACACAAGTGATTCAGAAATGTCTTTTAGCATGGGGAAACCTGTAGGTGGCTCAGGGACTGCCCATCTACAAACACCAGAAGGTCCTTATAAGACACAGTTGGAATATATTCGGACCAACCGATTAGGTGCTCGCATCTATGAGGATGGCCTGAGGCGATCGGTGGTCCAACTCAAAAATCCAGATCAATCCTTTGGACTTGAACACCCGGTGGTCAAGTTCGAAGAGGGTTCATACATTGATAAGGAAGGAACCATGTATGTGGTTACCAACCAACCAGATAGGACCGATGAGTTTGGAAATATCATTCATGAGAATGAGATAGGAGACCTAGAACAAGGAAATGTAGGACAAGGACCCCAGACTCCTAGAGGCAAGTCACTTTTGACCAGAGTGATCACTCCAGACTGGATCCCTCATGACAACAAAAGGATAGAACTATTTTTGAATAGAGAAACAGAGGAAGCCTTTTGGAGATTCAATCCAGAACAACCTAGCCAATTGGGCATAGTCATCATCTACGAGTTCAAGGATCCAGAGATACCAAACAAAGTTGTCTACCTAGATAACACGTCAGAGAAAATTTTCTTGGTAACACAACATGATAGACATGCATATACTTGGAAGAATGAATTGATTTTCCCTCCACCAAGATCCAATGTTTCCCATGGCCTCCAAGGAGTAGGGTCATCCCAAGCTCATGAAGCCCAGAGAGAAAGAACTAGAGAGAGACCGGAGGTAAGTTTTGCACACACAGTGGGCAGGAATAGGTCAGGATTTGAAAATGAAAGACCTGAAAGAGAGAGATATCAAGCACATAGGCAACAAAGAAATGAACATGAATTTCCATTGCCTAGACCCCGAGAGCACCCAAGAACCCTTAGACCCACTCAAGTGATCAAGGCAATGAAGAATTATTTTGACGGGTCAGGAGATCCTTATGATCATGTGGCCGAGTTCAAACAAGTGTTAAGAGCTGAACAGGTTGAGGATTTGTTCACCCAGTACGAGGCATTTGGTCTGACTCTTAAGGGCACTGCCTTAGCTTGGTTTCAACCACTGAGTAGTCGCAACTACCGCGATATAGGTCAACTGCTAGACGAATTCATTGTAGAATTTTCCAAGAGTGGTATCAGGCATAACACTTCATCTTTGATTCACAGCTTCAAGCAGACACCCCAAGAAAACAGTGCAAGTAGCAGGTAGAAGGTTTAGACAGTACCTAGAAAGATGCCCTGCTCCAGAACTACCCACACCAGCCAAACAAGTGGCTTTGTTCTTAGATGGCTTACTGAGCACAAAGTTAAGATCATATGTATACTTGAAAGAGCCTAGATCCATAGAAGAGTGCATGCGGACATGCATTGACATAGAAGATAACTTGGGTGAGGAGTTAGGATTATCCAAACTCTATAAGGATTCAGATAGTTCTACTAGTCATGCTTCAAAAATCTCCACGGAAATAGAGGAGATAGCTGAGCAAGTTGCCAAGAAGCTGGGAGTCCAAAATAAACAAACACAGAGAGTCACTCCAGTGAATTGGTGTTATACTTGCGGAGGCGACCACATGGCTAATGTATGCCCATTGCACAACCAGAACATGAGAGAAAGGAATGCTCCATATTGCACTATTGAGAGAAAATATACAAACCACACGGCTCAAGATTGTCCCTATAATAGGCAGGCTATTAGACAGAATTATCAACAACCTTACCAACCAAGTAGGTATCAAAACCAATACCAACAACCATATTATAGACCACAACAGCAATATCAGGCACAATATAGGCCACAACCAGTCTTGGGAAACCAACCACCAGCTCCTGCCAACGTGATTCCAGTCAAATATGCTGTGGGAGAGGAAAATACAAATAGAGCATTGGTGCCACTAACCCCATTGATACCAGATAATGACTCTCATGCTCATAGGTCAGACTACTCCCATGAAGGTAGTCCACATGCTTATTACACAGAGTCACCTGAACATAGTGAGATTTACTCGTATCAATATGAGGCACCACCTATGGAGCAAAATTGGGAGCCAGAATACTCCAATGTCATGTACACAAATCCTAACCCTAGGCCCCAATTGAGACAAATGAGAACACAAGCCCCTAGAGGATCTTGTTTCAGATGTCAAGGTGACCATTTCATTCGTGATTGTCCCCACCCACCATCTCCGAGTCAAGGACAGGCTATCACAATACAAGCTTTTTGTCCTGATTGTGGAAAAGACCATCTCCCCAGAGATTGTCCAAGAAACCCCTCCAGTGCACCCAAGATTACACCCATTAATGTGGTAGGCTTAGTGGCAGATTCAAGTTCAAGTAGTAGCAATGTGGCTCCTATACAAGCTGTCACTAGAGCACAAGCCTTAAAACAGGATAAACCAGCAGAACAATCAGAGTCGAGTGAATCAGGAGAGCCTAGTAAGAGGAAAACAAGAACATGGAAGGATACCAGAGAGAAGGCCAATCGCAACTGGAATAAAAAGTTATCGGAACTAGAAGAAAGCTTAAAAGAAGCGAAAACAAAAATAGAAGACATTGCATCTCAAAGCCCCTCGCATGCCGAAACGCCATCCACTCCACCTCATCCCACCCCACCTCCCATTGTAAATAGACCGCAACCAGGGTCTGTTCTTGCAGATGCAACCCCAGAAGGCTTGGACATGATGTTCAAGGCCTACCAGGCTCGACTTCAAGAAGGTCCTACAACTACGAACCTAGACAAGAGTTACCCTAGAGCAGATTTAGAGATTGAATGGATGAAAATGTGCATGAAAATGGTAGAACAAGCTCAAGCTATACTCGAGACTAGTCAAAAGTTCAATCAGACAAACTCTGTCAAACCGGATTTGCATTTCCAAGGCTTACTAGAAAGATTAGAGCAATTGGTAAACAAACCACAAGTTTCTTTACCTCCACAGGCTCAACCAGTTATTGAAAGAGGAAGCTCACCACCAATGGGAGCTTATGTTCCTAATTCCACAGATGCTGGAACACCTCCTTCAATTCAACAGTACTCTCAAGAGTTCTTGCGGGAAATACAAGAAGAGAAATGGGCTAAGGAGAAGGGTAACTCCCCTTCTATTCCTGAGATTGATGATCTTCATGATCAATTTCCCCAAGACACTCCATCTATTTACGGAGATGAAGCAGAACAACAAGAAGACGAAAGGTTATATTTTGAATCTAATACCTTAGAAGAAGTGCCTCAATTTCCAGGCCCATGGGAATCTGAATCTCTCCAGATTAGAGCTCCCACAATACTAGTAAGAAATGAAGACTCTGTGGTTCCAAGGAACACGGATGTCATGAAGAACACTAAGGTTCAGTGTCATCTCACTGTAGAAGAGCTGCTCAAAGCAAAACCTGAGCTATGGAATCATGTGAAGGATCAGGTTCCAGAACTTGAGTCCAACATGCCAAAAGCAAGCTCTAAGCAAAGGGTACCAGAGATACCTCTAGACAAAATAGGGGACATGTGTGAGGGTGAAGAAGGTAATACTTATCTTCCAATCACCTACCAAGGTTACACAACCAAAGCAATCATAGATTCAGGTGATGGTGTTGCTATTGCGACCACCTCCTTGTGGAAGCAATGGGGCAAAGCCACATTAAGACCAACTAGAATGAAGCTTCAAATGGCCGACGGTCATTTTGAAAGACCTCTAGGATTGCTAGAAGGGATAACTCTAACCACTTGTGGTGTGGAGTTTGAACATACATTTGCTATATGTGACTTTGAGAAAAATAACGTCTATGAGATGATCCTAGGAAGACCCTTCCTACGACAATTGCAAATAGTACAGGATGGGGGAACCACCTCCTTGTACTTGCAGCACTTAGGGGTCACCACCAAGGTCAATTTGAAGGATTACACCTTCAGAGATGTACCACCCCTACAGTGGAATCCTATCCACAAAGCGAAAGAAGATTCTATCTCTGTGCATTCTGAAAGTTCACCTGATCCATCATGGCTGCATGAAGATACTCATTTGTGGATGTGCAAGGTCGTAGAGAAAGAGGAAAAACGTTTAAAGGCAAGAGAAGAAGGAACTTCGCAAGGAGATAGACCAATTAAGGACCCAACCTATACACCAATGGTCTTTCCAGATGAGGAATTTGAGCCTCATGGTTGGCCATGAATCTTAGCCACCATGGACATTGCTGTCAATGAAGAACAATGGACACCTCATTGTGATGAGGAGGGTTATGATATCTCAGTGTTCATGTGTCAGCCCTTGCTAGAAGAATGTGACCCTAGTGATGTCATAGAAGAAGAAGAGAATGACGATGATATAGAGTCCATTGTGATGGATAGTTGCTTTAACTCAAAGCAGCACTATCTAGAAGATATAGGAGTGTTCACCCAGAAAGAAGAAGAACCTCTCACAAGTATTAAAACGGTAAATTCGAAGGATGGAAGTGAGAGTAGTCAAAAGAAAAAGAAAAGAAAAGCAGTGAGACAAGAAGAGGAGGAATCATTGTTTGAAGTACGAGAAAACTTCAAGAAATATGAAGTTGACGACCGCAAAATTTTGGTACGAATGCCTAAGAGAGAGGCCATCATAGGAGAATCATATGATAATAAAGAAAAGACCAAGAAGATTGTAGTGACCATCGAAGAGAACGAAGAGAGATGCACATATATAGGAGATGACCTAAGTGCAAGAGAAGAAATGGAGCTCGTAGCTCTATTAAGAGAATATAGGGATGTGCTTGCATGGCACTATAGAGACTTGAAAGGGGTAGATCCAAGAATTTGCTCTCATACTATCCCCATGACTGCTGATGCCAAGCCCACCAAACAGAAGCCCTACACATATAATGATACCTATGCAGCCAAAATAAAAGAAGAAATTGATAGGTTGATTGAAGCTGGATTCATCTATGAGATTGAGCATACTGAATGGGTGTCCCCCATTGTAGTGGTGCCCAAGAAGAACGGAAAGTTGCGAGTGTGTATTAACCTTAAAAAAGTTAATGCCGCTACTATCAGAGATAGTTATCCACTTCCAATCACGGAACACCTTTTGGAGCGTGTTGCAGGCAAGGAAGTTTATAGCTTCCTTGATGGGTTTTCAGGTTACAATCAAGTAGCCATTGCCCCAGAAGATCAACACAAAACAGCTTTTGCTACAGAGTGGGGAATCTTTGCATTTCGTGTGATGCCATTTGGGCTCACAAATGCACCTGCAACATTCCAAAGGCTCATGTGTCATGTTTTCAAAGAGTTCTTGCGAAAGAGCTTAGAAGTGTATGTGGATGATTTATGTGCTCATTCCCAAGAAAGAAGGTTTCACATCCCTGAGCTCAGACAAATCTTCAACAAATGTAGAGAATATCGAGTGTGTCTGAACCCAGAAAAGTGTGTGTTCATGGTGCGTCAAGGTAAAATCTTAGGTCATATTGTTTCTAAGAATGGAATCTCAACAGATGAAGATAAGGTACGAGCCATAGCGGAGCTACCAAGGCCAAGGAATGTTAAAGAGGTACAAGCCTTTATGGGCCATTGTGGATATTACCGTAGGTTTATCCACATGTACACGATCATAGCTAGACCCCTTTATGCCTTGTTGTCTAATTTTGAGTGGAACAATGAATGCGAGAATTCTTTCAATGAACTGAAGAAACGTTTGTGCACAACACCAATACTGACCACTCCTGATTGGAATAAGCCATTCCATGTCCATGTGGATGCATCCAATCATGCCATAGGATGTGTGCTATCACAACCCACATGTGAAGGGAATTTAGATTTGCCCATAGCATATGCTAGTAGACAACTAAACCCAGTCGAAAGAAATTATACCACAACTGAGCGAGAAGGGTTAGGCATGGTATATGCTGTGAAGAAGTTTAGACACTATTTATTGGCCAACAAGTTCAAGTTTTTCACTGATCATCAAGCTTTGTTATACTTGGTCAATAAACCTTGCACTACTGGATGCTTAGTAAGATGGTTCCTCTTACTAATGGAGTATGACTTTGAAGTTGTTGTCAGGAAAGGTAGAACCCACCTTCGGGCAGATCACCTTTCTCGCATCACTTCAGGAGAGTCACCGCAAGGAGTGTCTGACGAACTACCCGATGCTTATCTGTTCAATTTAGAAGTTGTTCCTAAATGGGCAAATAAGTTGGTACCTGTCCTAACCTTCGGCCCTGCAAATAAGAATGTGAAAACATCACAAGAAGAAATTGTAAAATCACAAAAATATCACATATTAGCAGGAAGCATGTACAAACAAGACACTGAGGGTGTATTAGCTTGTTGTGTTGAGGACGATGAACATAGTAGTTGGTTGCAACAAGCTCATGAAGGATTGCTAGGAAATCACTATTCTAAACAACGAACATTGCAGAATTTGAAACGTTTAGGAGTGTATTGGCCTAGCATGGAAAAAGCAATACATGAGTGGATCAAGAATTGTCCAATGTGTAGAGAGAGACCACCAGTGGAACATGCGACCCTTTATCAAGTATCATTAATTCCAGATTGGAGTGCTCCATTGGTAGAGTTTATGAGATCGGGAAGATTACCCAAAGAGGCCAGTCTAGCAAGAAGACGAAGCATGGAGCAAGAGGCTCAAGGCTATGCCTTAGTAGGAGAGAACCTACACCGAAGAGGCAAAGATGGTTACTTAAGACTGTGCGTTCATGAATCAGACTATTTAAACGTCTTAGAGATTGCACACAGTGGTGTTGCAGGTGGACATTTTGGTCCTGACTGAGTGATCAAGACCATTCTATTCTCAGGACTTTGGTGGCCCACTCTTCATATGGATGCACATACCTATGTGAAGAAATGTGACACATGCCAACGTGCACAATATCCAGTTAGAAAAGACGAGATGCCTTTGAGGCCAATGATGGGAGGGCGTGCATTTTCGAAGTGGGGCATAGACTTCATAGGTCCTATTAACCCCCCAGCTAGAAACTCCCATGCATAATATATTATTGTAGCCACAGATTACCTTACAAAGTGGGTAGAAGTGAAAGCCACAACAAAGAACGATGCTCAGACTATGACTAAGTTCTTATTCGAGAATGTGTTCACGAGATATGGACTACCAATAGAGTTGGTGAGTGATAGAGGCACACACTTCTTGAATGAAGTCATTGAAAATCTTCTCCAAGAATTCTTGGTGATACATAAGAAGTCTGCCCCCTATCACCCACAAGCTAACGGACAAGCCGAGAGTACCAATAAGATCCGTTGTAATGTATTGAAAAAATTGGTAAATAATAAACACTCTGATTGGGACAAACAACTTCAACATGCTGTTTGGGCTTACCGAGTTGCCTACAAAACGGTACTCAATGCTACCCCATTTCAGATGGTCTTTGGACAGAATGCGGTGCTACCACTGGATTTCTTAATCCCTGCTTTAAGTGTAGCACAAGAGCATGAGTGGAATGGACATGAATTTTCATCTAGGATCTTTGATCTAGAACACTTAGGTGAGACGAGGCTACGAGCAGCATCAGGCATCTACGCTGCAAAGAAGAGGCAAAAGGCATACTTTGATGCACACATCAAGGATAAGGGATTGAAAGAGGGAGATCTAGTGTTGGTTTACACACTAAAACAACATGCCCGCAAGTTGGAAAAAAGAGGATATGGACCCATGATCATTAATAGAATTTCCACTAGTGGTGCAGTTCAGTTGGCCACTCTAGAAGGAGATATCTTGCCCAACTATATTAGTGGATGTAGAGTCAAGTTATACCAAGAACCTCTTACAGAGGATATGCTTACAAGACTCAACACTGCTAAGAAGAGAAAAGAAGAGGAGTCAAGAGTGAGAGAAGAAGCACAAGCAGAGGCCAGAGAGCGTATTAGGCGAAATAAGTTAAGGCGATCAGGCCTAGATGTCAACTCAAAAGCCCCAAAATATCACATGGATATGTGCCAAAAGTCAGGTATAACGACTTCTCAAGTCATTGACCGAAGACCCTTTGTGACCATAGAGATAGGACAAGGGAAGGGTGCAAGGACGGTGAAAGCATTGATTGACTCACGTGCAGCAAGTAGTGCAGTTAGACTTTCCTACTGCCAAGACTTGCAGTTGAACATCAATCCCATAGAAGCTTATCTCATAGGATTGGGAGGTGTGGAAACCCCTTGTTTGGGTGAGGTGGAACTTCCCATCTACCTTCAAGATGTTCCAATGAAAGTCAAAGTGCTAGTATGTCAAGATGAGAACCTTACAGAACCACTTGTCTTGGGTCAAGATTGGATCTATGACCATGCAGTTAACTTAAACCTAAGAAGTCACATTCTTCAAGTTTGGGTACATGAACAATGCATTACATTAGAATTAGAGAACTGCATGCTCCTAGATCATGGCACCACACACTCTCTTAGTTCTTCCAAGACTAATCATATGAAAGAAGATGTTGTATGTATCAAAAGCTCTATGATGCAGAAGGAGTCAATCATGGAAGACCAGGTTCGAAGGCGGGTGGATCTTTCTTCTTTTCCAAAGAATCAAGTAGCCACAATAGTGAGTCCACCACACAAGCAAACACAACCGTTCACGACAAGTGCTACATCAAATAGAAAGACACCATTCGATACGAAAGCAGTTCCGAGCATGAAGCAGATATGGGTACGCAAAGGAGAGCAACCACCAGCCTTGTCCCCACAAAGCCCATCCAAGCAAGCCAACCAGGCCAGAAGACGAAGGAAGCAGCTCGGACAAGCTCAATCACAAGGTATCCAACAAGTTTGGGTGCCTAAGAAGTTAGCTGCAGCTCAACAAGGACAATTATAGATGTGGGTACCTAAGAAGCTCCTACATCCACAACAACCTATGTTCTCCCACATGCGAAAGGTCTCAACAAAGAAGCCAAAAAGAGAAAAGGGTAAAAACCACATACAGAGACCAAAGGAAGATCAAATCAGCTCTTTAACATTAGTAGGAAAACATGCAAAAAGGATATGGGTTTGGAAGCCAAAAGTACAAGTAGCCTCCACCGAACCAAAGCGCCAACCACACTGGATACCACAGTTCAGAAACCACCCCAAGAGGAAGACACCTGAAGTGACCTCTACAGTGCCAAATGACGTTCTAAAATGGACTCCAATAAGGAGGATTACATCGGTTCGAGACTCAATGGATACCTCCACCAAGGTCGGCATCAACCTCCGCAAATAACATCGAAAGCCTCGAACGAGCGACAACCATGTGCTCCTTGCACAACCCTGTCTTTTGCACCATTCAGGTCATGCATTTCCAAAGTATGCATTAATATAGGGCCACATTGCACGGCCGTGCATAGACACACTTGAGAATCCCAAGCACAAGAGCACAATGACACATGTCAAATATTTCTATTGATACTAACTTTTGTGTTCTTGTTTTGTGATATTTTTTTCCTCTCCAAAAAAAAAAGAGAGAAAAAAAAAGAGGAAGCACTTGTCCCAGGTTTGGCTCATGAAACATGAATGAGTCATGCTTGGTTAAAGGTGGAACTGTTGATTACTGGGCATTTATCAGTTTGGATAGAAGGGTGTCTTGGCTAGCAGATGATATAATTGCTGCCTTATCTCATAGATGTCAAGAACTTGGCATGAGCATGGCATCCATAACTATGGTTTCCTCTTACTATGGTAGAGCTTGAAGGTTTGCACCTTGAGTGATGCATAACTATTGCATGTACGAAAGCATCCAGGGAGATATCTGCACGGGGTAGCTCTGGTACCCTGCAAATATTTGTATGTATACTGGATGAGAAGACTCCTGCTTATGCGGAGACATGATCAGCCACTCAAAAGATCTCATAAGTGGACCATCAACATGGACATTCATCAACAATGTTCCATCCCAAAGGCCGAGTGTACAACACGAAGAGATGAACATCGATCGCCCTTCTCCATGATAAGTATCTTTACCTTCGAAACATCATAACCATGATAGCTTAGGACACCTCTTCGTCGGCATACCCTTGAGCACTTAGCTCAAGACCCCCAATTTTTGCACCATACTTCTTCCAATGCATTTCCCAAGTAAGCATTCATAGGGCTACATTACAAGGCCATGCACAAGGCACATATTTTCCTCAACCCATGCACGAACACACTTACCCATCACTCAATATGGGTTATGAGTACTTGGCATGACTACTATGAACATCAATTGTGGAAGATCTAGAAAACATCAACAGAGACTCACAACGACACAGTCATGCTGGAATCCAAGGAAGAAGCACATACCAAGAGACAACAACTTGCAAAGACTCGCAGTGATAGATGAAGAACTAGACACATCTGGAAGTGAGAGGACTTTTGTTCATACAGAAGGGACACTCCCTCTCAAGGCACTACTTGGAACAACCACTACAACAAAGGTCTGTCAGGGACGACAGACTCGAGAGGGGGGGGAGTGTTGAAGCTCAAAGTCAAGGTCAAAGCATGGAAGCACATCAAAAGGTGGACACACAAGGAAAGGGAGCAAGTAGGGAGCTCCAAGAAGTGTATGTCAAATTGTCAGAAGAATCCCCTACAAAAATAGTGATTTTCATCACTAAAAACCACTGTAAATACCATTATCTATTTTTATAACTCCATTTTGTTCAAGCCGAGGAGTCCTTGAGCTTGAGGAGTATTAGAACTAGCATCCTACCGATTTCCATAATTTTTAGACTCCGTTTGAGCCCTCAAATAAGCCCTGGAACCTAATTTTTAACTAGGCCGGACACTAGGTCTGGACAGGGCCAAAACTAGTCAAAGAACTATAAAAAGAGCTAGAGAGCTCATTTTTGGGGTTAGCTTGTTAGAGAATAGAGCTTTTGTAAGAGAACTCTTTTGCAATTGAAGCTTTTCATTGTTCCTCTCTTTGATCTTACTTTGTGCGTGTGTGTGTGCATGTTTGTGTGCTTTCACTCACTCACTTGTGCCTTCATTTGCTCATGGTCTTCATACCGGTCCTCACGTCTCCGCGGATTGACAAGTAAAGGAGGTGGTGCTTACGCTTGAGCTACACTTAGTCCCTTGCATTCGGCAATAGTTCCGACAACAAATTGATTTAAGTCCAACTCGAGCACCAGCCACAGTAACAATCAACATAGAGTCTAATTCTATGGTAGATCACACAGTCCCACTAATTGCCATTTGGTTTAAGAATCATAAACTCTCATAGGTCCTTATTGATGGTGGGTCCGGTGTTAACATAGCTACGGCAATAATATGTAAAAAGTTAGGTTGGAATAATATAGAGCTATTCTTTTGTAAGAATGGCTGATCAGTCAAGACTCCATCTGGTGGGCCTAGTGCATGACATTCCTATCACATTGCAAGGGAGAGTGTTTAAAATGACTTTTTTTGTTGTGGAACTCCTTGAATCTAGCTTAGATTACAACCTTTTGTTTGGGCGACCTTGGCTAAAGCAAGCAAAAGTGCAACAAGACTGGTCCTCATATGAGCTTGTTTTTAAAAGTAACCACTGTAAACATGTGGTCCCATTAGATGATACAAAACCATGCGAAATCCATGCATGACTGTACATAACTGAACCTATCCATATGTTGGATGGACTATCATACAATGAAGAAGATGCCTTTTTGATCGTCAATCAAGATTTGGTTTCCCTCGGGACGGTAGACTTACAATGGGTGCTAGAACAGTGGTCTCTAACAACTTGTGTGGTTCAACCTTTTGCGGATGACTCTAGCGAGGAAGCCCAAGAATTAGTGGACATTCTGGATTTTTAGAACACCTTTCAGTCTGAGGGTGACCCTTCTACAACACAACAATTTTATGTGCCAGAAGACTAGTTAGTGACTTGCCATCTAGGTGATGAAGTTAATCCTCGCCCGATCAAAATAAAAGCCGTCCTGCATTCTACCTTTCAAGAGGATTTGTTAGCTCTGTTAAAAGAATTCATGTATGTCTTTGCTTGGGACTAAAGGGACATGAAAGTCCTAGATCCCCGAATTTACCAACACTGAGTTGTACTAAAACCGTATGCTCAACTCATCAAGCAACAAAGTTACCGAATGAATCCCAACTATGCTCAGCAAGTTAAGGAAGAAATAGATGGATTACTTCATGTTGTATTTATTATCCTTGTAGAACACGTTGAATAGATTTCACCGATTGTGATAGCACCCAAAAAGAATAAGCAGCTTCACATATGCATAGATTATAGAAAATTAAATGCAACCACTATCCCTGATCCATTTCCGTTACCGTTCTTAGATAGCATGTTGGATGATGTCACTGGCAGAGAAATGTATTCATTTTTAGACAGATACAGTGGCTACAATCAAGTCAGGACGGCCGAGGTAGATATCCCTAAGATTGCGTTCACTACTAACTGGGGGGTTTATGCATGTACAATGATATGGTTTGGTCTGCACAACACACTAAGCACTTTTCAACAATGTATGCAAGAAATCTTTTCATCATACCTTACGAGTTTCATGAGAGTTTACCTTGATGATTTTTCCTTATCCAGTGACACTGCTGCTCACCTGCAACATCTTCGTTGCTGCTTTCTTAAATGTCGAGAGTACCATCTTTATTTGAACCCCCATACGTCTATCTTTGCAGTTGCTTGTGGTAAACTCCTAGGAAACATTATTTCTAAATAAGGAATACAAGTAGATCCTGATAAAGTACACGTTATCCTTAATGCATCATCTCCCAAAACTCGAAGGAAGTTATGTGTTTTTTGGGACAAATTCATTGGCATGGTCAGAATCTTTGGTGGTTGGCTCATCTGACTATCCTCCTTACCCAATTGAACACTGTGTCCCCTCGCCAATTCCGCTGGATTGAAGAATATCAGCTTACTTTTGAGTGCCTCAAAACTCCTCTTATGTAGGCTCCGATCTTGCAGGCATCGAATTGGCGATTTCCTTTTCATGTTTTCATTGATGCTTCGAATATTGCCATCGAAAATGTCTTAATGCAACATCAAGATAAGTGGTACTGCACCATCTATTATGCTAGTCGTCACCTTGCTATAGCTGAACGTAATTATTCTATAGCCGAGCAAGAGTGTTTGGGTTGATCTACTCCATAAAGAAGTTTTGGCATTACTTATTAGGCCACAGGTTTACCTTCCACGTGGATGATTCTACATTAGCAAACCTAGTGTGATAGAAGCATCTGGGAGGCCGTTTGGCTCGTTGGATTTTACTTTTGTAGGAATTCAATTATGATATTGTGCACTGATCATGTTGGAGTTAGACGTCTACGGAAGCACGCGGACAACACAAGGAAAAAGAAGAAGCTTGGAGCACAACACACAACACTGAATGTATTACTAGAGAATGTACAAAGATAAGTATCCCATTAGGGCAATATGCATATATACAAGCTAGGGCAAAAGAAACCTCCTAAAGAGGGAAAAAAGTGCCCCCGTGGTCCTAGAGTGTTCACACACATCACTACGTAAATATATCAACAAATCCCGCTTGGGAGTGATGCCGTGAACAAGTAGCTAGCACTCATGTATAAGGAAGTGCCAAGCTATGTGGAAATCACTCCACAAAAGGAAGTAAGCCCAAAGCTTTGCGGAAAGCTTCAAACTTCTCCCTAGGCAGAGCCTTTGTGAAAAGGTCTGCAATGTTCTCCTGCGTGGGCACATATTCCAAGCTAATCTCCCCAGCAGAGAACCTCTCCCCGACATAATGATAATGCACCTAATGTGCAGTGCGAGCATGGAACACAGGGTTCCTTGCAACTGTCAATGCGCTCTGACTGTAAGTGAATATGGTGGTGGCAGAAGACTGACCAAGACCCAAATCAGCCATAAGGCATCTGAGCCACACACACTCAATAGTAGCTGTGAAAGCTTCCTTATCCTCAGCCTCACAATTGGAAGTGGCCACCGTAGGCTACTTCTTGCTCAACCAAGATATACATGAGCTACCAAGCATGAAGCAAAAGCCACTAGTGGACACATGAGTGTCATAGCAACCATCCAAGTTTGAGTAAGAAAAAGCATGCAAATCAAGCGTTAGTGATCCCCCCTTGGGATAAAACAACCCAAGTAATCGAGTACCACTCAAGAAGATGTGCTTAACTACCTGCCAATGCTTGACACCTGGGCAATGCATAAACCTGCTCATCTGTGAGATAACAAATTGAATATCTGGCCTAGTAATGCATAAGTAAATTAGGCATCCAACAGCCTACTGATAGAGGACAACATCAAATGCATCTCCAGCATCATGAAGACTCAATCGTAAACCTCTCTCCATAAGATTGGCAATAGGCCTACAGTCTTCAATGCCAAAACACTGCAATAATGTGTCAATATATTTTGTTTGACACAAAGCCATTCCACCATCAACTTGCATAAACTGAATGCCCAAATAGTGATGCAAATGCCCCAAATCAGACATCTCAAATGAGGCATGCAAATCAGCCTTAAAATCAGCAATATGCTTCTCAATACGACCAGTGAGCAGCATGTCGTCAACATGTCACGAGGAAGGAGATAAGGAAGAGAGCTCACACACACACTCTCACTCTCAAGGAGAAGCACACACACAGATTGAGGCAAGGAAGAATGATCTTCTTCTTCTTCTTCTATTACATAAAAGGAATGTACAAGAATGACCTTAAAAACAAGAATACAACAAGTGCAATATATAAAGACCAGTACATAAGGAAAAACCTAATGTCCGCGAATGAGTGAGCTGGCAAGAAACAAATGTGCCATCACTCTCGGTAGATAAATCTAATAAAGCTCAATGAAGTATCCCTGACATATACCGGCGTGACCACTATACATGTCAGAGAAACGAAAAACTAGTACGTGTCATCCTGGATCATCACATGTTGAGCTTGATATCTCAACACTCCCCCTCAAGCTCAACGCCATATCCTATAATCCAAGCATTTTCCGAAACTTCTTCAACTTCTCAACTCCAAGTGCTTTGGTGAAAATATCAGCAACCTGCTCATCTGTTCTCACATAAACAAGATCAATATCACCTGCTTATACCTTCTCTCTGATGAAGTGATAACGTACCTCGATATGCTTTGTTCTAGCATGGAAAACAGGGTTCCGTGCTAACTGTATGCTGCTAAGATTATCACAATAGATAGTGATAGCCTTTTGCACTTCCACACCCAAATCTGCAAGTAACATCTCCAGCCATGATGCCTTACATGCTGCCATTGCAGCACCTCTATACTCAGCCTCTGTACTCGACAAAGCAACAGTGGGTTGCTTCTTACTGCTCCATGTAATAGCTGCACCTCCAAGTGAGAAAAGAAAGCCAATAGTAGATCTTCTATCTGGAGTACTACCAGCCCAATCTGCATCGGTGTATCCATGAACCTGCAAATCTACACCAGCTTCATAAAATAATGCATAATCCAAAGTAGCACTCACATAACGTAGAGTGCGCCTCACAACATCCAAATGTGGATTCCTGGGAACCTGCATAAACTGACTTTCAAGTCCAACAGTATAACTTAGATCAGGCCTTGTAATTGTGAGATATATAAGACTTCCCACAATTTTCCTGTACATAGTAGCATTTTCCAATGCTTCACCTGATGTAGTATCCAATTTCAAATTCTGATCTAATGGCATAAAAATTGGCTTACAATCAACCATACCATACTTTTGCAGCATATTCAAGGCATATTGCCGTTGCGACATCCATATACCTGTTTCTGTATGTATAAACTCAATGCCCAAGAAATAGTGCAGCACACCAAGATCTTTCATGTCGAATTCCTACATAAGAAGTTTCTTTACCTCTTTGATGCTTTCTTCATTATCACCACCTACAATCAGGTCATCAACATAAATAGCCACAATAGTGATGCCATCATCAGCCTTCCTTGCATATAGTGAGTGATCTGCATCACACATAGAGAACCCAATGCTGGTTAAGTAATCAACAATCCTTGCATGCCATGCACGAGGGGCTTGCTTCAGCCCATACAAAGCCTTTTGCAACCTGCAAACATATTCTGGATGCTTTGAATCTTCATATCCTTGTGGCTGGTCCATATATACTTCTTCCTGTAACTCACCATGTAGGAAAGCATTCTTCACATCCATCTGATGCAAAGTCCATCCTTTTGCTGTAGCTAATGCAACAAGTGTTCTGACAGTAGACATTTTAGCTACAGGGCTGAATGTTTCCTCATAATCAATGCCATATGTCTGTGCATAACCTTTAGCTACCAATCATGCTTTATACCTGCTTATGCTACCATCATAATTATGCTTTACCTTGTAAACCCATTTGCAGCCTATGGATTTCTTTCCTTGCGGCAATGGAACCAACTTCCATGTATCATTTCCATAAAGTGCAGCCATCTCCTCATCCATAGATTTTTCCCAATCTGCATTACCAATTGCATCTTCAAAACAAGAAGGTTCAATGTCTTGTATTACCTTTGTCATGTAGGCACAATGGTGAGCCATGTAACTATCATATGTCAATCGTTGCACTGAATTACGCATCCTCCCAGATCTTCTTGGTCCTGGGTCACTTCTCCTTGTATCATCTGCATGTGCCCTTCTTACTCTTGGAGTCTTCACAGAGGGCAATCCAAGTTCCTCATCAAGAATCTTTTTTGAACCGCTTGAATCTCCATCAACGTCTTCAAAACCTGCACATGTTTTATGACCAGCAGAAAGCTTTTCTTTACCTTTCTTGGATGTATTTGATGAATTTACTGGACTGAAATTCCCACGTAATCTTCCACTCCATGGATTTGAGTTGGAACTATTGCTTGGTGATGCATCCGGTCCACTCAAAACCTGAGGTTCTGCAATTGATTTTTCAGCATTTTCTTTGTCATTTGGTTCAAGACTTAGTCCTTCTTTGGCATCTGCATAGAAGCTTGACATTTCATCAAATACCACATCTCTGCTCACCTTTACCTGTCGTGTGAGTGGGTTATAACATTTATATCCCTTTTGCTCAAGGGAGTATCCAATGAAGACACACTTTTCTGCTTTTGGATAAGCTTCGTCCTCAATTCATCTGGGACATGTACATATGCAATACAGCAAAAAACTTTCAGATGTGATAAGTTTGGCTTTTTACCTGTAAACTTCTCTTCAGGTGTAACTTGATGTACAACAGCGGTCGAAGTTCTGTTCATGATGTATACAACAATATGCACAACTTCTGCCCAATAACAATGAGGCATATTCTTCTCAGCCATTAAGGCTCTTGCTATTTCTGCAATATGTCTGTTTTTGCGTTCAACAACACCACTCTGTTGTGGTGTGTACCTGCATGAAAACTGACGCCGAATTCCATGATTTTTTAGAAAACTACTGAACTCATTTGAAATGTATTCACCTCCTCCATCAGATCTTAATGTCTGAATGTAGTTCCTTGTCTGCTTTTCCACCATAACTTTAAAATTCTGGAAGTGAGTAAACACCTCGCTCTTCTCTTTCATGAAATATACCCATACTTTGCGTGTATGGTCATCAATGAAAGCAACATAAAACTTGCAACCACCCATAGATGTGGTCTTTGCTGGACCCCAAACATCTGTATGTACTACTTCTAGTACATTCTCACTAACATTCTTGTCATGTGGAAATGATGCTCTTGACTGTTTACCAAATTGACATGCTGCACATACCTTTTGCATTTCTGCAACTTTGAAATTTGGTAGTCCATGGACAATCTCCTTTGACTGCATCAATTTCAGCCTTTGCAAGTTTGCATGTCCAATCCGTTTGTGCCATATCTCTATATCTGCAATAACTCCTGCACCTTTTGCAAACATGACTGCATTCATTTCAGGAATCTTCACATTTAAGGTGAACATCCTACCCACTTTTTTTCCTTTGGCAACCAATCGTCCATCCTGCTTGTACTCTTCTACATATAATCCATCAACATTGAACCTAACTTGTAATCCCTGGTCAACCATTTGTCCAACAGAAACCAGATTCTTTGTTATATTTGGAACATGCAGCACATCAGCGAGATGTTTTACCTTTCCATCCTCCATAAATAATGCTATGTTTCCTGTATGCTCAATAGGATGTGATGTATCATCACCTATTTCAACATATCTAGGAACTGGCATTTTCTGCAAACTACTAAACCATTCTGCATGACTGGTCATGTGATTTGAAGCACCTGAATCAACATACCAGACATTATCATTCGATTTTGAAACACCAGTAGACATCGTATTCATCATGTGATGTTGAACCATAAACAGCTTCTCAGAATCATCTGCACTTGTGGATGCATAGTTGTTTTGCTGCCTTCTGTTATTTTGATTCTTCAACCTGCAATCACGTTCAAAGTGTCCAGGTTTACCCCAATTCCAACATCCTTTACTATCATTACCTGAATCATTTCTTTGGAAATTTCTACGACCTCTTTGGCTCCCCCTGCCTCGAAACTATCCTCTTCCTCTTGCATGATTCTGTTGTTGACCTTGGTCTTGGTTATTGTTTCCTCTTCCACTTCCAAAACCTCTAGCTCTGCCTCTTCCTCTGCCAGAGTAGAATACCTGCTCAGTGTTACACTTATGTGTTCCTCGAGTAGCTTTGATGTGAACCTTTTCCCTATACATGGGCACTTTTTACTCTAGTGCTGGCTAGAGGTTTTTTCCCCATGTTACCACATACTTGATACTCTCATATGTGGTGGTACTTTGTACTTAGGGATATTATTAAGCTCTTACTTCAGTTGAGTTCATCGATCAATAGAGAGAGCTATTCCAGCCATCGTCTTCTCCGTGTGTCTTGCTGCGTTTGTGCTCCTTGTGTGTGCTTCTTGTGTGTCTCTCGCACTTCTACACACACCCAACAGTGGTATCAGAGTAGGTTCAACTTCTTCTCAAGTTTCGGTTTTTTGCGTCGCGGCGCGCACGCACTTTAACAGTGCAAATCGACTTCAGAGCATAGAATTGTGAATTTCAGCAGCCCGGAAACATTTCCAGCAGGTGCGCTGGGGTTTTACCTCCATTTCGAAGCCATTCGTGCAGTTAGAATCGCCATCAGAGTGACGGTTTGTGAGCTGAAATTTCAGCACTCATTTCAGTTTTTGTCGAAGTGAAGATTTTGTCACATTCTTGTTCCTTAGTGAAATGGCGGGAAGCAATGACTTGTTTGGCATGCTTCAAGCTGAAGATAAGCTTGATGGGACCAACTATCCGATGTGGTCTTACATGATGAAGCACGTTCTTGTTGCAAAACAACTTTGGAACATAGTGGCAGATGTAGATCGAAGACCGACAGGTGCTTCTACTTCACAGTCTACTATCACAGATGGAGCTTCTTCTTTGAGTACAGTGGTTTCTCCTTCTCCACCTACACAGGAGCAACTTAGATGGGATGGAAAAGATGCTCAAGCTCATGCTTTGATTGCGCTTTCAGTGAAGCGTCATATAGTTCCACACATTCGGTCATGTTCTACATCATGACAAGCATGGGACACTCTTGCTTCTTTGTATGCCGTGCGTAATGAAGCACGTGTTGCATACTTGAGGAAGCAACTTGAGGATGTATGTATGGCTGAAAATGAGTCAGTGGATGTGTATGTGACACGCATCAAGGACTTGAAAGAGCAATTGGCAAACATAGATGAGATCATTCCGGATGCATCACTGATTTCTACATTGTTAAAAGGATTACCGGAATCTTTTCAAAGCTTTGCTACTACACTTCGTTTGGTTGCAAAAGGAAATCCTAATATGTATGCATTTGATGATGTTGTGTCTCTTCTTTTGCAAGAAGAGCAATCTAGAGTGAATAGGAGTGGTTTGATTGAAGGAACGCAAGCACTTGGTATCTCACAAAAGCAAGTATGGTTCAGCTTTTGGTTCATCAAAACCAAAGCCTCAAGCTTCCTCTTCCACTCATTCCTCTAATGATGGTGATTTGCAAAAGAAGAGGAGATGCAATTATTGCCGAAAGGCTGATCATACTATTGATGAGTGTAGAAAGCTTGCTAAACGCAATGAAAAGAAGAAGGAATCGGGCATGTCTATTGCTGAAAATTCAGCAAATGCAAAGAATGATGAAGCTAACATGACTCAATATTTTTGGGCATGTGTTGTTACATGTCATTATGATGCTTCTTTACATTCTAAATGTATGGTTGTGAGTGAGGCTGATTCGGATTGGTTCGTTGATAGTGGTGCTTGAAAGCACATAACATCATGCAAAATATTTTTTGCCTCTTTGAAAGATGCACCTAAAGGAGGACATGTGGTGTGTGCAAACAATGCCTCTTATCCTATCATTGGAGTAGGAGAAATTGAGCTTACGGCTGCAAATGGAGGTGTGATTCTCTTGAAAAATGCATTGTATGTGCCCGATATCAAGAAGAACTTAATTTCAGTTCCGTTGATTGCCAAAGCTGGACTTCATGTACACTTTGTTGATGATAAGTGTATGGTTGATGATTTCAGCAATGGCGATGTTATCGTGATGTCCGGTACATTATGTAATGGTTTGTATCGCATGGATACATACAAGAGGGCTGCCTCGAATGCCTTAGTTGCTGATACTTCTTCCATGGCTGAAATGGAGCTTTGGCATGCTTGTTTTGGTCATTTAAACTTCAATAGTTTGCTCTACTTGCAAAAGAAGGACATGGTTATTGGCTTGCCTACACTTGAGTCCATTGAAAAGCATGCATGTGAAGGTTGCATTCTTGGAAAAATGCATCGTGCTTCTTTTCCAAAAGATAGTCACACAAACACTACAAGAAAATTGCAACTTGTTCATAGTGATGTATGTGGTCCCGTCAAGACTCCATCTTTTGGAAAGCATGTATATTTTGTTACCTTCATTTATGATGCTACTCACCATACATGGGTGTATCCTATGAAAGCAAAGAATGAGGTATTTTCTTGCTTCAAAGCATTTTTAGCTATGGCTGAAAATTTTTCTTCACTACGCACGGATCGTGGTGGTGAATACATGTCACATGAGTTTAGTGCTTTTCTTCGTGAAAGAGGTATTTCACACCAATGTACGGTGCCATATACACCTCAACAAAATGGTGTTGCCGAGCGTAAAAATAGAACTCTACTTGTAATGGCACGATGTATGGTTAAAGGAAAGCATCTTCCTCATAAATTTTGGATGGAAGCGGTCATGTGTGCAAATTATGTGTTGAATCGCTGCCCTACAAAAGCATTGAGAGTCATCACTCCTTATGAGGCTTGGAATGGTCATAAGCCTATGGTTAGTCATATGCGTGTGTTTGGTTGTTTGGCATATGCTCTTGTGCCATCACAACAACGTCACAAACTTGATGACAAGGCAAAGAAATGTATATTTGTTGGTTATAGTGCTGAAAGTAAGGGATATGGGTTGTACCATCCATTGATGAACACAATTATTGTGAGTCGAGATGTGGTATTTGCTTAAAATTCAGTTTTCCCTCTACTTAAATGCAAAAAACTGCCAACAGTTAGCTCACAAGATGTGTTCGATACACTCATGCCTTTTTCCAAAATGGTGCGCTTGACTATGGCCATGTAGACCAGCCAACTGAGGTTCAAAGGGCTGAAAATGCAGAGAATTTCCAGCCAAACATGGCTAAAAAAAATCAGCCAAAAATTGCCAAAACTGTTGGAAATTTTCAGCCACATATGGCTGAACATTTGCATCCAAATGTGGCTGAAACTGAGCACGAAATTCAGCCCACGCATGATGTACATATTGAAGATGTTTTACATAATGAATGCATGTCTATCAAGAGAGCACAATCTATGCCAAAGTGGCTGAAACAAACTTTGCAGGATAGCAAATTGAGTGCACCTTTACTTGGTAGAACAAGATCAAGCTCTCACCATGCATCAAATAATTTTGTGGATTATTCTCTTATTGCTACATCATGTAATGAAGAGCCACTTTCTTTTGAAGATGCATGTGATGATCCACAATGGATTAGTGCTATGCAATCAGAAATGGATTCCATACATAGGAATGGTACTTGGGAGTTATGTGAATTGCCAAAAGGAAAGAATGTCATTGGCACAAAGTGGGTTTACAAGATTAAGAGAAAATCTGATGGTAGCATTGATCGCTACAAAGCTAGATTGGTTGCCAAAGGATATGCACAACAATATGGCATTGACTATGAGGAAACTTTTGCACCTACTTCACGCATGACTACCATTTGTACCATGGTTGCATTGGCTGACCATCGAGGTTGGAAAGTGCATCAGCTGGACATAAAAACAACCTTTTTGAATGGTGATTTGCAAGAAGAAGTCTATGTGAAGCAACCTCCTGGATTTGCTTTGAAAGGGAAAGAGCATATGGTTTGTCGCTTGCATAAAGCCTTGTATGGTCTCAAGCAAGCTCCACGTGCATGGTATGACAAAATACATAAGCACTTGATTGCTCTTGGCTTCACATGTAGTCCGATTGAAAGAACACTCTATGTATGCAAAAATGGGGCTGATCTTATAGTGCTTGTTCTTTATGTCGATGACATACTCTTGATTGGGTCATGTGATGCAAAACTTGACATTCTTATGGCTGATTTGCAGCATACTTTTGATGTCACTTATCTTGGTCTTTTGAGCTACTATCTTGGCATCCAGTTTGTATCCGTTGAGGGGGGAATTGTTATGCATCAAGCAAAGTATGTTGAAAAACTACTTCAGCGTTTTGACTTTGAGGATTGCAAGCCAGTTTCCACACCAGTTGAGACAGGATTTAGATTCTCAGTTGAGGATTCCAGTGATGCATTTGACACTTCTCTTTATCAGCAGGCTGTGGGATGTCTTATAAATGCATGCAACACAAGGCCGGATATACAATATGCAGTTTCCCAGTTGAGTCGATTCATGCATAGCCCTGTCAGTAAGCATTAGCAAGCGGTGAAACGTGTGTTTAGATATCTCTGAGGCACTTTGAGCTTAGGTCTCTTTTATGGCAGAGATATTCAGCCATGCTTGCATGCTTTTATAGATAGTGATTGGGCTGGTTGTTATGATACTCGCGTGTCCACTAGTGGTAATTGCTTTTTCCTTGGAGACTCATGCATATCTTGGTTGAGTAAGAAGCAACCTACAGTGGCGACATCGAGTTGTGAAGCTGAGTACAGGGCAATTTTCACAGCTATAGTGGAGTGTATATGGCTGAGACGCCTATTGATGGATCTTTGCATGGAGATTGATGCTGCTACACATATTCTCACAGATAGTCAGAGTGCTTTGGCTGTTGCACGAAACCCAGTGTTTCATGCACGGACCAAACATATTGAGGTGCATTATCACTATGTGAGAGAGCGCCTTCATGCAGGAGATATTGATTTGGTATATGTGCCTACACAAGATAATGTGGCAGACATATTCACCAAAGCTCTTCCACGGGAAAAGTTTGAAGCTTTTCGCAAAGCTTTAGGCTTGTTAACTTGTGGGGGCTGATCTGTCACTCCCTGTATGTGTTCACATCATTCGCTCCAGGGGGGTTTGTTACACTTATGTGTTCCTCGAGTAGCTTTGATGTGAACCTTTTCCCTATACATGGGCACTTTTTACTCTAGTGCTGGCTAGAGGTTTTTTCCCCATGTTACCACATACATGATACTCTCATATGTGGTGGTACTTTGTACTTAGGGATATTATTCAACTCTTACTTCAGTTGAGTTCATCGATCAATAGAGAGAGCTATTCCAGCCATTGTCTTCTCCGTGTGTCTTACTGCGTTTGTGCTCCTTGTGTGTGCTTCTTGTGTGTCTCTCATTTCTACACACACCCAACACTCAGAATTGGGCTTTCCTTGGGAGTTTGAATCCTCACCAAGATTCTTTTATTCAATAATCAACATAGAGACCAAATTAGCAAAATTCGGAATATTTTCCCTGGTCTGTATAGAAGTTCTGAACTGCTTATATGCAGCTCCTAAACCACGAAGGCACACTTCCACCTTATCATCATCATCTACATTCATGCCAATAGATGCAATTGACTCACATATGCTTTTGATTTTTAGAGTGTAGTCACTTACGGACATGCTCTTTTTCTCCAATGTATGCAACTCGTTCTTGAGTTGCAATTTCCGTGCCTTTGTATTGGTCTCGTACAAAGTGACCAAACTGTTCCAAGTCTCTTTTGGAGTCTCGGCATCCTGTATGTGTCCAATCATGCTATCCTGTATGCTAACAAATAGCCAATACATTACCTTTCGTGCTCCTTGATTCCATTCCTCATATGCTCTTAACTGTTCTGCAGTCCGATTCCTTTCTGGTAACTACAGAGCATTTTCATTCTCTCCTTCGATGTACTTCCAGTAGCCTTTTCCCATCAGGAAATTCGTCATTCTGAATCTCCAAGCATGGAAGTTGTTCTTGTCGAGCTTATCGCTCATAAGCTGACTCATTTCATCTGCATTTGCCATTTCTGCAACAATTCACAACACCGCAACACACTACAAGCAACACTTCTGCTTGAACACTGTCGCACTATGACGTGACAGTTCGATCTCAGAAAAACACAGTTTTCGTGTATCAACAGTACACGGAATCACTTGAAATTCTGAATCTGGAATATATGAGTGTCGCCGAACACAATGCAAGTTACAGTTTTTGAAATTGACTTGATTTTTCTGTGGGCCCCACCTTGCGGGCTCGAAACGGAGGTCGAGATGGCTCCGAAACTTCGATATGACGGAGGCTGTTTGTGAAATCGCATTTTCTCCACGCCTTGCCACGTAGTCTTCACCGTCGCCTTCTCTACGAGCTCTCTATAGTCACGCTGGCTCTGATACCATGTCACGAGGAAGGAGATAAGGAAGAGAGCTCACACACACACTCTCACTCTCAAGGAGAAGCACACACACAGATTGAGGCAAGGAAGAATGATCTTCTTCTTCTTCTTCTATTACATAAAAGGAATGTACAAGAATGACCTTAAACACAAGAATACAACAAGTGCAATATATAAAGAACAATAAATAAGGAAAAACCTAATGTCCGCGAATGAGTGAGCTGGCAAGAAACAAATGTGCCATCACTCTCGGTAGATAAATCTAATAAAGCTCAATGAAGTATCCCTGACATATACCGGCGTGACCACTATACATGTCAGAGAAACGAAAAACTGGTACGTGTCATCCTGGATCATCACATGTTGAGCTTGATATCTCAACACAACATAGATGACAATGACCAGAAGCACATCACTAGCACACTTAACACATAAGGTGCTTTCAGTTGGACTGTTCTTAAAACCATGTGCAATCAGATAGGCATGTATCTTCTCATACCAAGCAGGTGGTGCTTGCTTTAAACCAGATAATGCCTTCTTTAACCTGCACACCTGGTTTTCATGCCCTTTTTGCACAAAGCCACGGGGCTGAAAAACATACATTTCTTCATGCAAGTCACTTCAAAAATGCAGTTTTAATGTCCAACTGATGTACATTGCAACCATGATGGGCTACAAGTGCACAAATGCTCCGAACAGTAGTCATACGACATGTAAGTGCAAAGGTCTCATCAAAATCAATGCCTCTTTCCTGTGCATAGCCCTTTGCAACAAGCATAATCTTATACCTATCAACTGTACCATCAGGTTTATGCTTCAGCTTGTATACCCACTTAGTGCCAATGACCTTCTTGCCAGGAGGCAAGTCATATAAAGACCAAGTACCATTCTTCATTATTGCATCATATTCAGATTGCATAGCAGCCATCCAATTTTTTGCATTTTGTGCTTCATCAAACGAAACAAGCTCAAAGAATAGATGCAGCCATAACATAGCAATCTGATGCAAAAGAGGCACTATGAGAGCCTGATCGAGTACGATATGACAGAGATGCATCTACTTTGGTATCACGCAAGGTCTGCACCAACCATTTTGGCATAGTTCTTGCCTGCTCAATATCAACTTTATCATCAATAAGTGCATCATGTACATCTACATCAAAAATGGAATTATCAGCATTATCATATGAAACTTGCAAAGGCTGAGAAGTTGCCTCATTAGGACTAGCACTAGACTGTCCACCTATAAAAAGAGGGAGCAAAGTATCATACATGTCTTTGGAGCTAACAGATGTCTCCTTAGTACATGAAAGCAATGGTTGAATAGCATCTTCCACAAAAACAACATCGCGGCTAACCAGAATGCATTTAGTCTATGGATGATACAGATGATAGCCTTTACTTTCAGAACTGCACCCAACAATTTTACATTTTACTGCTTTATCATCCAATTTTCTGCGATGTTGTTCAGGCACTAATGCATATGCCAAACAACCAAAAACACGCAGATGAGCAACAAATGGCTTGCAATCATGCCAAGACTCATATGGAGTGATAGACTGCAGTGCTTTAGTGGGACAACTATTCAGTACATATGCTGCACACATGACAGCCTCAAGCGAGAAACTATGTGGTAAAGCTAGAGTCTTGACCATACACCTTGTCATCTCCATGAGTGACCTGTTCTTTCGTTCAGCAACTCCATTCTGTTGAGGTGTATACAACACTGTACACTGGTGTTTTATCCCACGTTCAGCCAAAAATGTATTAAAATAAGAAGACATATATTCCCCCCCTCGATGAGAATGGAGGGTGACCATTTTACATGCTGATAGATTTTCAGCCAAAACCAAAAACTGTTTGAAGCACACGAACACTTCGGACTTTGCCTTCAATGGATATACCCATGCATGCCTGAAAAAATCATTGATGAAAGTCACGAAGTAAAGATAATTCCCAAAAGAAGGTGTCTGCATAGGACCACCGACATCACTATGTACAAGCTGCAATTTCTGAGTAGCCTAAACTGAACCATCTTTTGGAAAGGACGAACGCTGCATTTTGCCCAAAATACAGCCTTCACAAACATGTTTTCCAGGTGCCTCAAGTTTGGGCAAAGAGGACACCATTTCAGATTTCTGTAGGCGTAGCAAACTTGCAAAATTTGAGATGACCAAAGTGTGCATGCCAAAGCTTTGCATCTAACATAGCCTGAGAATCATTTACTACACATGCCAAATCATTTATAGATCTTTCATAGTCTATGAGCTTATACAACCCATGACATAAAATGCGAGGAGCAATAATCACATCGCCATTTGACATATGAACTGTACACCTGTCATCAACAAATTTCACAACCAAGCCAATCTTGGCTAATGCAGAAACTGATAATAGGTTCTTCTTGATCCCTGGCACAAATAAAGCATCTGACAAAGTGAAAGAACTACCATCACTAGTGGTCAAAATGATCTTACCAACTCCCATGACAGGATAAGAGAAGTTGTTGGCACATGTAATAGTATTCCCTGTAGGGGCAGACTCGAGTGAAGAGAAGAAACAATGCTGCGAGGTAATATGTTTGGTTGCCCCACTTTCAAAATACCAAACATCTGAGTCTACTACAAACATGCAATGCTCATGAGAAGATGGGTCAAAAGTGCAGACAGTAGTAAGCGCCCATTCTTCTTCCTGCACAAGATTAACAAACTCTATTTTTGGTGTAGAGGCCTCTGCAACAACCATTCCAACCTCTTTCTTCTTTGCCTCTTTACCAGCCAGTTTTGGATAGTTCTTTATGATATGATCATTCCCTTTACAGTACTTACAAAACAATTTTTGCTTTTATGATTTCTTCTCATCTTTATCTTCCTTGTTTGAATATGCAGAATTAGCAAAATTCTGCTTACTAGTTGAAGAGCTCCATTTTCCTTTGCCCTTCTGATTAGCCAGGAAAGCTTGGTCTGCAACTCGCATAATGGACCTGTTCTGCCTGGATTGATCTTCCTGCAAGAGAACAGAGACTAACTCCTCAAATGATAAGGCATTTGGATTACCTTTCATCATCAACCGAAGAGTAGAAGCAAAACTCTGATATGAATCAGGAAGACCATTCAGAACGGTATGCACAAGTGAGCTATCTGGTATAACCTCATCAACAAAAATCAACCGTTCCTTCAAGTCTTTGATCTTTGTTAGGAAACTGTCCATAGAATCACCTTCATTCATGTGCTCACTCTTCAACTGTTTTTGGAGGTAAGCAACACGCACCTCATTCCTAGCTTGGTATAATGTGGTAAGTGTATCCCCAACATCCTTAGCTATTTTGCAAGAGTGAATGTGAGGAATAATGGCACATTTGACAAACAAAGCTATCAATGCATGTGCCTGGGCATCTCTGCCATCCTAGCGAATCTGCTTTGTAGTAGGTGCAAAAGAAACTACAGCATGAACATGAATATGTAGAATATCATCATCTTTGACACCTTCTGCATCAGCTTCAGTACCTGCAGTTGTAACGGTTGCAAGTGTGATAGGACATTTTTCGACACCCTGCACAACGCTCCACAGTCCTTTTGCAACCAACATATGTTGCATCATATAAGCCCATAATGGGTAGTTGGTGCCATCCAACTTATCCTCAACAGCCAATATATGGAATACATCATTGCTTTTAGCCATGGCCAATGACTAAAATACCTTGATGTAGAAAATTGATTGTATCTCAAAAAGTTGAACAAAACTGCACAGACGAATTCCATAGACCTATAACAGACTTTCAGACTGGCGAACAAAAACTAGTATATACCTTTGGCACAAAAAGACAAAATATCCTACACAAGCACTGCGATAGTGCATTCAAAGGCTGAAATGAGCTCAGATCGCGATTTTGGCACCACACAACAAAGCTATTTTGATCTCGAAAATAGGCTGAGTATGCTTACCAAAATTCATGCGATTTTGAGATTGCAACCAGAGGAGTGTTGACGGCACCCTAGATGAAGTGACGACCTGCTCTGATACCAATTGTACAAGGAAGAAGAAGAAGTTTGGAGCACAACACACAATACTGAATGTATTACTAGAGAATGTACAAAGATAAGTAGCCCATTAGGGCAATAGGTGTATACACAAGCTGGGAAAGAAAAAACCTCCTAAAGAGGGAAAAAAGTGCCACGGGGGTCCTAGAGAGTTCACACACATCACTACCTAAATATATCAACAGATCATGCTCTTCACATGTCATCGTAGAATTTTTATCCTAGTTGGACTCCGATGAAGCTCTGATAGGGGTGGATGGTTCTTCTTTGGCCATCTATGCAACTACAATGCCTAGTTCATCAATCACACCTTTATCGCTTATTGATTCCTACTATGATATGTTGATGATCTTTCTTACTACTGAGTGTCCATCTGATTCGATCGCCAATATGTCTTGACAAAAGTTAGCTATCTATAGCAAACGATTTCATATTATTCTAGGCCAGATTTATTACATTGACCCTTTAGGTGCTTGGCTTTGATGTATTCCTACTCACAAAGTTCCATCGATGATCTTCATGGCTCATTCTTTCCCATCTGGTGGTCATTTCTTTGCAGATCTGACCTACCAAAAAATTCTCCAGAGTGGCTTATGGTGGTCCACAATGCAATGCGATATTCATGCTTATGTTAAACAGTGTGATGGATGTCAACACATTGGACAACCATTACATCGGCATTATTTTCTGCTCCAGCCTATTTTGCCTTTGGAACCCTTCCAGAAGTGGGGGTTTAGACTTTGTGGGGCCTATTAATCCACTGGCCATCTCAACTAATAATATATATATATATTAATGTATATTGATTACACCACTCATTGGGCTAAGGCTTGGGCTGTTCGATTGACCATAACTCACATTGTTGCTAAATGTCTCATCCGTGATGTTTTTCCTAGGTTTGGGTTACCTTTGGAAATCATTTTTGATCGAGGAACACACTTTGCCAACACCCTCATACATGCTTTAACTTAAACGTTTAATATTGTTCATGAATTTAGCACTCCCTATTACCCATGTGCCAATGGATTGGCCAAAAGTACCAATAAAACCCTACTCATGATGCTCAAGAAACTGATCACAGATTGTCCGGAACAGTGGGATCAATTGCTCCCTTTAGTTCTCTAGGCATATCACACAACTTATAAAGTCTCTGCAAGATATACACCATTTAAGTTAGCCTCACGGACTTGAAGCTATTGCTCCAATGGAACTGGTCATTCCCACCTTACGTGTTGCAATTGAAAAGAAATTACTATAAGCTAACTCTTTTTATACGCGCCTCGATGACTTGTAGTCCTTGGATGAGCAATGATTTGAAAATTTTTTATTGCTACAAGAAGTCCAATTGCGGCAGGCCAAGACTCACGATCGTTTCTTGCGAACTCCTATTTTTCAAGTGGGACAATTGGTCTTGTTTTATAATTAAAAATTTGATAGAGCTAGAGGGAAGCTCAAGCTTTGGTGGTTCGGCCCATGCCAGATTTCACCACAATTGGGCTAGACCACATTTTGGTTGGAAACTCTCACTGGAGAGGTGCTCCCCAATCTAGTGAATGGATCTAAGTTACGGCACTTTTGTCCATCCTCCATCTCATCATGACTCATCATGTCTATAGGGCATTCATTTCAAATGTAGTCCTTTTCTTTAGTTGAATTTTCTCTCGCTATTCTTTTTTTGGCCGCTATTTTGGTTTCCACCATATTGGCATGACGAGTGTTCCAGTTAATTTTCGATTGACCCGTTGACTATAATTCAATCGCAGTTTTTTTAGGGATCTAAGTTTCAAACTATCTCTCCTCTTTTTGATACATGATTATTTTGGCATTCTGATCATGGCACCAACCCTCCACTTTCTATGTTCATGGTTTTTCCATGCGATTGATGGCCCGAGATGGCAGCCAGATATTCCCGATGTTTATTACCCGTTTGATTGCCTACATGTTTCTTGCTTCTCCTTTTCTATTTAAGTTGTGTCTTTCTCTTCGTCTCCTTTACTATGTCTGTGGTGTAAGTGAACTGTGTGTTCCTTGTGTGATTTGTGTATTTGCGCGCTATGTTTCTATGTACATATCTTTGTCGTAGCCATGGATCCCCTACCTCGTCTCACTACATTCAGTGAGGGTATCTCCCCTGAGCTCCCAGAGTACTTCTAAGTATGTGGTTTGCTCAGTTTTGCTGAGTTTCCATGGCACACTGTGCCAGCATACCCATTATTGATGACCCTTCCAAGCAATCACTAATTTCTCTACCTATGACACTGAATGGACGATTGTTGAGCCATCCTTTATAGTTCACCTAATGCTCGACACTATCATCTCCTACCTTAGCCTGCCCAATGAAAGGTGGCACGAGGTCTCCCAATCGCCATTAGAGACCATGAACTAATTGTTTCCCCATAGGTCATCCAATGAATATGCCATTATGTGTCAGCCCTCTATGGAGTGCCATGCACTCTAGTTTATCACCTCCACTGTAAATTTATAGAAATGAAATTACGATATATCCCATCCAATGTACTCTATCATTGAGTTGGTTGCTCGTGAGTCGATCAACTGGGCTCTGTTCTACTTCCACATCATTCACAAAGAGTGCCAAGGAGTTGTAAGATAGTTAGCCAAATGACATTTTCCCTGGACCCATCTTCCTCATATCATCTCACTTCTTCTTTTGGATGCACCTCCCGCCGTGTCTGTCACCTATGTTCCCCCTCTTCTTGCGGTTGCTACATCCTCTCACATGGATGTAGACAATGATGATGATGAAGTCCTTCTATGTTGTCCTAAGAAGCACCGTCGAGTTGATTCGGTCTTTACTCCAACTTCTAGTTCCTCATCTTCCCCTCTCAATACTAGAATTGTCATCACTGCTAAAGAAGTTTCCACTGCCATGGTGGTTACCGAAGCCCTTGGCACATCTATTGCTAAAGGATTGGTCAAGGAAATTATGGAAGCCTCTGCTCAACCTACTAGGCCCCCTACGAAGGCTCTAGTTGCCCCTTCTCCACCCATGGATCCTTCTTCAGTCTGGGCATCCATTGTGCTCTCATTGATGACCTCCCGAATTGCCTCGATGCTATACAAGATTCTACCTTGGAAATTGCAATGGTGTTAGTCTTTGATGTTCCACCCTCTTCTCCTGCTTGTTTCCATCATGTCGCCCACACTGTCCCCTCTGCCCCTACCCTTTGGCTAGCCTCTACTTCCTAGTCAAGTCCATCTTCTACGGACACACCACCGACCTCCCCTGATTACTCCCCACAGCATTGCAATGGTGTTGTCATTATTTGCACGTCCTTTGCAGTGCCTCTACCTTTGCCTGCTCATCCTCCTTCCTCGATCACCGAATTGGCTTGGGCAATATTTAATCCAAGTCTCAGAAGTACTTTAATCGTAGTTGAATACAGAGAAGCAAAAAATATGACAAGAGTTCCAACATAAATTGGATGTCAGTGAACCAGATATAGCTCCACTATAGGAATTCTTTCTTGGTCTCATAGCTAATGAAGCACACTTGCAACAACATGTGGCCACTCAAGATCATGAGTTGGCCAAATTAGGCAAGGAGTTAGCCAAAAACAATGTAACATTGAATCACATTCGCTTAATATTGGAGCTCACAATGGAGAAGGTCACTACACTAGAGCAGACCTACACCACAATGCATGCTAAAGCTGTCCAGTGGGAAAATGGACTGGCAGCATTTAAGGAAGAGCTTTTTCAGAAAACATAAACCTTGATTGCAAAAATTGGTGTCTCCATTTAGTTGAAGAAATAGCTTGAAGTTACTCAGAAGGAGAGGTAGGCATACTTTAAAACCATTGAATTTCAATCCCAATAGATGTAACACATGGAGAATCAGCCCAGAATTCAAACGGAGAAGCTCAAAAGAGTTGATGCTGAAGCTGATGATAGTAAGGTTCGATGTCACACCGCATTGAAGAACGATTCTTATTTACAAGAAACATTTTTGCAGGAGCAGATCAGACTCTAATCACCCAAGTCGTCACGTCCAGTTCTTCTAGTCCCAATGCCCAATTACTTGATCCGGAGCATGTACAAAAGCTTCTCAAGGCATTATAGAAGAAGGTTAAAAGAAGTTTTGAAGAGGCAAGCACACTATATATACAAGGAATTGTAGATGATCATTAGTTTGTATCAGGGTTCATGTTGTATTTTATGGAATCATGGAAGGTTAAATGGATTTTTAATGTTTTAAATGTCCAGAAGGTTTTAACGTGGTTGTGTTTGATCTAGCAGGCGAAGAAGCATGAGGGCATGGATACAAGTGGATGCGCATAAATAAATAATTTCGAAGACTAAATCGAAGACTTCTAGAATAGTTATATTTAGATTTATCTTGTTGTAAAAGCAATGGTTCGCTTTAGAAAGCGACGACTTTTGTAAATAAAGTAGTTTTTCCTAAAAGATGTTTCTAAAAGCAACGACCCTCATGTAACTTCTATTTTCAGGACGTAATAGAAATAAACCTATAAATATGTGTGCTCTGAGAGACTCATCCATCAGAGTACATGGGGGGAGATTACACCCAATATCGCGTCGATTGTCTCTCTATTTCTGATTCCTATTTCATCTTCTTTCTGCCTCTGTGTGTGCGTGTGCTAAAGGGCCTGATAACAATTCAAGTCCATTGTGCATGCCAATGTTAGGCTTCCAGATTATTGTATTTGTAATATTTCATATTTTTTGATGAAGTGTTGTATTGGCTCAATCGTTGTAACTCATTTTATTAATTAATACAAAAGATCATGCCTGTGTAGTTCAACCAGATGCACGACGAGTCTGTCGGACTGTGCATGGGGGAGCAAGTGGAGTGCATATAGTTTTTCTTTATCTGACTATCTTGTTCAGTGCGATGTTGATGTTTATCAGATAATTCATTAATATTTTAGTGTGGTGATTAATCGAGTCTTGTTGAGGATTATTGTTAGAAATAGTGTGATGCAGTATTGTGGTTAATTTTGCTAATAACTTGATTGTTAATCTTGCGCACAATCGGTTGTAAATGAATCTATGGTAGAGTTATATGATCAACAATGAAGTGTGGTAAGTAGGTAATTTGAAGATAAATTATAATCAAGACAACGTGTTGAAGAAGTTAATGCAGTGTGAATATTTAGAGAAGTATACTGTAGCAAAGACATTAGCGGTAGAGTGACTCTATAATATGCTAGATTGATTCTCTTAAGTCTGAGTAGTGAGAAAATATCAAAGGATTCTCTTCACAAATTCCTACCAACCCAAGAACCCTTTTAGTTACCCTGTTCTCTGTTATCTTACTGGATACAGTCCGTTTAGGAACAGAGGTTTAACATATTGCTTGGTGACACATGAGGTCCACTCAAAACTTGAAATTGTGCACTTGATTTTTTTGCATTTCCTTTGTCATGTGAGTCAATATTAAGTCCTTATTTGGCATCTGCATAGAAGCTTGACATTTCATTAAACAACACATCTCTACTTACCATCACCTATCCTATGAGTAGGTTATAACGTTTATATCCCTTTCACTCAAGAGAGTACCCAATGAAGATGTTGATATATTTAGGTAGTGATGTGTGTGAAAACTCTAGGACCGCGAGGGCACGTTTTTCCCTCTTTAGGAGGTTTTTTCCCCCAACTTGTATATATGCCTATTTCCCTAGCAGGCTACTTATCTTTGTACATTCTAGTGGTAATACATTCAATATTGTGTGTTGTGCACCAAGATTCTTCTTCTTCTTTGTGCTGTTCACATGCTTCTACAGAAGTCTAACTCCAACAATTGGTATCAGAGCACCACCACTTCATCTAGGGCGTTGTTGACACCTCTCCGGTTGCAGTCTTAGAATCACAAGAATTTTGGTGAGCATACTCAGGGTGTTTTCGAGATCAAAACAACTTTGTTGTGTGATGCTGAAATCACAATTTGAGCTCGTTTTGGCCTTTGAAAGCACTATCATAGCACTTGTGTAGAATATTTCATCTTTTTGTGCAAAAGGCATATACCCGTTTCGGAATATAAGTGTCTCGAAGTCTGCTACAAGTTTAGCATAATTCATCTGGGCAGTTTTGTTCAACTTTTTGAGATACAATCAATTTTTTGCATCAAGGTATTTTACGCACCCGCCATGGCTGAAAGTAGTGATGTATTCCATATGTTGGCAATTGAGGATAAGTTGGATGGTACCAACTACGTGTTATGGGCTTATATGATGTGACATGTATTGGTTGCAAAAGGACTATGGAACATTGTGTAGGGTGTTGAAAAACATCCTATCACACTTTCAACTGTTACAACTATAGGTACTGAAGCTGATGCAGAAGGTGTCGAAGATGATGATATTCTGCATATTCCTGTTCTTGCTATGGTTTCTACTGCACCTACTGCAGAGCAAATTTGTTAGGATGGTAGAGATGCTCAGGCACATGCATGGATAGCTTTGTCTATCAAACATGCCATTATTCCTCACATTTGCTCTTGTAGAATAGCTAGGGATGCTTGGGATACACTTACCACATTGTACTAGGCTAGGAATGAGGCTCATGTTGCTTATCTCCAAAAACAATTGGAGAGTGAGCACATGAATGAAGATGATTCTATGGATAATTTTTTGACAAAGATCAAGGACTTGAAAGAACAATTGATTTCTGCCGATGAAGTTATACCAGATAGCTCACTTGTGCATACCGTTTTGAATGGTCTTTCTGATTCATATAAAGTTTTGCCTATACTCTTTGTTTGATGATGAAAGGAAATCCAAATGACTTGTCATTTGAGGAGTTAGTCTTTGTTCTATTGCAAGAAGATCAGTCTAGGTAGAACAAGTCCATCATGCATGTTGTAGATTGTTGGAGAAACAATCACTAATGGGAAATATATTTGAAGGTCAAAGCTTTAGAAGAAAATCACATGCCTATGTGAAGGGACAAATTCACAAATGTATTATATTTTTAAAGTTAGTTCACTTTAGTTCTAGAAGTTTTTTAAAAATCATGAGAATGAGAAAATCTATATAAGTTAGTTTGTATCCACTGATGCGAAGAGAGAAGAAGTGGAAGAGAGTGATAGAATGTGAGAAGGAGTTCATTTTGTATGACTGAGTATAGTCGGGCTTCTCTGAGTGAGAAAGCATTTGTAAAGTTTCTGAGTTTTTCATAGCTATGAGAAGAACTAAGTAAATTTTTGTGTATGAGACTCTCCCCATCATCTCCATGTTTGTCTACTATGTGATGAGTTCAAAAGTTCAAGTTTTCCAAGCAACTCGATGCCTAGCATCGAGTTTGTGCTGATAAGTCGTTGTTTTCATTCTCTGAGTGTTACATGATGTTGAATCTTCTAAAAACATGAAGTTTGTAGAGCAAGTCGATGCTTGGCATCGAGTTTCAACATAAAGTCGATGCCTGACATCGACTTCTAGCATAAAAGTGCTTTATTCATATCTTGTGTTTAAGCGATTATTTCAGGCACTGAAAAAGTGGCTAAAAAAGCTCAAAGTCGATGCCTGGCATTGACTTCTGGTTGCAAGTCGATGCTAGGCATCAAATTTTCATTTTTAAAAAGGTGAGTTTTACTAAAACAGGCAAAAATTTCCACTTTCGGAAGTCATACAGGGTCACCTTGTGAAGGCTATACCTGAGTTGTAGAGATCCATTTCTTGCAAATAATAGCTTATTGGAAATCTCTACTCTTCTATTTTCATCCACCAAAAGATCTTGGAGAAATAATATTTGTGCTAAGAGAAATTAGCAAAATACTGAAGATATGTGGGAGCAAAGTTCTTAGTTTTGGCTATCATTTTTCAAAGTTTGGAGTGGCAATGAGTTAATGGTGACCGTAGAGGTTGTCTAGTGTCACATTAATTCATTTCTTGTGATGTTTCATACATCAACATAGATCAAGCTTTCCTCGCTAGTCAGAAGGGCAAAGGTAAATGGAGCTCATCTACTAGCAATAAGAAATCTACAAATGGTGCACATTTGAAGAAGGAAGACAAAGATGAGAAGAAATTAGAAAAGCAAAAATTATTTTGCAAGTACTGTGAAGGAAATGATCATATCATAAAGAACTGTCCTAAACTGGCTACAAAAGAGGCAAAGAAAAAAGAGGCTGGAATGATTGTTGCAGAGGCCTCTACTCCAAAAATAGAGTCTGCTAACCTGAAAGGGCTTGTTCCAATTGGGTGTTTTCAAAATAGGTGCTGTGCTAAGTTGCTTTTTTAGCTCATTAAAGGCTTTCTCGCATTCGTCCGTCCATGTGAATTGAGTCAACAATCCATACAATGGCTTGGCAATTATAGTGTACATGTGGATAAATCGTCAATAGTATCTACAATGACCCATAAATGCTTGCACTTCCTTTGCATTTTTTGGTCTTGGAACTTCTAGAATTACTTTGATCTTGTCTTCATCCGTAGATATTCCATTCCTAGATACGATGTGCCCTAGGATTTTTCCTTGTCTTACGATAAAAACACACTTCTCAGGATTAAAACATACTCTATATTGCTGACAATTTTCAAATATTCTTCGCAATTCCATAATATGTTCATGTCTCCGATCCAAGTATGTACATAAGTCTTCTACGTATACTTCCATACTCTTTCTTAGGAATTCTTTGAAAACATGACACATCAACCTTTGGAAAGTAGCAGGGGCATTAGTGAGTTCAAATGGCATCACTCTGAAAGCATAGACTCCCCATTCAGTCGTGAATGCAGTCTTATGTTGGTCCTCAATAGCAATAGCTACTTGGTTGTATCTAGAGAATCCATCCATGAAGTTATAGCCTTCCTTACCTGTGAAGAGATGGATAGATATGTGCTTGAAGATGAAGTGGTGCTGCAAAATCCTTGATCTACACTAGCCAAATGAACTCTAGGAGTATGTGGTGGGCCCTTTTAGCTTGACAATGGATGTGTTAGACACCCTATGTACCTTGAAAGATCAATCTCAAAAAGATAGATCAAAGCAGATGAGTTGGAATTAATTCAGAGGTGAAAAACTTGTTATTTTGATTCATACACCTATCCAGTGTTTTGAATAATTCTCTGAGCACAACAGCAATTAGCTTAATTCTTTTTGGGGAACTCCTAATTAACTTAGAGAGCTAACTTTCAAGAGTAATACCATCAGAAATAGTGAATCACACAATGAGAATGAAGTTTAACAAGTTATGACATCATCCCGATTTTCATAGGCTGCAATAGTACTTAGACCAATGAGCAGTAATGATCATAACTCAAGATTCCAATATCCAAGATTATGACATTTTTTATGCTACTAATAGACAGTACCTTAAATCCAAAAGGCTTTGAATCATGCAATTTGATGAAGTACACGCGGAGAACCAGCTCTTACAAGTTGACTAAAAAAAATAAAAAATCTGCACAGAGGTGAATATGAACAAATAGGGTTGACTTCAACTAAACATAACTCAAGATTGAGAAGTTCAATAGCAATGAAATTTTGTGAGCATATATTAGACTCTGAAAAAAAATTTAGCAAGTTAAATCATTGAAAATGATGCGCCATACTGAGAGAAATGATCTCTACAATCTGACTAAAAAAATCTAAGAAGCATAACAATGAACAATAGACTCACACAACCATGAAGATATGAGCTTGTATGATCATAAATATGAATGTATATTGATTGTAGAATACAATGAAATTATAGATACATGTGTGTGCCTTGTATCCACACTTGATATAGCGTATATCTCAGCTTATGGACGCCTCTTTTTGGTGCAACTAAACATCCATGTATATATAGAGGGTTTTGGAGCCAAGATTTGAATTTGAATCTTGGTCACCTAAAAGTAGTTTCCTAATTTCTAGAGATTGATTGATTCTTCAACCTCGAAATCATGAATTCATGGCTTTTCTCTCTATTTTTATCAAGTGGACTCAACCACTTTTGATTCCTTTTACTTTGACATCAAGTAAATGATCAAACAATTACAAGGGTGACTTCATAAGTGATCTCTTAGATTTCCATACATTATCTTCAAGCCAATACTTAGGATTGTAATGGATTTGTTCCAAAAGCTCCCCCTCAAGCCAAGTATGCTTGAGGTCTTCAATCTTCAAGAATAATCTGCAATCCAATCATAGCCTTGAATTTGCAAAGTTTTGTACCATCTAATGCTTTGGTCAGAATATCTGCACATTGTTGATGAGTGGACACATATGATATCTGAATCTCTTTGCTTAAAACCTTTTCTCTTACATAGTGATAATGAACTTCAATGTGTTTAGTCCTTGCATGAAAAATAGGATTAGCAGCTAAATGAATAGAACTATTTTTGTCACAAAAAATAGTTGGAGTTCCAAAATCCAATCCAAGATCTTTGAATAATGTCTTCATCCACATAGCTTCTTGTGTAGCTATGGCAAGACCTCTGTATTTAGCTTCCGTAGAAGAGTGAGCAACTATGGGTTGCTTCTTGGATGACCATGAAATAAGCTTTGAACCTGCAAAGGTAAGAAAACCTGAAGTGCTCCTTCTATCTTCTTTAGAGCCAGCCCAATCTACATGAGAAAATAGCTTCAACCCTAAATCACATACATAAGGATAATAAAGTCCTTCATTTATGGTTCCTTTGAGATATTGAGTATCCTCTTAGCAGCATCCATGTGTGGTTTCCTTGGTGTGTGCATGAATTGACTTATCACACTCACACTATAGCATATATCTACCCTTGTCAATGTGTCATAGTTGAGACTACCCACAAGACTTTGATATGATGTGATGTCCTCTATGAGTTCACCTTCATGTGAGCTCAATTTATGGTTGACGTCCATTGGAGTACCTGCAATTTTACAATCCTCCATCTTGAATTTGGCTAACATATCCTTGATATACTTCCTTTGAGTGAGAAATAAACCATGATCTTTGTAGACAACTTCCTAACCTAGGAAGTAGGTAAGTGATCCTAAATCACTTATCTTGAATCTTCTCTCATTTGATCTTTGATCTTCTTCATACCATATGCATCATTTCCTATCAATATAATATCATCTACATATACACATAGGTAGATGACCTCAGAATTACTCTTTTTAATAAAGAGTGAAGGACCTGCCTTTCTTGGTTGAAAACCTTTGTCCTACAATAATGAAACAAGTATGAAATTCCAAGCTCTTGGGGCTTGCTTGAGACCATACAATGCTTTGTTAAGTTTACACACATAATCAGGATAAACTTGACTCTCAAAACCAGGTGGTTGTGCCATATATACCTCTTCTGTAATCCAACCATTCAAGAATGCATTCTTTACATCTAGTTGAAGTATCTTCCAATTCTTGGAAGAGGCAATACTAAGAAAAACCCTAATAGTAGGCATCTTTGCCACAGGAGAGAAGGTCTCCTCATAATCAATTCCCTGAGTTTGTGCAAAGCCTTTTGCTACAAGCCTTGCCTTATACCTGTTTATGGAACCATCATAATTCTTCTTGAGTTTATAGACCCATCTTGAGCGTATTACCTTCATAGATGAAGTCTTGCGCACCAAATCCCAAGTGTTGTTTTCCTCAAGTGCTTCAATCTCTTCCTTCATTGCATGCTTCCATTCTGATTTTGCTTTGGCCTCTTCAAAGGATGATGGCTCCTCTTGATTTATGTCCTGTGCTATGTAAATAGAATGTTTAATTACTAATGAGGTGTCAAACCCATACCTTTCTGATTCCCCCCCCCCCCCCCCTTATAGATCTTCTTAATCCATGTTGTGATGATTCTACCTCATGTCCAAGTTCCTGCATTTTTGCTTTACCTTTAGACTTCTATGCTTTGATTTTTTCCATTTGAGTTTCTTCATCATATTTTGAAGTATCTTGTTCTTCAATTTTTGGTTGATGTTCTTTGCCAAGATTAAGAAAGCCTTCTTCAAGGTTATATGGCAATTTGACCTTCGTGCATGAATCTTCATACCATGAATTGTTCTCATCAAAACTACATCTCTGCTTACCAAGAATCCTTTGTTTGTAGGGTTGTATAACCTGTAACCCTTTTGATTGTTGTCATATCTAATGAATACACACCTTTTTGCATTTCGATCCATCTTGCCTCTTACCTATGAGGGAACATGAGCATAAGCAATACATCCAAAATTTTTACAATGATCTAAGCTAGGTCTCCTTCCATTCCAAGCCTCATATGCAGTCATCCCATCAAGGGATTTTGAAGGCAACCTGTTACTCAAGTAAGTGGCTGTACATACACCCTCAGCCCTAGATAATTAGGAAAATGCTTTTCATTTAACATGAACCTTGTAGCTTCAACAATTGTCCTATCCCTCCTTTCTGCCACTCCATTTTGCTCATGAGTGTACCTTGTATTTACCTCTCTTTTGATTCCTCTTTCTTGAAGAAAAGAATCAAATTCATGGGAGAAGTATTCTCCCCCTCCATCTAACCTTAGCCTTTTTAGTGATTTACTTTTTTGATTCTCCATAAGAGCCAAGTATCTTTTGAAGCATGAAAAAACTTCATCTTTGTGTTTCATAAAGAATAGGATAGTCCATCGACTGCAATCATCAATAAAGGAGACATAATACCTTGATCCAGATATTGAAGCATCCTTGCTAGGTCCCCATACATCTGTATGAACCAACTCCAAGAGATCTCCATGTATATAACCTTTCTTCATGAATGGTAACCTGTGAGACTTTCCAAATTGACATGCACTGCATTTATAAATCATGTGTTGTTTTGAAAAGTTAGGGAGTCCAAGTACACTTTGGTCCCTGCAAATTTTCTTTAATGATCTTTCACCAATATGTGCCAATCTCTTGTGCCATACCTCTAGTTCTATGAGTGTTTGATTACCATAGTTGAAGAGAGCGATGTTCCTTGTGTCTCACAACTCAAAGGTGAATAATCTACCTATTTTTTCTCCCTTTGCTATTCTTCTAAACCCTTGGCTAGGGTCTTCCACATATGCTCCTCGTCTTGTGAACCTGACTTGAAATCCTTTTTCTACTACTTGTCCAACACTTATCAAATTCTTTGTAATGGTAGGGACATAGAGTACCTTACTGAGTAAGTTGATGTTTCCATCAGGTGCTTTGACATTTCCTATTTTCTCCACAAGATGTCTTGTGTCATCTCCTATTTGTACCTCATGCTTGTTCCTTGGATCTTCTAAATCTGATAGGCGGGCCACATTTCATGCCACATGATTTGAACAACTTGAATCTATGTAGAAAACATGCTCATCAGATTTACCTTGTGGCATAGCCATGTTCATGATTAATAATGAATCCTCTTTGTTTGAGTCTTTTGTGTAGTTATTGAAGTCTCTCCTTTGTAGCCTCCTTGATAGTTTGAATGATTGTAGTTGTTGTAGTTGCCATGATAATTGTTGAACCTTCATCTTGACTAGCCATAACTTCCTCTATTGTATCCTCCACCTCTTTGATTCGTGAATTCCTAAAGCAATTTTCATTTGTATGATTAGTTAATAAAAAAATAGAACATGGGTTGTAGCCTTGGGATCTCCCCCTGCCCTGTCTACCTCCTCTTCCTCTACCTCTGCCATGTCTTCCTCTATCTGCATAGTTAGCTTGATATGTTCTTGCTTCATCATCCACTTTCTTTGACTTTCCTTTGTTTTCTTTGGACTTGCTTTTATCAGTATATAAAGCTGAAGATTAATTACCTTTAGAGCTTTATCCATTCTTGATAAGCTTTGCCTTTTGAGTGAGTAATTGTCAAATGAGTGTATTGAAATTAGGTACATGCATGTCCATGTATAGATCCATAGCTATGGTGAATGCTTCCCTCTTGTCATCTGCCTTCAAGCCATTGATGAACTGTCTTACAATTTTATCTTCATCTATTACCTCTCCAATGCTTCCCAACTGATTTGCTATGTCCTTGAGCTTTGTGACAAAATCAGTCACATTTTGTTTGGGAGCTTTCTTGAGAGTTGTGAAATCCAGCCATAGTTGATGCTTCCTAGCTTTGGTACTTGAAGTGAATAAGGCTTCAAGTGCATCCCACACTTCTTGAGATTTCTTACAACTTCTAATGTGAGGCAACAAAAAATATGAGATAGATTTGAGGAGATAAGACCTTTCAAGTGCATCCTTGGAGCACCATGTGCTCAATCTTTCTTGCTCTTCTTGTGTTGGTTGACTTTTGTTCCTAAAACTTGGCATAACTTCATCTCCAGCCACATAACCATATAAAATTCTACCTTGGGTGAAGGAAATCCATTTGCCATCTTTGCTCTGATACCATTGTGAAGAGATGGATAGATATGTGCTTGAAGATGAAGTGGTGCTGCAAAATCCTTGATCTACACCAGCCAAATGAATTCTAGGAGTATGTGGTGGACCCTTTTAGCTTGCCAATGGATGTGTTAGACACCCTATGTACCTTGGAAGATCAATCTCAAAAAGATAGATAAAAACAGATGAGCTCAAATTAATTCAGAGGTGAACAACTTGCTATTTTGATTCATACACCTGTCCAATTTTTTGAATAATTCTTTGAGCACAACAGCAATTAGCTTAATTACTTTTGGGGAACTCTAATTAACTTAGGGAGCTAACTTTCAAAAGTAATCCCATTAGAAATAGTGAATCACACAATGAGAATGAGGTTTAACAAGTTATGACATCATCCCAATTTTAAGGGGCTGCAACAGTACTCAGGCCAGTGAGTAGGAAAATGATCATAACTCAAGAATCCAATATTCAATGATTATGAAATTTTGTATTCTACTAGTAGATAGTACACTAAATATATCAAGTTTTGAAGCATGCAATTTGATGAAGTACACACGGAGAACTAGATCTGACAAGTCGACTAAAAAAAATTGAAAATCTGTAGAGAGGTGAATATGAACAGACAGGGTTGACTTCAATTGAACATAACGCAAGATTGCGAACTCCAATAGCAATGGAAGTTTGTGAGCATATAGTAGACTCTAATAGAAAACTTATAGATACATGCATGCGCCTTGTATCCACACTTGATATAGCATATAACTCAGCTTATGGACACCTCTTTTTGGTGTGACTAAACAACCATGTATATATAGAGAGTTTTGGAGCCAAGATTTGAATTTGAATCTTGCTCACCTAAAAGTAGTTTCCTAATTTCTAGGGATTGATTGATTCTTCAGCCTCCAAATCATGAATTTGTGGCTTCTCTCTCTATTTTTATCAAGTGGACTGAACCATTTTTTATTCCTTTTACTTTTACATCAAGTAAATGATCAAACAATTACAAGGGTGAGTTCATAAGTGATCTCTTAGATTTCCATACATTGTCTTCAATCCAATACTTAGTCTTGTAATGGATTTGTTCCAACATTACCTGCAACTCTTTCCAAGAGGTGATCAGTGATAGGTAACAGGTAGCTATCAGGGATCGTAGCTGTGTTGACTTTCTTTAGATTAATGCACACTCTTAGTTTCCCGTTCTTTTTGGGCACAACTACTAAGGGTGACACCCATTCGGTATGTTCTATCTCCTAAATGAATCTGGCCACTAATAGTTTGTCTATCTCTTCCTGAATCTTTGCTGCATAGACATCATTATAAGTGTAAGGGTGTTGCTTTGATGGTTTAGCATCTGGTGTCATTGGTATTTGATGAGAACAAATGGAGGGTTCCACACCTTTGAGTTCCTTATAGGTCCATGCAAACACATCTCGATATTCTCGAACCAGTCTTATCAGTTCTTCTTCCTCCTCAGGTGACACATCCTTTCCTATGTATGTGCATCGGTCTTCTCCATTTTCTACAGTCACTATGACTTTTTTCGTTTGTTCCTTGTTGTCATAAGATTATCCTTCTCTTGCATCTCTCTTAGGAATATGAATGGCTATTTTCCTTTCCTCTATTTTGTATCTTTTGAAGTTTTCTGGAACTTCAGATAGATCCCGAGTTGGTTCGGTCTTACTCGTGGTTTCCTCATGGTTCGGTGCTATAGGGGCTGCTTCTATTGCTAACACTTTGGTTGTTCCATCCTTGTTCTCTGCTTGAATGGCTTCTAAATAGCGTTCTCCTGAATCAAAATCCGGTTCCATATCTATGCTCTTGTATTCTTCCTTCCATTCTTTTTCTAATACTTCTCCTCCTTCTACCTCCTGAATGACCACCGTGTAAAAGCTTACATCATAACCTTCTTCATCTATACATTCACTCATGGTCAATACTTTTTCATCTACACATATGTCCAAAGTGGCTAGAATCTCCATCCAACCATGTAGTTCGAATGCTTCATCAGGAAAAACCTAAGGCATATACATTGGGTCCTCTAGGGGTCAATAATTTTGATGTCTTAGGGGCCATTGTTGAAGTTTTTTATCCTCTCTCTTTGCTTCCTTACACATCCATAATTGGGCATCCTCTTGCATCCATGATTGATCACTTGAACCGGCACTATGGATAGACAAATCATCTTCTTCCTTGCATAGGGGATTCTATTGTAGTAGGGGTACATCCTTGTACGCAAAGGTATGCAAATTTATCTTGGTTGGGTCTGCTAGAATTGATCCTGGCTTGTCTGGTTCTAGTGTTTGCGGTGTAACGGGAGTTTCTTCTTGAATTTCAGGTTCCTTAGGTTTCTTATTGCCCCTTGTGTCCTTCTTGTCTTCCTTCATTTTAACTTTCATCCATTTTTCTCTGAGTCTTTTCCTTCTATCCTTCCACTTTTGGCTTTTAGTTGTTTGAATATTCTCAAGTGGATCTTCAGAGTCTCCCACTACTTGTACTCTGGGTTCTAGGTTTTTACTCTTTTCTTGCTTCATGTCTACCCATTTTCTCTCTTGTCCTTTTGCTTGTGCTCGTGTGATGGCCTTCAATGGTACTGTGTATTCCTTGTCACTTCTTGACGATTCAATTACTTCTATTACATTAATAGGTATAGTGTCATGGGTCTTATTGGGATTCTTTGGGCAGTCTCTAAATAGGTGTTCCTTTCCACATTCATTGCAATACCCTTCCCAAGTCCTGGGGGGTGGTGGGTTGTATGGACGGGTGCATTCTCTTATAAAGCGATCTCCTCCACATCTATAGCATGGTCCTTTTGGCATGGGTGGTCTCATGGGTGTTGGTGCCTTGGGTGCAATGTACATTAGGGTTTCCAAGTCTGATCCATAAACATTGTCATATCCATCATAACCATAGCATTGTGGGTCATAAACTTTCTTGTATTCCATCATACTGGTGTCATAGGGATAGTATTCTCCTTGGTTCTGCTCGTATCTTGGATTCGTTGATTCTATACTGGCTAATGGTGATGTTGGTACTATGGCTCTCTCCATGTTTTCCTCTGTTTGAGCATATTTAATTGGCACTACGTTCTATAGAAGTGGTGGTTGTTGTCCTAACACCGGCTGAGGTTGTCCATATTGCCCTTGCTCATATGGCCTAGGTGCTACTTGTGGTCCTGGATAGGGATTGTATCTTGGAATCTCCCTTCCTGGCTCTCTAGGAGGGTATCCATACGGCCTATACTGAGGTTGATTTGAGGGTTGTGACTGCCTGCTGAATGGACAACTCTCAGTGGTATGATTACAGAGTGGTTCCTTGATGTAGCTGCCTATTGTATGGATAAACTTGAGGCAAGCCTGTTCCTCCTCTTACACACATGTGATTAGGATGGTCTCCTCCGCATAAGCTACATCTTCACAACATGGGTATTCTCATTGATGGATGTTGTTAGTTCCACTATCCGTGAACTCCTAACTTCTTGGCTACCAACTCCGCCAATTCCTCTACGTTACTAGAGTTGGATGCCACTGTACTTCTAGTGTCTTCTGATGTCGTAGGGCTTGACGTACTTTTGAGATCATCAGCTAGGTTTTCCTCTAGGTCAATGCACTTTTGAAGGCATTCATGCAATGTCTGTAGCCGCTTCACATAGACTAAAGTTCTCAAAGTCTCGTTTGTCAGCCCGTCTAAGAATAGTGATATCATTTTTTGCTGCGTGGGTCTTTTTGTTACTGGGCATCTATTGACATATTGATTGAACCTCTGAGTAGCTGTTTTCACCGTTTCATTTGGGTTTTGTTTGAAGCTATGGATTAAAGATAAGAGTTGTGTTTAATTCCTCTCTTAGTGAATTCCCCAATGAATTCCTGAAAAAAATGTTCAATATTTCCAAATTGATTGGGATCCAATGGCTTGAACCAAGTCAAAGCCGTTCGTGTGAGGGTGAGTCCGAAGGACTCATACTGCACAAAGAAATCATCCACTTGCCCAGCCCGTAGAACTTGTTTAAATTCAACTATGTGATCGTAAGGTTCTCCCATCCCATCATAGTGATTTCTCATACACTTAGCCACTTGAATTGGTCTCAATCTTCTCATGGGTTCTGGGTGTCTAGGCATTATAGGAATTGCACGTCTAATTGGGGGCATTCCAGGCTGCACTCTTAGTGGTGTTCTTGGCCTCACTGGTGGCCGATGTTGGTTTCCTAGTCCAGGGTGAGTTTGATTGTGTGATTATAGCTCTGCCATTGTGAATTGCACATGGGCTCGGTTGGGAATGCTTTGATGGATTGTCTATCCCGACATTGTATTTTATGACTCCTGTTGTGTCCCAAAGGGATTATGAGAGGTAGTTGCCTGCTCTAGTGGAGGGAATACAAGCAACCCCATATACTTCAATTGAGCCCTATCAATGACTTCTATCAGCCAATACCTTCTTTGGTTCTTGTCTAGGTACGTGACTCTAGACTCCTCTTCAAGATCTTTTAACTCATAAAAGGTCATTGGGATTTCCTCCTGTCCTCGTGTGGGTGAGTCAGTTTGTAACAATAATTCTGATCCATTGATCAAGTAGACCTCTAATAGGTTATCATCTTGAGGTATCAAATCTCCTCTCAAGACTCAAGTCACTACTGATTTGCATCTGGGTGTAGTTATTAAATCTTCAGGATCCTGTCTTCTTGAGTTTCCTTGTCCTTCCAATCCTCCTCTTTCATTGATCCAATTTAGGTGTTCTGTTACCATGTAGATGTGACCCAACTTGTCCATGTACACTCCTCCTTCATACTTGACTGCAAGTCTAGGCACTATTGCTGATTTGATGGAATTCACCATCCTGGCTACTCTAGGTAGATGGGGATCTCTTGGGGATTAGTGGACACATACTGCAAAGAGGTGAGGTATTCCCCCTCTACCGTTGACATGAAGTTCCCCCTAGGGACAGAACCTTGCATGTCTTCTGAAGCCATTGGTATCTCTTCCTCTGAGTCACTAGAGGTGTCAGTATAGATAGAGTGATGACTTGCCTGAGTTGCACTTCCTACCGATGAAATAACACTCCTCCGACTACTTAGCACACGTCCTGATCTCAAGCTCATCCACCCTCCTCGGGCTATCTTGGTTTCTCACTATCCCACAATTGGCTCCTCAATTGCCTCTAATTTTGCCCTCAAATGGCTTGATATGTTCTGGACGATACCACGCTGGGCGATACGATACCATAGATTAACACGATACGATACTGACTTTAGGATGATACGATACCTCTGACTATGATGATATGATACTAGATCATTGGACGATATGATACCAGATTCCTCGCGATACGATACTACACTTTGCACGATATGATACTAGTGCTCTGCACGATAAGATACCAAAATTCCTCACGATACGATACTACCTTCTTGCACGATATGATACTTGTGTGCTGCACGATACGATACCAACAGGTCACATGATAAGATACTGAAATTCTCGCGATACGATACTAATGCCAGTGATGATACGATACCGAAACTTTGCAGGATACGATACTGAATTTTTGGACGATATGATACCACGTTGGCGATACGATATTAAAGTTCTCGTGATAGGATACCAGATGGGTCAAACGATACGATACCACCTTCTTGGACGATACGATACTAAACACACGATACGATACCGATCGATTGACAATACGATACTGCGATCGGGAGGATACGATACCAAGTGGATCGCGATACGATACCACCGACTAATTGCGATCGGGATACCAACTTGACGATACGATACCAGAGTGGTATCACAATACTTCAAGTGGTCTGCAACGATACGATACTAGGCGAGTGTCATGATACTAGGGAATTTTGGTATCGCAATACCAAAACTCAACCGACCATGATACTTCAGCAAAAATCGCTCTAAACTTTTAAATTTTTTTGTACAAAAAGGTTTATTTCTATCCCCTCCTTACTCTTAACCCTCTTTCTCTCTCATAGAATCTCCCAAAACTCTCTGTCCCACCTTGCGATACCGGAAATGAGTTTAATCATGTGTGGTGGTGGTTATGAATTGATTTTGCTATCAAGAACTTGTGTGGCTTACCTTCAAGTGTGCCTTTGTTGGTGCAAGTCAATCACCAATTGATGGTTTGGATAAAGAATTGAAGTCAAAGAATGAAGAAAAGATCAACAATTGAAGATTGAAGATAAAGCATGTTCAGGAAATGAAGACTTGTATACAAATGTACATTAATTTATAGTTAGCTCTTTTATACCTTTTGAATGGTCATGAGCTTGTACATATATGCCTATATATACAAGTAAAAAGTTGGGGAAAGTATGAGAGAGCATGTGAAAAGAAGAATTAGAATTTAGAATATTCATTAGACACTTCTGTAAGTGAAGAGATTTCTCTCATCATTCAGATGTAAAAATTTAGAGAGATGAAGAAATATTGTGCCCGATATTTTGTTGAGTACTCCTGTGTTTAATCTTTTGTGAAATGCTTTTGTACAAGTCTAAGTCTATAGTTGATTGATCTTTTTACAAGTTTTCAGATCCTAATTGTGATCAGGCTAAGAGAATTGAGAGTAGGAACATTTACATGTGTAAATGTGAAAAAGTGAAGTTGCAACATGCACAAAATTTGATGCTCATGTTTTGGTCAGTTCTCCTTCCATAGTGTAAAGTTTGAGCAAGAAAGCACTCATTCTTTAATTGGAAGGTAAACTACCTATGTCATTTGAATAAACAAGTTGTAGTTTGAGAGAATCATGCTTTAGAAGTTAGAGGTGTCAAAGTCGACTGTAGAAAAGTAAAGTTTTAGACATAGGTGAATTGTAAGGGTCATTTCTCAAGATCTACTAAATCTTTTGAGATGATTTAAAGTGCAAAAGGTGCAAAATCTATACGCAACACCTTGTGAAAAGTTTTATAAAAAAATTTACACATTTGGTTAGTCAATGAGAGAATTATGTGCAACAGAGTCTCTGACTATTAACTCTCTTCACAGTTTGTTTAAGATTTTGATAATTGAGTATTGATCCTCCAAATTGGTAAAGGTTTTGAGTTGTTCTTGATATAGAGGTGCTCTAACATCAAGAATAGCTTGTTCTTTTAGAGATTAACACTCTCCATGAGTGGTATCGGAGCAGGAATAATCAAAATTGAAGAAAGGAGGACCCCGATTGCTGCAGTCATACAAAAATCAACACTTGAAGGTTCACAAGGTGAAAGTTTGAAGTGAAATATTGAGAAGGTGGCCTGAAGCTATTAGCAAGATCAAAAGGAACTTCATTTGAAGTAAAGGTACACTTATTCCTCATAAATTTTGAAGAATTTAATACATATGTGAAGAAAGGATGGGAGATTCTTCAAATAGAGAAATTGGATAGAGAAGACTATCCAACATGGTCAATGAGGATGGAAGCTCATCTCATGAGCAAAGATTTGATAGTTCACATTACAAGAAAAGAAGAAAAATCACAATTCAGAGATCCTAGTGTTCCAACTAGGGATGAACTTTCAGATTTGAAGACTTGGATGAAGAAGGATGCTCAAACAAGGAGCATTATCTATATGGGAGTCAACGAATACTTGCTACCGCATATTAGAGGTCTTGAAAGTGCAAGTGATATATGGAATGCCTTGGAGGAGCATTTCCAAGACACTGCAAAGTCAAGGAAGGCATCTTTGTGGACAAAGTTTACCACATTCAAGAAGAAGGCCTCTCAATCCATTTCTGACTATGTAACAAGGATGAAGGACATTGCCGATGCATTAGGAGAAGTTGATGAAGATATAGAGGAGGATAAGTTGGTAAGGCAAATCCTCACAGGTTTGAGAGGAGATGAGAAATGGAAGCCATTCATTTTGTCTACTGAATTTTCACTAGATCATTTCACTCCTGATTTAAATCAGTTGCTAGTACACATGCTAACTTTTGAGCAGGATGTTAAAGGTGATGGTGATAAGAGTGTAGGTCAAGCAATGTATTTGAAGGATAAGAGGAAGAACAACAAAGGCAAGCAACAAGCAAATGAAGATGAAGGTACAACTAGCCAAGCCAACTTCCTAAGAGGACGAGGAGGTGGCAAAGGTAGAGGAAGAGGAAGAAGCAATAAAGATGGAGCCAAAGCTTGCTGGATTTGTGGCAAGACAAATCACTTAGCTCATGATTGTTGGCATAATAATTAGAATAATGGACGATATAATCAGAACTTTAATTCAAGAGGAAGAGGTGGCAGAAACTAAAGAGGTAATTTCAGAGGTAGAGGTAGTAGAGGTTACTTTGGAAGAAATGCAGGTAGAGGTTCCAAAGTCAATCCTACAACTATACCTACTACAATTATTCTTCGGATCAAAAGGAGGATTCAACCTTGATTATGAATGCAACTTGTGAAAGACAAAGTGAAGATAAAAGAGTCTTCTACATTGACTTAGGGTGTAGAAATCTCCTGAGTGGTAACATAGCTTTGATGACTGATTTGGAGAATAAGGTAACTAATCATGTAGTTCAAACAAGTGATAATACAAAGCACAATGTTTGGATCAATGGAGGCTAAAGATGGAAGTAATCTTGTGAGTAAGGTCTTGTATGTTCCTACGATTCATCTGATAAGTGTAGGACAAATTGTTGAAAAAGTTTATGAAGTAAGGTTCACTAATGATGGAGTTTTTGTGGAAGACCCTAGCAATGGGTATAAACTGTTGGAGAAACAATCACTAATTGGACATATATTTGAAGGTCAAATCTTAGGAAGAAAACCCCATGCCTATGTGAAGGGACAAATTCACAAGTGTATCATACTTGTAAAGTTAGTTCACTTTAGTTCTAGAAGTTTTGTAAAAGTCACGGGAATGAGAAAATCTATATAAGTTAGTTTGTATTAACTGACGTGGCGAGAGAGAAGAAGTGGAAGAGAGTGATAGAAAGAGAGAAGGAGTTCATTTTATACGACTATGTATAGTCGGGCTTCTCTCAGTGAGAAAGCATCTGTAAAACTTCTCAGTTTTCATAGCTATGAGAAAGAACTGAGTAAAGTTCTGTGTATGAGTCTCTCTCCATCATCTCCATGCTTTCCTACTGTGTGATGAATTCAAAAGTTCAAGTTTTCCAAGCAATTTGATGCCTGGCATCGAGTTTGTGCTGATAAGTCATTATTTTCATTCTCTGTGTGTTAACTATTGTTGAATCTTTAAAAAACATGAGATTTGTGGAGCAACTCGATGCCTGGCATCGAGTTTCAGCATAAAGTCGATGCCCGGCATCGACTTCTAGCATACAAGTGGTCTTATTCATGTGTGTGTAAAAGAGAGCATTTTTGGTGCAGAAAAAGAGCCTAAAAAAGCTCAAAGTCGATGCTTGACATCAACTTTGGCTGAAATTTGATGCCAGGCATCGAATTTCTTATTTTTAGACACCCAAGATTACTAAAACAGGAAAAAATTCCAATTTTGGAAGTCATATAGGGTGATCTTGTGAAGGCCATAACTTGAGTTCTAGAGATCCGTTTGATGCATATTATAGCTTGTTGAAAAGCTCTACTTTTCTAATTTCAGCTTATAAAGTTTCATGGAGAAATAGTACTTGAGCTAGGAGAAATTAGCAAAATACTGAAGGTATGTCATTTCGGTGACTAGGAATTTCTGTAGAAGCAAAGTTCTCACTTTAGGCTATCATTTCTCAAAGTTTGGAGTGGCAATGAGTTAATGGTGACCATAGAGGTGTACTAGTGTCACATTAATTCATTTCTTGTGGTGTTTCATACATCAACAAGTGGTATCAGAGCAGAAAGATTCTCGAGAGCAGAAGACGACAAAGGTACGATAAGTTTTGTAAAGTTTTCCATTAAAGTTTGAAAGGTGAAGCATTTGAAGACACAAGGCATCAAAAGGTTACTTCAAAAGTATCCTCATACACAGAGAACTTCAAAAGGTATTATACTTTATCCTTTAAGCTCACAAGTTGCAGCAGAAGGAAAGAACTATGGCAGATCATATCTCCATTGACAAACTGGACAGAGATAATTACCCCGCATGGGTAATGAGAATGGAAGCCTTACTTATGAGTAAGGATCTCATGGTATATGTAACAGGTGAAGAAGAGAAGCCAGTATTTGAAGATGAAAGCCGACCAAAGAAAGAGGAACTTGATGCTTTAAAGCATTGGCAGAAGAAGGATGCAAGTGCAAAAGCCTACATCTACAATACAATCTCTGATCATTTGCTACCAGAGGATTGGAATCATCTGAAGATATATGGAATGCATTGGAGTATCATTTCCAAAGTACTACCAAAGCAAGGAAAGCAAGTCTATGGTCAGATTTTACAACATTCAAGAAGAAGCCAAGTCAAAGTATTAGTGATTATGTCACTAAGATGAAGGATCTAGCAGAGTCTTGGATCCATAGATGAAGATGTTGAAGATCACATATTGATTGCTCAATTACTTGCAGGTTTGAGAGGAGATGAAAGGTGGAAACCTTTTGTCTTATCAACATAACTTTCATTAAATCATTATGTTCCAGATTTGAACCAGTTGCTTGGTTTGATGCTCACATATGAACAAGACTCGAAGGGAGATGGAGATAAAGGACAAAGTTCTGCAATGTACATGAAGAACAAGAAGAAAGGAGATAAAGGTAAAGCAAAGGATGAAGAGGAGTCTAGTTCTCAAGCTTATTATGCAAGAGGTAAAGGCACTGGTAGAGGAAGACCAAGAGGTTTTGGAAGAGGAAGAGGTAATCAAAATAACAACAAGAAGGCTTGCTGGATCTATGGATTGAGTAATCATTTGGCTCATGACTGTTGGCACAACCAACAAGGATCAAACCAGAATCAAAACAACAATAGCAGAGGTCGAGGTGGAAGATATCAAAGTAATTTCCAAAGAGGTAGAAAAAGTCAAAGAGGGGGCTATGGTAGAGGTGGAGGAAGAAGTTGGGGACAAAATCAATCCTACAACACCACCTATTACAATTATGCAAATGACACACAGAATGAAAGTCATACATCATTGATGATGAACTCAATCAACACATCAGATAAAGAAGATCTAAAGGTATTTTACATTGACTATGGATGTTCTAATCATTTGTCAAGAAACATAGAATTGATGTCAGAATTGGAAAAAGGTATTTCGAGTCACACAGTTCAAACAGGTGATAATACCAGACATAGTGTACATTCAATTGGAAAAGTGAAATGCAAGAGTGGAGCAGATTTGCTAATCAATGTTTTGTATGTTCCTACAATACCTAAAAACTTGATTAGTGTGGGACAAATAGTTGAAAAAGGTTTTCACGTCAGGTTTACAAATGAAGGAGTATTTGTGGAAGATCCAGAGAATGGATATAATCAGATTGTCTCTAGTAAGAAAGAAGGTAGACTCTTTACTTTAAGAATACAAGGGAACATTGGTCAAGCTTTGCTCACACATGGTGAAGGAGTGATTACAGAACTTGATCTCTGGCATAAGAGATTAGGTCACTTTAATGAAAGAGGAATTAAAGCTATGGTTGCTAATCAGTCTGTACTAGGATTACCAAATGTGCAAAATCAACATATGATTTATAAATGTGAAGCATGTCAAATGGGTAAAGCACACAGGTTACCATTTCAAAAGAAAGGATTCAAACATGATGGATTACTTGAGCTCATTCATATAGATGTATGGGGACCAACAAAAGAAAGAACTATCAGTGGCTCAAGGTATTATGTTCTTTTCATTGATGATGCTACAAGATGGATAACTTTGTATGTTTTAAAGGAAAGATCAGAAGTGTTTGGAGCCTTCAAGCATTTTCATGCATATGCAGAGAGAGTCACAGGTCAAAAGCTTAAAAGACTGAGGTCTGATGGAGGGGGAGAATACGTCTCCCAAGAGTTCAATGATTATCTTTGGAATGCAGGTATTAAGAGAGAAATAACTTGCAGGTATACACCACAACAAAATGGTGTAGTAGAAAGGAGAAACAGGACTTTGGTTGAGTTTGCTAGAGCTATGCTGAAGGAGAAGAATTGTCCAAATTATCTTTGGGCTGAGGCTGTAAATACAGCTACATATCTTGTGAATAGATTACCATGTGCAGCTCTGAATGGAATGACTCCATATGAAGCTTGGTGGGGTAAGAAACCAACACTAGATCATTGTAGAGTGTTTGGATCAATTGCATATGCTTATGTTCCATCACAACTTAGACATAAGCTTGAACCAAAGGCAAAAAAATATGTGTTCATTGGTTATGATGAAAAGCAGATGGGTTACAGGTTGTGGAATCCTCTAACAAAACAATTTCTTGTTTCTACAGATGTTACATTTGATGAACAGAAAAGTTGGTATGCAGATCAAAGTCATACAACTGAAGAATTTGAAGAAGAGGTAAGAAGATGTGAGAAAGGAAAATCAATTGTGCAGGTGAAAAGAGATGAAGACTATATCCAAGCAAGTACATCGAGAAGTGGATTAACAAGAAGGAACGAAGAAGCTCCTATATTTGATGAAGAGGTGTATCCAGAAACTTATGAAGAATGTGAACCAAGAAGGTCAAGCAGGACTAGAAGACAACCAGAAAGGTATTCTTATGATACTTCTTACATAACTCAAAAGAACTATGCATATATGGTCAAAGATGATGAAGAACCTCAGAACTATGATGAAGCTAAAGGTAAGAAGCAATGAAGGAAGAGTTCAATGCACTGGAGGAGAACAAGACATGGGAACTTGTTCCTAAACCAAATGGTAAGAAAGTAATTGGAAATAAATGGGTTTATAAAGTGAAGAAGCTTGCAGATGGAAGTATAGCCAGATACAAAGCTAGATTGGTGGTGAAAGGCTATGCCCAGACCTATGGCATAGATTATGATGAGACATTCAGTCCCGTAGCTAAGATGTCAACTATAAGGACAATCATTGCTATTGCAGCTTCAAAAGGATGGACTCTAAGTATAAAGAATGCCTTCTTGAATGGATACATATCAGATGAGGTATACATGGACCAACCTCAAGGATTTATAGATTCCAGGTATCCAAATTTTGTTTGCAGGTTGAGAAGAGCATTGTATGGATTGAAGCAAGCTCCAAGAGCATGGAACTATAGACTGGTGAAGTATCTCAATGATCTTGGATATCAAAGTTCAAAAGCAGATTCAAGTCTACTTATCAAAAGAACAGAGGAAGGTACAATCTACATTTGTATTTATGTAGATGACATTATAATCACAGGTACTTCAGACGAAGGAATCAAGGAGGTAAAGAGATTACTTGAGAAAGAGTTCAAGATCAGTGACCTAGGAAAGTTGTCATACTTTCTTGGAATGGAAGTCACTTATACAGATCATGGCATATATGTATCACAAGAAAGGTATCTTCTGAATCTATTGAAGAAGTTTGATATGGAAAATTGCAGAGAAGCTTCAACTCCACTTGAAGTTAATCACAAGCTTAGTAAATATGATGGTGTAGAATACAAAGATATGAGGAAGTATCAATCTCTTGTGGGTAGTTTGATTTATGCTACACTAACAAGACTTGATCTTAGTTATGCAATGGGAGTTTTGTCACAACTCATGCATTGTCCAAAGGACCCACATTGGATTGCAGGTCAAAGAGTTCTCAGATATATCAAAGGAACTATAAAGGAAGGATTATATTATCCTTTTACATCAGATTTGAAGTTGAGAGCCTACAGTGACTCAGACTAGGCAGGTAACCAAGATGACAGAAGATCAACTCATGGTTACATGATATACATTGGTGATAAGCTTGTAAGTTGGTGTTCAAAGAAACAACATACAATAGCATTATCATCAACTGAAGCAGAGTACAAAGGACTTGTGGAAGCAGTTAAGGAAGTCATATGAATGCAGACATTGTTCAAAAGCTTGGGCATTGATCAAGGTACACCTACAATACATGGAGATAATATAAGTTCACTTTATCTTGCAGCAAATCCAGTTTTTCATGCAAGGACAAAGCACATAGAGATACAGTATCATTTTCTCAGAGAAAAGGTAATGGAGAAGGAGATTGAAGTGGAGCATATTTCTACTAAAGATCAGTTAGCAGACATTTCACAAGTGTATCATATTTGTAAAGTTAGTTCACTTTAGTTCTAGAAGTTTTTTAAAAGTCATGGGAATGAGAAAATCTATATAAGTTAGTTTGTATTAACTGACGCGGCGAGAGAGAAGAAGTGGAAGAGAGTGATAGAAAGAGAGAAGGAGTTCATTTTATACGACTGTGTATAGTCGGGCTTCTCTGAGTGAGAAAGCATCTGTAAAACTTCTGAGTTTTCATAGCTATGAGAAAGAACTGAGTAAAGTTTTGTGTATGAGTCTCTCTCCATCATCTCCATGCTTGCCTACTGTGTGATGAATTCAAAAGTTCAAGTTTTCCAAGCAATTCGATGCCTGGCATCGAGTTTGTGCTGATAAGTCATTATTTTCATTCTCTGTGTGTTAACTGTTGTTGAATCTTTAAAAAACATGAGATTTGTGAGCAACTCGATGCCTGGCATCGAGTTTCAGCATAAAGTCGATGCCCGACATCGACTTCTAGCATACAAGTGGTCTTATTCATGTGTGTGTAAAAGAGAGTATTTCTTGTGCAGAAAAAGAGCTTAAAAAAGCTCAAAGTCGATGCCCGGCATCGACTTTGGCTGAATTTCGATGCCAAGCATCGAGTTTTTTATTTTTAGACACCCAAGATTACTAAAACAGGAAAAAATTCCACTTTTGGAAGTCATATAGGGTGATCTTGTGAAGGCCATAACTTGAGTTCTAGAGATTCATTTGATGCATATGATAGCTTGTTGAAAAGCTCTACTTGTCTAGTTTCAGCTTATAAAGTTGCATGGAGAAATAATACTTGAGCTAGGAGAAATTAGCAAAATACTGAAGGTATGTCATTTCAGTGACTAGGAATTTCTATAGAAGCAAAGTTCTCACTTTAGGCTATCATTTCTCAAAGTTTGGAGTGGCAATGAGTTAATGGTGACCATAGAGGTGTTCTAGTATCACATTAATTCATTTCTTGTGGTTTTTCATACATCAACATAAACAAATTGTTTCAGGGAAGAAAGAAGGAAGACTTTTCACATTAAAGATTCAAGGTAATGTTGGTCATGCCTTGTTCACTTATGGAGGACATAAGATCTCTGAGTTAGATCTTTGGCATAAGAGGCTTGGACATTTCAATGAAAGAGGTATTAAAGATATGGTCAACAATGGTTCAGTGATTGGATCGCCTAATGTTGCAAGTCAACATATGACATACAGATGTGAGGCATGTCAATTAAGTAAGGCTCATAAGAAATCTTATTCTAAGCATGGTTTCATGTATTCAGAGAAGCTTGAATTGGTACACACAGATGTGTGGGGACCATCAAAGGATTTCTGTATAAATGGTTCAAGATATTATGTGATTTATGTTGATGATGCTACCAACTGGATCACTATCTATGTGATCAAAGAAAAATAAGAGGTATTTAATACATTAAAAAATTATCATGTGTAAGTAGAAAGAATCACAGGTCAAAACTTGAAGAGACTAAGGTCAGATGGAGGGGGAGAGTATTTCTCTAATGAGTTGAGTGATTACTTATGTAGGTATAAAAATGCAAGTTACTTGCCGGTACTCTCCTCAACAAAATGGTGTAGCAGAAAGAAGGAATAGAACTCTTGTTGAGTTTGCAAGATCAATGATAAAGGAGAAAAATTGTCCCAATTATTTGTGGGCTGAGGCTGTAAATACAGCTACATATTTGGTCAATAGATTACCATGTAAAACTTTGCAGGGTATGACACCATATGAAGCTTGGTGGGGTAAGAGACCTACCTTGGATCATTACAAAGTATTTGAATGTTTGGCTTATGCATATGTGCGATCTTAGTTGAGGCATAACTTGGAACCTAAAGATGAAAAGTATGTGTTCATTGGATATGATGACAAGCAGATGGGTACTAGGTTGTGGAGTCCATCCAGAAAGCAATTCCTTGTATCAAAGGATGTTACATTTTATGAGCAAGGTACTTGGTTTGTAGGTACAATCAATAGTCATGCAGGTGATGAGAAAATTGTGCATCAAAAGAAAAGTAAATCAAAGGTTCAGATATTTGATGAAGAAGAGAACAATGAAGTATAAGTTGAAGTTGAAGAAGTGCCAAGATTTGATCCAAAATGTGATGAACCAAAAACTTCAAAAAGTGGAGAACTCAAAAGGTCATCAAGAAACAAATGGAAACCTACAAGGTATAGCTATGATACTTCATTCTTGACTACTAAAGACTATGCTTACATGGTGAAAGCAGATGAAGACCCTTCTACATATGACGAGGCAAAAGGTAAGGAAAATTGGGAGAAAGCTATGCACGAAGAATATGATGCATTGATAGAAAATGAGACTTGGGATTTGGTTCCTAAACCAAATAGTCAGAAGATCATTGGATGCAAATGGGTCTACAAAACCAAGAGGTATGGAGATGGAAGTGTGTCTAGGTATAATGCTAGACTTGTTGTGAAAGGGTACGCTTAGACATATGATATAGATTATGATGAGACCTATAGTCCTGTGGCAAAGATGACAACCATCAGAACACTCATAACCATTGCTGCATGTTAAGGTTGGAGATTATGTCAATTACATTTGAAAAATGCTTTTCTAAATGATTATATTTCAGATGATGTTTTCATGGAGAAATCAGAAGGATTCAGAGATAAAAGCTATTCAGAATATGTATGTAAGCTTAATAGAGCTTTGTATGGTTTGAAGTAGGCCCCAAGGGCACGAAATTATAGACTTGTGAAGTTCTTGAAGGAACTTGGTTTTCAAGTATCTAAAGTAGATAGTAGCTTGCTTGTCAAAGCAAGTGATGATGGGTTCATTTACATGTGCATATATGTTGATGACATAATTCTTACAGGTACAGATGAGAAGGGCATACAAAGCCTAAAGAAGCAAATGGAAAAAGAGTTCAAGATTAGTGACTTGGGAGAATTGTCATATTTCTTGGGCATGGAGATATCATATGGAGTGTATGTTACTCAAGAGAGGTATTTGAAGAACTTGTTGATCAAGTCTAAAATGGATGATTTCCGGGTAGCCCCTACTCCAATGGAGGTGAATCACAAATTGAGCAGATATGGAGGAGAAGAATTCAAGGATATGAAGCTATATCAAAGTTTGGTTGGTAGTATAATCTATGCAACCCTAACTAGGCCTGATTTGTCATATGCAGTTGGAGTATTGTCTCAATTCATGCATTGTCCTAGGAAAGAACATTTGATTGCAGGACAAAGAGTGTTGAGATATATTAAGGGTACCCTCAAGGAAGGTTTGTATTATGGTTTTACATCAGATACAAATATCAAGATATATAGCGATATAGATTGGGTAGGTAATCCTGATGATAGGAGATCAACATATGGCTATTTGTGTTATGTGGGAGATAAGATAATCTCTTGGTGCTCTAAGAAGCAATACACAGTTGCCTTATCACCTATAGAGGCAGAGTACAAAGGTATGGTTGAAGCTGCAAAGGCTTCCAAAGTCATTAGTAGAAGCCCAAAGAACACAACAACTAATCTGGATTCCAAAAAGGATCAGACGCATTGCAAGCCAAGAAATAGATAAGCAAGAAGACATAGGATACCAGCAAAGCAGGACCATACAACCAAAAAAGACTCACCAGAGGCACCAGAGGAACATAACATCAACTACTCAGACTACTAATAAGAAAGGGGAAAAATTGAGAGCACCAAAAAAAAAAGAGAAGATGAAGCCTTACACTTCACCTACAAAATGAATATGGAGACCCAAGAAGCAACAAGGACAGGAACAGCTGAACCAACAAGATTTTGTTTGCACACATGAAGTATCGAATGCACCTAAAGTATGCATGATAGGGCCACATTACGAGGCCATGCATTTGGCACATGACGCACGTAACAAAATTAGTGGTGCACATTTCCCACTTGGGAATAGGTCATATATTCTAGTCCCATAGGAATGGACCTACTATGTAAATAAATAAATGCTTTGGCTAAATTAATTCTTGTTTTCTTTCAGGATTGACTATAAAAAAATATGCGGTAAGAGATCTTACTTATGTAAGCAAGGGGAACAGAGTGAGACAATGAACGAAATGTCACTACAACACACGTCACCAAAGACATGTCTTCTAAAGGAAGTTAATGCTCTTTTCATTACGAGTGCAGATGGCTTCTGAGGGCTCTGAAGCGACCATTCAAGAGGAGGTGCTGGAATTCCCTCTACAAAGTGTGACTAAAGCAAAAGGTCACTGGTTTAGAGAAGATCAACCGACAGGGGATTATTTGTTCCTAGTGACAATTAAAATCATGGATACTGATCATCAGTTCCCCATAATGTCCCAAGACTTCAAAGTAGTGCATGAACTTCCATCGATGGTGCACATTATGAAGAAAGCTGGTATCCATAAATACTTTGAACTCCCTATATACAATCCGAACTTCCAGTGTTATACACAAGTCATGAATACCTTGCAACCGGCATTGCATGATCCATTCGTACCGGAGGCTAGGGTCCTAGATGCTGCAAGAGAGTGGGTCATCATACAATTCACCCACGAACTAATTAAGGAAGATCTTGGATGGGAGTACCATTTTGAAAGAGGAAAGTCGAGGAGCAAAGACTAGAACATTCACCGATATTAATCGCATTGATATAGAAGAGGAAGTGAGACTCATCAATCAACACTTTTGTTTTCCCAACATGAACAAATATACTGCACCACAAAAGATCATAGTGCAAATGCTGTATCATGCAATCAAACAAATTGGGAATCAAGTCAATATGACTCCATACATTCAAGAACGGCTCTCCGAGGATAAGAAACAGTGGAATCATAAGAAGTTCTTGAATGGGAGTATTGCATTAACCATATTGATATATCATGCTTTAGGCATTAGCAAACATCTAAAAGAGATGTCGTCATCAGAAGCAATGGCAAAGTATGCAAAGATTGCTACTGTTCCCATAAAGAAAAAATGAGTAAAGATCGTAGAAGAAGCGGAAACAACTCCAAGGACTAGGCTGGATGAGAATCGACCTATTACGGAGGAAGAATTGACAAAAGCAATGGAAGCTACTCACCAGTACATGAAAGGACAAGTAAATCTATCGGTGCAAGGGCATCACTATCAACAAGACCATTGAGAATCTGAACAAAGAAAAAGGTTGACCAAGGTTCGCAGATATAAAGAATTGGGATCGACGAACTCAAGCTCATCATCAAACATACAAGAAGAACAACACACCTCTATGCCAAATGTGGATATTAGAAGTGATTCCAAGGATGATGGACAATGGGAGGAATTAAATCAAGTAAACGAGGACTTGGACATGGAAGGCATGAAGGTAGATCAGATGCCAATCGACACTATCAAGGACACGACAAGTAAGGAAGCATTTCAAGGAGACGTCCATATTATTAAATTGAATGATGCATCTAATATCCAAATCAAAGTGACTCTGCTAGCAGGAGAGGTCCAGTTCAAGAATCCCAAGGAAGAAAAGGTCAAAAACACAGTAGAAGAATCGGAACCCTTCACACCAATAAAGGTTTTAGCGGAACCATCTCCGATGGATGTGACATTTCAAGGGAGTGCCACAAAATCTATCAATAAGGAAAAGGAGAAAAGAGACCACAAAGCACAGCTCCAAATAAGGCAACCGCATAACGAGACCATACACGTGGAGCAAGGAAAAGATGTACGAACCAGGGAAGCTCCAAGCATTCTGAAAAAGTGGTTGAACGTAGATGTCGCTCAACTCAAGCCAGTAGTACAACAAATGATACAAACTGCCATGGATACTCAACAACTAATGCTTGAGGCTGATGCCGACTATGACAAAGCAATGCGGGAAAAGACTCAATTTCAAGAACTAGGTGAGAATCTATCTGCCCAATTAATTCAAGCACAAAAGAGAATAGTAGAGAAAGAGGTAGAAGCCAAAGAGGCCAAGCATCAATGCAACACACTTGAAGCAAAAAGTTATAAGCTAAAAGAAGAATTGAAAGAGCTGCAAAGCACATATGAGGCTAGCGAAGCAGACAAAACAAAAATGAATGCTAGAAGAAAAATTCTTGAATCTCAAATCAAGGTGTACATGGATGAGGTTGACAATTTATGGAACATGAATGAATAACTAATGACAACCCTATTGTGCAACCAATCAATAGAAGCTCCTGAACTGACAGAGAAAGACACATGAGCATTGGAAGAAAGGATAGCAAAGTATGAAGATCAGCTAAAGCAAGAGCAATCAATCATAACAAAGTGGGAGAAAAGGTATATGGACAACACTACAGAACTAAGAAAGAAATGGAAAATGGCAAAAAATCAATATACAATACAATGCAAGAAAGACGCAAATCATTTCACTACCATAGGAGAGGAGCTCCTCAAAATCAAGGAAACAATTATGAAAGGCACATAAGAAATTAAAGAGAAGGATGAGTTAATAAAGCAATTGCAAGGTCAACTAGTACAACAGGTCAAAGAGGGGACACTAGTAGTTCCACACTCCACAACGGCTACTGAGGAGAATGGGGTACATCCTCTTTCTCCCCCCACATCATTCACCGATAAGGGAGGAAATCGAGACCAACATTGAACGACATACTCGGGATATTGCAGAACTAAGCCAAAATGAGCTACTCTATGGGTACAATGGGAATCATCACCATATATACTTCAAGTAAATCCATCTTTTTGCCCAGTGCCAAGAAGACACTCCTGGACACAATTTTGGGAAGGACAACATGAAGGAAGCATTAATAATCATTGGCTAAATTATCCATTACTACCCAGTCCACCTCGTAGTTACTTACCAATAGAAGAGTACATGGTTAAAACCATAGAATTTTGGATTGCCAGATACACAGTTGTACCTGACTTAACAATCAAAATGACCAACAAAATTGTGAGCATGTTATTGACAGTAATAAAGGTATTTCAGCATGTGCACTATACTTTTCTGAATTTCATCGGCATTAATCAGGAATCAGATGCCCTCATTTTTTATCTATCAACTATACCTAGCCAATTAACGCTCATGGACATATACTCAAGACTAATGTTTTTGCCAAGTACATACATGCAGACGTTTGAAGAGGCATTTTTCACCCCCTGTTTTGAAATGGATTGAGAGATTTTTGCAAATGTGTCTTCAAACCTTAATGCAAGACCGTTGTTCTACGAACTAAGTTTCTTTGCAGACCATAGACAAACACCAGATGATGGGGTAAAGTCAAGCCAATGGAAGGAATTAATGCTATATCAAGCCAATTCACTTAATCAGAGAGCAGAAAGTCATACAAACATACTCATGTCCCCACAAAAACCATGTTGAGGATGACATAGTTCAGGAGGAGGGACGTGTGTAAGGGGAATCAAGAAAAAAGAGAAGAAGAAGAAGAAGAAGAAGAAGAAAAAGAAGAAGAAGAAGATCAAAGAATAAAACTGCTAAGTAAAGAACAAAGCTTATAAAGAAAAAGGACAACTCCCTTCCCAAAGCCCTACAGGGGCACGTATCAAGCGAAAACACCAAAGAACCAGGACTTGAGGAGTGGAAATAAAGAAAGATAACAACCATGACATTTCATGGGAGGTTGCACTTAGCTTCCTCATCCACTAGGAGCAGGTGGTGAAGCAAAACAAGCAGGGAAGACAGACAACACACGAAGGACTCTTCATCGGATAAGATAACCAATTCTCTGAAGGTGCTAGCTATCTCCTCGTCCACTGGATGCGTGCGGTGGAAAGAAATGAGCCAGGTCCCAGAGGATGACAAAGAAGATTCAAGAATAGGACCTTTAAAACGTAATGCTGACTTAAAAGAGAGTAAAGATGAGCAAAGTGAGGTGTGCGACAGGAAATAAGTAGACATGCTCCAATCAAGACAAAAGGGTCAGATATGTGAAGACAAAGACATATCAGAAGACCAAAAGTTAGAAAGAGGCAGAGGTTGAGAAGTTGAAGAGAGTGACTAAGAATATCACATTCTTAGCCACTAATGGCATGCATGGCAGCTCGATTTAATACAACAACCGAGATTTGTGATATAAGGAATACCAAGGGGTTTAAAGAAGCAAAGGATCAACTTCGGATAAAGTAACAAATTCTCTGACAATCCTTATTGCTTCTTTGACCACTAGGTGCATGTATTTAGGAGCCATAGACAAGCTGCAAACGAGAAGCAAAGCCTATCAAGGGACGACAGAGACAAAGAGGGGGAGAGTGTTGCAAAGAAAATAAGCAAAAAGAGGAGCCCCAAAATTTTCAAAAATTAATGGGCATAATTTTCTTCTTCAAAATCCTAGGAAATTCCCTCAGAGCTATGTAAATGCACTAGAGGAGTCCTCTAGATGCATAAGCTCAACTCATTGTAATATTTTTCTTGTAAAATAGTAGAAAATTAGAAATTAGCCAATAAAGTGCCGATCACTTGTGTGAAAGGAGCATTTTTAGGGGACATGTATATAAGTCACTTTGTGAGTCTTTGTAAGGATTTTTTGCCATTGTGAAGAAGGAGAACCAAAATTTTGAATTTGCCCCTTTCCTATTGATTTTCATCTTCTCCATGATCTTTTGTGTGTGTGTGTGAAGGTTAGAATGTGTGTGTAGGACTGTTGTCTATCCGTCCCCATCACTTTTGAACTACTGTAGTGTGTGTGTGAGCAAGTATGAGTTGTGGATTGAGTGAAGGTGTTTCCCTCCTGCTATGTAAATCTTTTTGTGTGTGTATTTTTGTGTGTACAATACACACAAAAGTTATAGCTTCATTTGTTTTGGCCATAACGTGAAGAGCGCTTGTCAGATTTGAGTTGCCAATAGATGCATCTCGTCGAGAGCTTCGAAAGGAACCCACTATTGGCCATATTCGGAGTTCGGAGCTAGGAGAATTATTCGAATTCGTATTTATTGCTGTAAGTGGTATCACGACAAGCAGTTTCAAAGATTAAGTGAGTTGAAGAGGTAGGTTAGTCTTTTCTCATGCATCTTTGCTGAACCGCTTCATTTTCCATCACGTGTGCACACATCCTCATACAGTTGGTTCATGTGGTTCTTCGGATTGATAATTAAGCGTGTGTCAATCCACCACTATAGGCACTTGTGTGGCCAATGAGATTTAGTCTCTTGGACACAAGTTCCTAAGACCTCATGACTTAGGTACACAATAATCAAAGCCTAATGATTGTGAGTAGTATAGGCTATGATGTAATCCTTACTCTCTTACAAATCTAATCAGCAATAGCTCGGAATTGAATTGATCTTACCGGTGCATTTTTTCAAGAATCTTTTATAGCTAAGCCATTTGAATTTGAATTTGAAATCTTCATTGGCTCTCACTAAAAAGTAGTCCTCCAATCTAGGAGATATTCCCTATAGTGGAGTCGTGGCTTTTTCTTACTAACAAGTCTCACAAACTACTGTACAAATATTCTTTTCAAGTCAAAGAATGACTTTTACAAATAGTAAAAGATAAATGAACTTTCTAGCAATGGTTTCCATGGAGCTTCAATTGTACATAAACTCTAGCCAAATGTGTAGGCTTGATATTTGCACCAACAACTCCCCCTCAAGCTAAACATTCTGTCTTGGTCTTCTTCTTCAATCTTCTTAAATGTCTTGCAATCCAATCATAGACTTAAACCTACAAATTTTTGTACCATCCAACGCTTTAGTCGATAAATCTGCACATTGCATGTTAGTTGATACATAAGCTAACTGAATTTCCTTTCTCAATAGCTTTTCCCTCACATAATGATAGTGAGCCTCTATATGCTTGGTCCCAGCATGATAAATAGGATTTGCTGCTAGATGTAATGAGCTTGTATTATCTCCAAATATCGTTGGAGATGTAGTATGCAAACCCAACTTGGCATATAACAATTTGATCCATATGGCCTCTTGAGTAGCATTGGCCAATCCTCTATACTCTGCATCTGTAGAAGATAAAACAATAGTAGGTTGCTTCTTTGAAGACCATGATATAGGTTTATCACTTGCAAATGATAGGTAACCTGAGGTACTCCTTCTATCATCTTTGCAACCTGCCCAATCTTCATCTGAATAAATCTTGATGTCCAAGTTTGAAGTATAAGGGAAATAGAGTCCTTGATTTTGAGTGCCCTTAAGGTACTTCAAAATCCTTTTGGCAGCTTCCAAATGAGGTGCCCTAGGTTTGTGCATAAATTGACTTAGAACACTTACTCCATAAGCAATATCAATCCTTGTCAATGTAGCATAGTTCAAACTTCCCACTATGCTTTGGTAACCTACAATATTCTCAAGCACATCACCTTCATGAGCACTTAACTTTTGGTTTACTTCCATTGGAGTAATTTCTACCTTGGCATCCTGCAATTGAAACTTCTTTAACATATTGTGTATATATTTTTTTTGAGTAATAAAAATTCCAAAGTTAGTATAGACTAACACAAGTCCAAGAAAATATTTTAGTGATCCAAGGTCACTAATTTTGAGCTCCTGCATCATCTGATTCTTGATCTGCTTGATGCCATTAACATCATTACCTGTGAGTATGATATCATCAACATATACACATAGGTATATTACCTCTGAATTATTCCTCTTAATAAACAAATAAGTATCTGCTTTACTCATGATGAATCCTTGGTCTTGAAGATATGTAATCAACCTATGGTTCCATGCCCTAGGTGCCTGCTTCAATCCATGAAGAGCTTGACACATATGTTACCTTGATTGGATCCTCATAGCCAGGAGGTTGAGACATGTACACCTCCTATGAAATCCAACCATTTGGAAATACATTTTTACATCTAGTTGGTACATGTTCCAATTCCTTGATGCAGCCACACTTACCAATACTCTGATGGTTGGCATTTTTTCCATAGGTGAGAAGGTTTCTTCATAATCAACTCCTTGGGATTGTGCAAAACCCTTAGCCACAAGTCTAGCTTTGTACCTACTTATTGATCCATGAGAATTCCTTATGATCTTATAGATCCATCTAGAACCAATTACCTTCATAGACTCCTTTTGTACTAGTTCCTAAGTATCACTCTCCTTGAGTGCTTCAGTTTTCTCATCCATTGCTTCTTTCCATTCTGCTTTGGTCTTGGCCTCTTCATATGATGGTGGCTCTTCAAATGACAAGTCTTTTGCAAGATAAACAGAGTGCTTAGTAGCTAAGGAAGTGTCATACCCATATCTGATTGGCTTCTTGCTCTCCCTTTAAGATCTTCTCATTGCTTGTTTGGATGATTTAGGTATATCCTCCAACTTCTTCAGCTTAACTTTGCCTTTGGACTTCCATGCCTTGAATTCTTCTAAGTTGATGATGTCTTCATCATCTGAACTGATGTCTTCATTTTGAGTAGGCTCCTCCTTAGTGAGGCTTGGAAACTCCTCTTCCAAGTCATATGGTAGCTTTACTTCCATGCATTCACTTTCAAACCAAGAGTCATTCTCATCAAAGACAACATCTCTATTGACCATGAATCCTTTGTTTGAAGGATTGTAGAACCTGTATCCTTTCTGATTCAAGTCATACCCTATGAAGATGCACTTATCTGTCTTAGGGTCTATCTTACCTCTTATTTGAGAAGGGATATCCACATAAGAAACACATCCAAAGATCCTATAATGATCAAGTGATGGTCTTCTACCATGCCATGCTTCATATGGGGTAATCCCATCAAGATATTTGGATGGCAACATGTTTACAAGATAAGTAGCAGTAGATACACTCTCTGCCCACAAATAATTAGGTAATTTTTTCTCATTTAACATTGACCTAGCTGTTTCAACTATTAATCTATTTCTCCTCTCTGCCACCCCATTTTGCTCAGGGGTATACCTTGTTGTAATTTCTCTCCTGATTCCTCTGTCCTGCAAGAATGCATCAAACTCATTTGAGAAGTACTCACCTCCTCCATCTGACCTTAGTCTCTTTAGACTTCTTCCTCTTTGGTTCTCAACAAGTGCAAGATATTTTTTAAAGCAACTGAATACTTCATCTTTGTGCTTCATAACGTATAAGACAGTTCATCTACTGAAATAATCAATGAAAGATACATAATACCTTGATCCAGAAATTGAGGGATCCTTATTGGTCCCCATACATCTATATGGACAAGATCTAGGTAGTCCTCATGCATGTAGCCTTTCCTTGTGAAGGGTAACCTGTGAGATTTTCCAAACTGACAAGCACCACGTTTCTAAATCATGTGTTGCTTGGATACATTAGGTATCCCAAGCACACATTGATATCTACATATTTGTTTTAAGGTTCTTTCACCAATATGCCCTAATCTCTTATGCCAAATTTCAAGCTCTCATAGTGTTTGCAACTATAAAGTGCAATATTCCTTCTATATTCAAGTTCAAAAGTGAATAATCTACCTGTCTTTTCTCCTTTAGCAATTCTCTTGAATCCATGTTTGGGATCCTCCACAAATGCTCCATATTGGTTGAACCTCACTTGCAAACCCTTTTCCACAATCTATCCAACACTCATCAAATTTTTGGTAATTGTAGGTACATATAGAACCCTGCTCAACAAATTCTTTTTTCCATCTGAGGTCTTAACATTTCCTAATTTAATCACTGAGTGCTTGGTGTCATCACCTGCTTGTACCTGATGCTGAACCTTTGGTTCCTCAAGGTCAAAGAGAAGAGCTACATTGCCTGCCACATTGAGCATCCTGAGTCAATGTAGAAGAGATGGTCATCATTTATACCTGGTTTTGAAATCATATTCATAATTAGAAGAGAATCCTCTTGCTCCTCTATATAGTTGTTGTAATCTTTCCTTGATTTGTAGCCTCCTAAGTCGTTGCTATTGTAGTTGTTGTTGTAGTTTTTATTGTATCTTTGGTGGTGATTGAATCTTCCTCTTGATTGTGTATATCCACCTCTTTGATATCCTCTACCTCTCTGATTCTTGAAGTTCCTGTAAGACTCATCTCTAGTATGATTTGATCATCCACAAATATTACATGGTGAGCAATTTTAAGATCTCCCCCTATTGTGCTTACCTCCTCTGCCACTTCCTCTTATATATATATGTATATATATATATATATATATATATATATATATATATGTATATATATATATATATATATATATATATATATATATATATATATATATATATATGTATGTATGTATGTATGTATGTATGTATGTATGTATGTATGTATGTATGTATGTATGTATGTATGTGTGTGTGTATACTATAATTTGTTTAACTCATTTTATGCATGAGTAAAATACAAACCATTAGATTTAAATGGATGAATGTTAATTGTGGATGTGTTATTCACGTTAACAAAAGCAAATATTTCTAAAGAAAGATGACTAAGGGATTCAATAACTGTATTAACTTGTCCAAATTCATGATGAAACAAATGTTTTATTGCATATTAAACATTTTTAATCAAAACTTCAAAGATTGTATGATGATGCTTCTAGAATTTCAATGATGTATAACAACTAAAAGTTCCTTATCATATGTACCACAAGAAATAGTTGTGATCAGTTTTCAATAAAATTACACATGCTAGAGCCATTGGCATCAATTATGACTAAAAATAATGGTTGTTGAAAACTAAATAACTATAAAAAAAGTGAATATGAAAGATCATGTTTAATCTCTTTTTTATGCAATGGTCCATGCCTATAAGGTTTCCTATGTGGAGGGAAGCTACCAAGAATAAGGCATCTAGTAGTTGTGTTTCTCAATGTTACTAAAAAAATACAATGCAAGGATTATGAACTCTACAACTTATAGCATGTGTACTAAAGTCATTACATGGATAACGATTATGGCAAAAAGTTATACCAAGTATGAAATCAAATAATTGTAAACGTGTAACTAAATAAAATTGATCATGACTATAAGATCCTATTGAAACTTTAACATTCCTTACTTTATGTGTAATATTGTATCTATTTTCTTGAAATGTAATTTAAAGTGATAAATAGATGAAAAAAATTCTAATTTTAGCACATTAATTGATAATTTACAAATGAATTCATGTAAACTACCATCATCATGCAAAATAGATATAAGTCTTTTCATGAATGTGTCAGTTTCATAGAAGGCAATTGAGTTGAAATTTTGTTACAGAGAGTTATGAGATGCCTTTAAATGTCTTCCTCAATTCAAGTGGTACTTATGGTACTTATGGTACTTATGTTTCCATATAATGTACTTATGGTATGGTTCTATTGCAGAAAATACTCATATGATACATAACGCATTCTAAATCTTCCACAATTCCAACATGTTATGATAAAGTACGTTTTTTCATTAATGCTTTCTTTCATAGAAGACAATGAATGAGTTCAAACTTTGTTACACATAGTAATGATATGCTTGTCAAGTTCCTCTTTAATTCAGGTGAGATAATCTTCAAGTTGAAGTGTGTCCATATTATGTACTTTTATCATGGGTCCATTGTGGATAATACTCATATGATACATTATTCCTATCCAAGTCTTCCATACTTCCAACATGTAAAGCATGAACTCTTATGTCGTGCATCCAATGCAGAAGTTTGAGAGTTCGTGTTCTATAAATAAGAGGTGATTGGATTTTGTTTGATAGATACTATTAGTGTACATTGTGAAGAAGATATTTTCCTTGAAAAAGGATGATTTTGATAAATGTTGTTTTTTATTGTGAGGTATCACACAGAGTTCAACCTTGTAGTAGAATTGAACTCCTCCATATGGTGAGAAAAAGATTTGACCTTATGTAGGTTTGTAAGAAATAGGGAGATCAGCTTTGCTTGAATTTCCATCTCAAAACTATATTCATATTCGTATTGTAACATGTCTTCAAGAACTAGTTAGCATTCAAGCATTATCACCTTCCTTTCATGCAAAAATAGTCCAACATTCTCTAAACATGTTGATTGAAATTGAGATAGTAGGGAAGATTATTTCACCTTCTCTTGAGATATTTCCAGCATAGTTGGTTGATCAATGTTATGAGGTAATATGTGCTACCAAATTTGTGATTTACCCATAAGGTAGTTAGTTGCAAACCCGTTTTTCAAACAACAAGATTCATTTGAGTAGAAATCACCCAAATATGTTACCCAAGAAATCAACAAAATATGTTACCCAAAAAATCACCAAAATATCTATGCATGCACTTTGTCAAACATGCCCCAATTTTCATTAGTTTAAAGATATATTTTTACACGAAAATAAAAAAATGTAATATAATACCTATTGAAAAAGTCATTAGAAAATGTATCTTATAATCACGCATGCACATTAGCCTTTGAACTAAATAATTTCAATTCATGAATAAATAGTTTGCCTTTTAAACATGGGCTTTTATAAGAAAATTATAAAGTATAAAAATGAATTTGATCTTTGACTTGCTAATCCATGCAGAAACCATAGTAAACTCCTTTACCTACCCATCATAATGCAACCAATGTCACATGTTTACATATGAAACAAGTCACCATTATATGGAAAATATAATAAATACAATCTAATAATTTCCATATATTAGAACTATTAGGTGTGTGTAGAAGTGTGTGAGACACACAAGAAGTGCACATAAGGACCACAAACAAAGCAAGAAACATAGAGAAGAATCATGGTTGGAATAGATCTCTCTATTGATGATGAACAAAACTAAAGTAACAACTAAATAATATCCCTTAGTACAAAGTACCACCACATATGAGTGAATCATGTATGTGGTAACATGGGGAAAAAACCCTCTAGCTAGCACTAGAGTAAAAAGTGTCCATGTATAGGGAAAATTTTCACATCAAAGCTACTTGAGGAACACATAAATGTAACAAACCTCCTTGGAGTGAATGCTATGAACACACATAGGGAGTGACAAATCAGCCCTCACTAGGCAATAAGCCTAAAGCTTTGTGAAAAGCTTCAAACTTTTTGTGTGGAAGAGCTTTGGTGAATATGTCTACCACATTATCTTGTGTAGTCTCATATACCAAATCAATATCTCTTGCATGAAGGTGCTCTCTCACATACTAATAATGCACCTCAATATGTTTGGTCCAAGCATGAAACCTTAGATTTCATGCAACAACCAATGCACTCTGCCTATCACTGAGAATATGAATATCATAATCAATCTCCATGCAAAGATCTATCAATAAGTGTCTCAACCATATACAATCCATTGTAGCTATGAAAACTACCTTGTAATCAGCTTCACAACTTGATGTCACCATTGTAGGTTGCTTCTTACTCAACAAAGATATGCATGAGTCTCCAAAGAAAAAGCAATTACCATTAGTGGACATGTGAGTATCATAAAAACTAGCCCAATCACTATCTATAAAAGCATGCAAGCATGGTTGAATATATTTGCCATAAAAGAGATGTAAGCTCAAAGTGCCTTTGAGATATCTAAACACATGTTTCACCACTTGTCAATGCTTAGTGCTAGGGCTATGCATGAATTGACTCAAGTAGGAAATTTCATACTGTATATATTGTTGATATATTTAGGTAGTGATGTGTGTGAACACTCTAGGACCGCCGGGGCACTTTTTTCCCTCTTTAGGAGATTTTTTTCCCCCGGCTTGTATATATGCCTATTTCCCTAATGAGCTACTTATCTTTGTATATTCTAGTGGTAATACATTCAGTATTGTGTGTTGTGCTCCAAGCTTCTTCTTCTTCCTTGTGTTGTTTGTGTGCTTCCGTAGACTTCTAACTCCAACAATTGGTATTAGAACAGGTTGTCGCTTCATCTAGGGCATCATCAACACCTGTCTGGTTGTAGCCTCAAAATCGCACAAATTTTGGTGAGCATACTTAGGGTGTTTCAAAGATCAAAACATCTTCGCTCTGTCATGCCAAAATCATGATTTGAGCTCGTCTCAACCTCCAAACACACTATCATAGTGCTTGTGTAGGCTATTTCATCTTTTTGTGCCAAAGGTATATAACAATTTTGGTTTGCCAGTATAAGAATCTCGAAGTCTACTACATGTTTAGTAGAACTCATCTGGGCGATTCTGTTTAACTTTTTGAGATACAGTCAATTTTCTACATGAAGGTATTTTAGTCATGGGCCATGACTAAAAGCAATGATATATTCCATATGTTGGCTGTTGAGGATAAGTTGGATGGTACCAACTACCCGTTATGGGCTTATATGATGCGACATGTATTGGTTGCAAAAGGATTGTGGAACATTGTGCAGGGTGTTGAAAAACCGTCCTATCACACCTGTAACTGTTACAACTGCAAGTATTGAAGCTAATGCAGAAGGTGTCGAAGATGGTGATATTTTGCTAATTCCTATTTGTGCTTCGGTTTTTGTTGCACCTACTGTAGATCAAATTTTTTAGGATGGTAGAGATGCCCAAGCACATGCATTGATAGCTTTTTCTATCAAACGTGCCATTATTCCTCACATTCACTCTTGTAGAACAACTACGGATTCTTGGGATACACTTACCACATTAAACCAGGCTAGGAATGATTCTCGTGTTGCTTACCTCCGAAAATAGTTGGAGAGTGAGCACATGAATGGAGGTGATTCTATGGACAATTTTCTAACAAAGATCAACAATTTGAAGGAATAGTTGATTTCTGCTGATGAAGTTCTTCCTAACAGTTCACTTGTGTAGACCATTCTGAATGGTCTTCCTGATTCATATCAGAGTTTTGCTTCTACTCTTATTTCGATTATGAAAGGAAATCCAAATGCCTTGTCATTTGAGGAGTTAGTTTCTATTCTATTGCACGAAGATCATGCTAGGCAGAACAGGTCTATTATGCATGTTGCAGATCAAGCTTTCCTGGCTAGTCAGAAGGGCAAAGGTGAATGGAGCTCATCTACTAGTAAGCAAAAATTTGCAAATGCTACACATCCGAAGGAGGAAGACAAAGATGAGAAGAAAACAAAAAAGGAGAAATTCTTTTGAAAATATTATAAAGCAAGTGATCAGGTCACTAAGAGCTGTCCAAAACTGGCTACTAAAGAGGCAAAGAAGAAAGAGGCCAGAATGGTTGTTGTAGAGGCCTCTACACTAAAAACAGAGTCTGCTAATCTTGTGCAAGAAGAAGAATGGGCATTTACTACTATTTATAATTTTGACCCATCTTGTCATGAGCAGTGCATGTCTATAGTAGAATCAAATGTTTAGTACTTTGATAGTGGGGTGACCAAACATATTGCCTTGCAACACAATTTCTTCTCTTCACTTGAGCCTTCCCCTACAAGGAATACTATCACATGCACCAACAACTCCTCTTATCCTATCATGGGAGTTGGTGAGATCATTCTGCTTGCTATTGATGGTAGTTCTTTCACTTTGTCAAATGCTTTATTTTTTCCAGGGATCAAGAAGAATCTGTTATCAGTTTTGGCTTTAGCTAAGATTCACTTGGTTGTGAAATTTGTTGATGACAGGTGTACAATTCATGATCTCTCAAATGGCAACATGATTGTTGCTTCTCGCATTTTATGTCATGGGCTGTATAAGCTCATAAACTATGAAAGATCTATGAACGATTCAACATGTGCAGTACATGATTCTCAAGCTATGTCAGATGCAAAGCTTTGGCATGCATGCTTTGGTCATTTGAATTTTTCTAGTTTGCTACACCTGCAAAAATATGAAATGGTGTCCTCTTTGCCCAAACTTGAGGCACCCGATAAATATGTATGTGAAAGCTGTATTTTGGGCAAAATGTAGCATTGCTCATTTCCAAAAGATGGTTTTGTTTGCACTACACAAAAATTGAAACTTGTTCACAGTGATGTATGTGGTCCTATGCACACACCCTCTTTTGGAAACTATCTTTACTTCATGACTTTCATTGATGATGTTTCCAAGCATGCATGGGTATATCCATTGAAAGCACAGTTGGAAGTGTTTATGTGCTTCAAACAGTTTTTAGTTTTGGATGATAATTTGTCAGCATGTAAAATGGGCACCCTCCGTTCTGATCAAGGGGGGAATATATGTCTTGTGAATTTAATGCATTTTTGGTTAAACATGGGATAAAACACCAATGTAGAGTGCCGTATAAACCTCAAGTTTCAGCCCTATGGCTTTGTGCAGAAAGGGCATGAAAACCAGGTGTGCAGGTTAAAGAAGGCATTATATGGTTTAAGGCAAGCCCCATGTTCTTGGTATGAAAAGATACATGCCTATGTCATTGCACATGGTTTTGAGAACAATCCAATTGAAATCATCTTATATTTTAAGCATGCTAATGATGTGCTTCTGATCATTGTTGTGTATGTTGATGACATGCTACTCACTGGTCCTCATGATATGCGTATTGTTGATTTTAAGGCTGATTTGCATGCCTCATTTGAGATGTCTTATTTGCGGCATTTGCATCACTATTTGGGCATTCAGTTTATGCAGGTTGATGGTGGTATGGCTTTGTGTCAAACAAAATATATTGACACATTATTGCAATGTTTTGGCCTTGAAGGCTGTAAGCCTATTGCCACTCCTATGGAGACAGGTTTATGATTGAGTCTTCATGAAGCTAGAGATGCATTTGATGTTGTTCTCTATCAGCAAGCTATTGGATGCTTGATTTACCTATGCATTACTCGGCCAGATATTTAGTTTGTTGTCTCATAGATGAGAAGGTTTATGCATTGCCTAGGTGTCAAGCATTGGTAGGCAATTAAGTGCATCTTTCGCTACTTGAGTGTTACTAGCTACTTGGAATTTTTTATCCCAAGGGGGGATCACTACCGCCAGATTTGCTTGCTTTTTCTAATAGTGATTGGGCTAGTTGCTATGACACTCGTGTGTCCACTAGTGGTTTTTGCTTCATGCTTGGTAGCTCATGTAACTTGGTTGAGCAAGAAGGAGCCTACTGTGGCCACTTCCAATTGGGAGGCTGATTATAGGATAGCTTTCACAGCGACTGTTGAGTGTGTGTGGCTCAAATGCCTTATGGTGGACTTGGGTGTTGGTCACTCTTCTGCCACCACCATCATCTGCACATTGATAGTTGTAAGGAACCATGTGTTCCATGCTCGCACTAAGCACATTGAGGTGCATTATCATTATGTCAGGGAGAGATTCTCTGCTGGGGAGATCAGCTTGGCATATATGCCCACACAAGAGAACATTGCAGACCTTTTTATGAAGGCTCTGCCTAGGGAGAAGTTTGAAGCTTTCTACAAAGCTTTGGGCTTACTTCCTTTTGTGGATTGATTCCACATAGCTTGGCGCTTCCTTATACATGAATACCAGCTCCTTGTTCATCGCATCACTCCTAGGGGGGATTTTTTGATATAGGTGGTGATGTGTGTTAACACTCTAGGACTATTGGGGCACCTTGTTTTCCCTCTTTAGGATTTTCTTTCCCTCGGCTTGTATATATGCCTATTGCCCTAACGAGCTACTTATCTCTGTACATTCTAGTGGTAATACATTCAATATTGTGTATTGTGCTCCAAGCTTCTTCTTCTTCCTTGTGCTATTCATGTGCTTCCGCAAACGTCTAACTCCAGCATACATGGACTTGTGTTTAATGCATATATAAGACATCCCATACCTTGCTCATAAAGAGAAGTGTCAAATGCATCAGTGGAATCCTCAACTCAAAACCTAAATCCTATCTCAATTGGTGTGGAAACTAGATTAAAATCCTCAAATTCAAAATGTTGAAGTAGTTTTTCAACATACTTTGTTTGATGCATAAGAATTCCCCCCTCAATAGATACAAGCTGGATGTCAAGATAGTAGCTCAAAGGACCAAGATAAGGGGCATCAAAAGTATGTTGCAAATCAACCATAAGGATGTCAAGTTTTGCATCATATGAACCAATCAAGAGTATCCAATCAACATAAAGAACAAGCACTATAATATCAGCCCCATCTTTGCATAGATAGAGTGTGCTTTCAATTGGACTACATGTAAAGCCAAGAGCAATCAAGCGCTTATGGATTTTTTCATACCATGCATGTTGAGCTTACTTGAGACCATATAAGGCTTTATGCAAGACCATATAATCTTTCCCTTTCATGGCAAATCCAAGAAATTGATTCACATAGACCTCTTCTTGCAAATCACCATTCAAGAAATCTATTTTTATGTCCAACTAATGTGCTTTCCAACCTCGTTGTGCATCCAATGCAACCCTGGTGTGAATGGTAGACATGTGTGAAGTATGATGGAGAGTGTTAATCTCCAAAAGAACAAGCTATTCTTGATGTTAGAACACCTCTATATCAAGAATAACTTTAAACTCCAACCAATTATGGAAGACAAGTACCAAACTATCAAGAATTTAGCTAACTGTGAAGAAAGTCATTTCACAGAACAGTCTGCTGCACATTATTGACTCATTGATTGACCATTTGTGTAAAGTTTCTGATGAAACTTTGTAGAATATGTCGCCTAGAGTTGGCACACCTCCTCCAAGTTAAAACACTTCAAAAGCTTAAGTAGATTATGAGAAATGTTTCAAACAATCTACCTATGTTTGAAACTGCCTTTTTGTAGAGTCGACTTTGACACCTGCAACTTCTAACACATAGTTCTCCCAAATTAGAACCCATTTAAGCGAATGATTTTAGCCATAGATGGATTACCTTCCAACTTAGATTTTGACTCCTCATTTGTGTAAAACTTTACACTGTGCACTGAGAACTGACCATTTCTTTGACCATCGGGATTGCACCTGTTTCTGAAGACACTTAATACTTTCTCACATATGAATGTTCCTGCACAAAATTCTCTCAACCTGAATCAAACATAGAAGGAGAAGTAGAGAAAAGATCGATGCACAATTCTCTGAGCATTCTTTCTATTCAACTCTTCATACATATGATGGATGATACATCCAATACACATCATCTATTCATCTATACTTCATCTTACACATCTAATACGACCGTCTACACGTATCTATATATACATATGAGTATTGATTCGTCATTACTTCAAGTATATTGAAGTATTTATAAAGCTAATGTACATATGTTTTAAATAACTTTGCTATCTGAATCTTCTCTTCACTTCATGAAGTTGGACTTCAATCTTTTCTTCATCTCTTCACTTCTAGACTTCATATAATCATCAATTGTTGATTGGCCTGCTCCAACAAAGTAGCTGCATTAAATTTCCTCATAGTCAATGCCATATTGTTGTGCATATCCTTGAGCAACCAATCTAGTTTTGTAGCAATCAATGCTACCATCTGACTTTCTCTTAATCTTGTAAACCCACTTTGTAACAATGGCATTTTTTCCTTTTGGTGATTCACATGACTCCCAAGTAGGATACCTATGTATTTTTTTTATTGCATAGCACTCATGGATTGTGGATCATCACATGCATCTTCAATGGTAAGTGGATCTTCATTACATGTTGTTGCAATAAGAGAATAATCCACAAAATTACTTGATGCATGGTGAGAACGTGATCTTGTTCTACCAAGTAAAGGTGCACTCAATTTATTGTCCTACAAAGCTTGTGAAGCTGAAGGTCAAGGAAAAAGCACAGGAGCACATCAAAGAGGCGTACACACAAGAAGAAGGAGCAAGTAGGGAGCTCCAAGAAGTGTATGTCAAATTTTCAGAAGAAATCCCTATAAAAATAGTGATTTTCATCACTAAAAACCATTGTAAATACCATTTTCTATTTTTGTAACTCCATTTTGCTCTATTTTGTTGAAACCTTTTAGCACTTTTAGACTTAGTTGGCTGGTCTACATGGCCATTTTCAAGCACGCCACTTTGGAACAAAGACATGAGTGTATCAAACACGTCTTGTGAGCTAGGTGTTGGCTGTTTCTTGCATTCAAGTAGAGGGAAAACTAAATTTTCAACCAATATAATATCTCGACTCATAATAATTTTTTTGTCAATGGATGGTAAAAATGATATCCCTTACTTTTAGCACAATAACCAATAAATATACATGTTTTGCCTTGTCCTCAAGTTTGTGGCATTGTGATGGCACAATAGCATATGCCAAACAACCAAACACATGCATACGACTAACCATAGGTTTATGTTCATTCCAAGCTGTGTACCTAAGTTCTGAAGCCTTAAGGACTTGAGTCGATGAGACTAGACCTCAATCACCCCACAAGTGCATATAGTGGTGGATTAATACACGTTTAATTATCAATCCGAGGAACCATAAGAACCAAGTGTACGAAGACATGTGCACACATGATGATAAGTGAAGTATTCAAGCTACAATGCACATGACTAGACTCAACTACCTCTCCAACTCACTAATCCTCTGAAAATGCATGCCGCAATACCATTTACAACAATAAGAACAAATTCAAACTTTTCTCTCAGATCCAAACTCCAAATATGGTCAATAGTGGGTTCATTTCGAAGCTCTCAATGAGATGCATCTATTGGTAATATTATCACTGGAATTTGACAAACGAGCTTCAAGTTATGAGAAAAATAGTGAATGGTAGGAAACATCAATACTCACTACACAACTTGTAATGGCTCACACACACACTACAATAGTTCAAAAACGATGGGAAGGGATAGAAAACAATCTTACACACACATTTCAAGCATTACACACACAAAAGATCATGGAGAAGGAGAAAATCAGTAGGAAAGAAGCAAATTCAAAATTCTTCTTCAGCTTTCACAATGGCCAAAAAGTTCTTTATAAGAGCCACCAAGTGACTTATATACATGTGCCCTAAAAATGGTCCTTTCACACAAGAGACAGGCACCTTTATTGTCTAACTCTAATTTCCTAATATTTTACGAGGATTATGATACAATGATTAGAGCTTATGCATATAGAGGACTCCTCTAGTGCATTTACATAGCTTCAAGGGAGTTTCATAGGATTTTGAAGAAAAATTATGCTCGTAATTTAAAAAATTTTGGGGGCTCCTCTTTTGTGCTTCTTTACTCTACAACACTCTCCTTCTCTTTGTCTCTATCGTCCCTTGACAGGCTTTGCTTCTTGTTTGTGGCTCGTTTATAGCTCCTTAGTACACGCACCCAGTGGTCGAAGAAGCGATAAGGACTATCAATGAATTTGTTACCTTATCCGATCTAAGTCCTTTGCTTCTGTAAGCCCCTTAGTATTCATTATATTCACAAATCTAGGTTGTTGTGTTGAGTTAGGCTACCACGCATGCCTTCAGTGGCTAAGAATGTGATGTTCTTAGTCACTCTCTTCAACTTTTGAGCTTCGGCCTCTTTCTAGCTTTTAGCCTTCAAATATTTCTTTGTTCTCACACATTTGACCCTATTGTATTTTATGGAGCTTGTTTACTTCTTTCCACCGCACGCATCTGGTAGAGGGAGAAGTGCCTAGGATTCTCAGACAATTTGTTACTTTATCCGATGAAGAATCCTTTGTGTAGTATCTCCCCTTGAAAGGTTTTGGTTGTAATTCTTTTGTTTCCACTCTTCAGGACCTAGTCCTTTGGTGTTGTAGCTTGATGCATGCCCGTGCAGGGCTTTGGGCAGAGGGTGGTTCTTTCTCAGTGAATTGTTTTGTTCTTTGATCTTCTTCTTCTTTTCTTTTTACTTGACTCTCCCTCCACACGTCCCTCCGCTTGAACTCTGTTGTCCCCGAAAGGCTTTTTGTGGCAACATGAGTAAGTTTGTTTGACCTTCTGCTCTCTGTGATTTAGCAAATTGGCTTCACATATCATGAGCTCTTTCCACTGAGTTGACTTGACTCCATCATCTGGTGCCTGCCTATGATTTGCAAAGAAACTAAGCTCATAGACCACCAATCTCGCATTTAAATTGGAAGATATTTTTACAAAAATCTCTGAGTCCATCTCAAAAATCCTATAAATAAAGCTTCTTCAAATGTTTGCATATATGGACTCGGTAGAAACATTAATCTCGAGTATATTTCCATTATAGTTAGTCGACTTGGTGTAATAGATAAGTCAAATATAATTGTGTTTGCACCTTGGTTAATGCCGATAAAATTCAAAAATGTGTATTGTGCATGTTGGAATACCTTTACAATTGTGAGTAGCACACTTAATATTTTATTAGTCATTTTGATGGCTAAATCTGGTACTGTCACATATCTTGATAACCAAAACTCTATGGTTCGCACCATGTATTCTTCGATCGGTAAATAGTTACGAAGCGGACTCGGTAGTAGTGGATAATTTAGCCATTGATTATTTACAGTACCCTGGCATTGTGCTTCCCAAACTTACATCCAGGTGCATCTTTGAGGTACTGGGCAAAAAGATGGATTAACCTGTAGCACATATGGTGCTAACTCCCAGACATAGCATAGCAATCTGATGCAAAAGAGGCACTATGAGAGCTTGATTGAGTGCGATATGATAGAGGTGTATCTAATTTGTTGTCTTGCAAAGTCTACACCAGCCATTTCGGCATAATTTTTGCCTACTCAATATCAGCTCTCTCATCAATAAGTGCATCATGTAAATCTGCATAAAAAATGGAATGATCTACATCATCATATGAAACCTACAAAGGTTGAGAAGTTGCCTCATTAGGACCAACACTAGACTGTCAACCTATAAAAAGAGGAAGCAAAGTATCATACATGTCTTTGGAGCTAATAGATGTATCCTTAGTACATGAAAGCAATGGTTGAATAGCATCTTCCACAAAAACAACATCACGGCTAAGCAGGATGCATTTAGTTTGTGGATGATACATATGATATCCTTTACTTTCAGAAGTATACCCAAAAGAAATACATTTTACTACTTTATCATCCAATTTTTTGTAATGTTGTTCATGCACTAATGCATATGCCAGACAACCAAAAACATGCAGATAAGCAACAGATGTCTTTTGATCATGCCAAGCCTCATATACACTTTAGTGGGACATTTGTTAAGTACATATGCTGCACACATAACAACCTCAAGCAAAAAACTATGTGGTAAAGCTTTACTCTTGACCATACACCTAGCTATCTCCATGAGTGACTTGTTCTTTTGTTTAGCAACTCCATTTTGTTGAGGTATATACGGCACTGTACACTAATGTTCTATCCCACATTCAGCCAGAAATGCCTTAAAGTCAGAAGACATATATTCTCTCCCTTAATCAAAATGGAGGGTGCCCATTTTACATGTTGACATATTTTCATCTAGAACCAAAACCTGTTTGAAGCACATAAAACACTTCAGATTTTTCTTTCAATGGATACACCCATGCATGCTTGGAAACGTCATCAATGAAAGTCACGAAGTAGAGATAATTTCCAAAAGAGGGTGTCTGCATATGACCACAACCATCACTATGAAGAAGTTGCAATTTCTTAGTAGCCCAAACTAACCATCGTTTGGAAATGAGGAATGCTGCATTTTGCCCAAAATACAACCTTCACATACATGTTTATTGGGTGCCTCTAGTTTGGCCAAAGAGGACACCACATGCTGAATCATTCATAGATCTTTCATAGTCTATGAGCTTATATAGCCCATGACATAGAATGCCAGAAGCAATAATCATGTCTCCATTTTATAGATCATGAACAATACATTTGTCATCAACAAATTTCACAACCAAGCTAATCTTGGCTAATGTAGAAACTGATAACAGATTCTTTTTGATCCCTGACACAAATAAAGCATCTGACAAGGTGAAAGAACTACCATCAGCAATAGTCACAATGATCTTACCAACTCCCATAATAGGATAAGAGGAGTTGTTTGCGCATGTAACAGTATTCCCTATAGGGGCAGGCTCGGGTGAAGAGAAGAAAGTGTTGGTGCAAGTCAAACACCAATTGATGTTTTGGATGAAGGATTGAAGAAAATATTAGTCTATGAGGCTTGACAAGAGTGCACATTCAGAGACTGAAGACTTGTATACATATGTACATTAAACTTATAGTTAGCTCACTTATACCTTTTGTATGGTCATGAGCTTGTACATGTATGCCTATATATACAAGTAAAAAGCTGGGGCAAGTACGAGAGAGCATGAGATGAGAAGAATTAGTAGACATTAGACACTTTAGAAGTGAGGAAGATCTCTCTCTCATCCAGATGTAAAATTTTTTAGAGAAGAAGAAATATTGGACCTGATCTTTTGCTGAGTACTCCTTGTGTGTTTAATCTTTGGTGAATGCTTTTGTACAAGTCTAATTCTACAGTTGATTGACCTCTGTACAAGGTTTTAGATCCTAATTGAGATCAGGCTGAGAGAACTGAGAGTAGGAACATTTACATGTGTAAATGTGAAGAAGTGAAGTTGCAACTGACACAAAATTTGATGCTAATGTTTTGGTCATTTCTCTTTCTACAATGTAAATTTTTGAGCAAGGAAGCACTCATTCTTTAAGTTGGAAGGTAAGCTACCTATGACTAAAAGCAATTGAATAAAGGGGTTGTAATTTTGGAGAACTATGTGTTAAAAGTTATAGGTGTCAAAGTCGACTATAGAGAAGTACAATTTTCGACATAGGTGGATTGTTTAGATCATTTCTCATGGTATACTTAGTCTTTTGAGATGATTTAACTTGGACAAGGTGTGTAAACATTAGAGGACACCTTGTGCAAAGTTTTATCAAAAGTGTTACACTTAATGAGTGAGTTATTTGCAGCAGACTTTCTGGGAAGTGACTCTCTTCACAGTTAGTTCAAGATTGTGATAACTGAGTGGTGATCCTCCAAATTGGTAAAGGTTTTGAGTTATTCTTGATATAGAGGTGCTCTACATCAAGGATAGCTTGTTCTTTTGGAGATTAATGCTCTCCATCAATGGTATCAGAGCAGGAATCATCAAAATTGAAGAAAGGTGGACCCCAACTGCTACAAACATAAAAAAAATCTACAATTGAAGGTTCAAAAGGTGAAAGTTTGAAGTAAAAGCTTGAGAAGGAGGTCTGAATCTATCAAGAAGATCAAAAGGAACTTCATTCAAAGTAAAGGTACACTTATTCCTCATAAAGTTTGAAGAATTTAATACACAGGTAAAGAAAGGATGGGAGATTCTCTTCAGATAGAGAAATTGGATAGAGAAAACTATCCAGCATGGTCAATGAGGATGGAAGCTCATCTCATGAGCAAAGACTTGATAGGTTACATTACTGGTGAAGAAGAAAAACCACAATTTAGAGATCCTAGTGTTCCAACTAGGGATGAACTCTCATATTTGAAGACTTGGATGAAGAAGGATGCTCAAGCAAGGAGCATTATCTACATGGGAGTCAATGACTACTTGATACCTCATATTAGAGGTCTTGAAAGTGCAAGTGATATATGGAATGCTTTGGAGGAGCATTTCCAAAACACTACAAAGTTAAGGAAGGCATCTTTATGGGTAGAGTTTACCACATTCAAGAAGAAGGCCTCTCAATCTATTTCTGACTATGTAACAAGGATGAAGGACATTGCAGATGCATTAGGAGAAGGTGATGTGCTTGAGAATATTGCGGGTTACCAAAGCCTAGTGGGAAGCTTGAACTATGCTACATTGACAAGGATTGATATTGTTTATGGAGTAAGTGTTCTAAGTCGGTTTATGCACAAACCTAGGGCACCTCACTTGGAAGCTGCCAAAAAGATTTTGAAGTACCTTAAGGGCACTCAAAATCAAGGATTGTACTTTCCCTATACCTCAGGCTTGGACATCAAGATATATTCAGATGCAGATTGGGCAGGTTGCAAAGATGATAGAAGGAGTACCTCAGCTTACCTATCATTTGCAAGTGATAAACCTATATCATGGTCTTCAAAGAAGCAACCAACTGTTGCTTTATCTTCAAGAGAGGCAGAGTATAGAGGATTGGCCAATGCTACTCAAGAGGCCATATGGATCAGATTGTTGTATACAGATTTAGGTTTGCATACTACATCTCCAATGATTTTTTGGAGATAATACCAGTTCACTACATCTTGCAGATAATCCTCTTTATCATGCTAGGACCAAGCATATAGAGGTCCACTATCATTATATGAGAGAGAAGCTATTGAGCAAGGAGATTCAGTTGGTATGCATCAACTAACATGCAATGTGCAGACTTGTTGACTAAAGCATTAGATGGTACAAAACTTTGTAGGTTTAAGGCAATGATTAGATTGCAGGACATTCATGAAGATTGAAGGAGAAGACCAAGCCAAAATTTTTGGCTTGAGGGGGAGTTGTTGGTGCAAAGTTCAAGCCTACACATTTGGTTAAAGGTTTATGAACAATTGAAGCTCCATGGAAACCATTGCTAGAAAGTTTTTATCCTTTACCTTTTGAAAAAGTCATTTTTTTTTACTTGAGAGAATATTTGTAATCACTACCAAACTCGTGGACTTGTTAGTTGGAAAAGTCACGACTTCATTTGAGGGAATATCTCCTATATTGGAGGACTACTTTTTAGTTAGAGGCAATGGAGGATTCAAATTCAAATTCAAACATCTCATCTATAAAAGATGTCAAAAAAACGTACAGGGTGTGTGACTCTATTCCCGAGTTCTCGATTGCCACATTCTAAGAGAGTGAGGTCTACATTGTAACCTACACTTCTCATCGTCATTAGGCTATGATTGTCATGCCTATGATCTTGTACAACACTGTGTTCTAATACAATAGATATACATTATTTATCTATGATCTCTCTATCATAGTCATTCATAACAGTCAACTTGTACTGCTCATATCTCACTCATTCCTTTATCCTTTTCAATGTTCTATAGCTTGTTGGAATCGAATCCAAGCTCTCCACATGCTCACAAATTTTGAAGATAATCCATTCAGCCAATTTGGAGAAAAGCACATCGAAACACTCACTAGTCAAACTCTATAGAGGTCCTCAAAAATCGAGGGTAATGATTTGATTGCCAAATTGATCCTCTGTGTATAGTGCATCATTTTAAGTGATTCCACTTGGAATCATTAGCTTACTAAGCTAGTTTAATATCTTCAAAAGAAATGTTTCTAATTCCTACTGTACTGGAAGCACTGAGCATAGCAAGCAATAGGTATGTGAACAAAAATAGAAGGTTTTCATTGATCCTTCAACTTCGAAGTAGTCTGCTTTGATTCAATTATTTCTCACATCATTTCCAAAGTACATAAGCACTTGTATCTTATCATTGGAAAGCTAAGAGGCCCAAAACGCAACTTTGAAGCTACAAGGGGCTGATACAAAGCAAGATTTGGTAGTACCTACTCATTTCTTGGAGTGTCCATCCATCTTTCCCAACATTTGGCTCATAACTCAAAATGCGTTTGTCAGATTAAAAAAAAAATGCCACCATCGGATGTGTCTCATCAAGAGCTTGCAAACGAACCCATATTAACCCATATTTGGTATCGAACGTGAGAGATATGACTTAATTTGTGCTTACTACCATACCAAGTATCACGACACACATTTTCAATGAAGTAGGTGACATGAGAGATAGTTGAGCCCAATTTGCATACCTCGTTTGCACATTCACTCCATTTTCCATTACCAAAGCACATGTCCTCATACACTTAATATGTCTATGTCCACGGAGTGATAAGTTAAAGCATGTATTAATCCACCAGTATATGCACTTCTTGATGATTGAGGTATAGTCTCATTCATCATGTCCCTAAGATGTTGTGAGCTTAGGTACACAGGGTAGTAGGCAAGGAAGTATACAACTTCTTTGATGGATTCTCGGGATACAATCAAGTAGCCATCGCTACTTAGGATTAGCATAAAATTGCTTTTCCTATTGAATGGAGAGTATGTGCTTTTAGGATTATGCAATTTGGCTTAACAAACACCCCAGCTACTTTCCAAAGATTAATGTATCACATGTTCAAGGAATTTAGAAGGAAAAGCATGGAAGTCTATGTAGATGACCTATGTACATACTCTTTTCAATGTATTGCCCACATATCGAAGTTAAGAAACATATTTGATAAATGTAGGTAATATAGAGTTTTCTTGAATCCAGGGAAGTGTGTCTTCATGGCAAGACAAGAAAAACTATTGGCACCTATAGTGTCCAGAAATGGAATCTCAACTGATGAAGATAAAATTAAGGTCATTCTGGAATTATTGAGGCCTAAGAATGCAAAGGAGGTGTGTTAGGTCTGTGGTGCAATTGAATGTAAAATATATATTTTTTCCTTGAACCATTTCAGCAAAGCATTGTAATTGTTGAAGATGTATAATACATAAAATGTGACATGGGTTAGAGTCTAGCACAAGGAGTCCATTGGGATTTGGTTGCTATAGGAGAAGTGTCATGTTGAAAGATTTGGGAAAACTTATTCTTTTGTGTCATTGTCATTGTCGTTGTCGTATTGTTGTACAGTTTGGTTAATCTTGTTGTCAAGTTTGATAACTATTATTTCATTAAGTATTGTGTTAATCCGATGAGAGTTGATAAGTTATTTCAAAGTACAATACTATATAAGTGATGTCATGACAGTTGTATTTGTGTTTTGTATTGCACGGTGATTCATAATTTTTTGTTTTGTATATTGTAAATAGTCTCTATAAACATTTCTAAGTAATATGCTCATAAGATTAAGGTGAATTTATATTGGTGAATATTGTGAACGAATGCAGTAGATGGAAAAAACCAATAGCTTGCAGACTATTCTGTTAAACTACTACCTAAGAACCCTACTGTTTAGTCATTCTATGACCCAGAAGGCTAACATTGGCGATCCCGTTGGGGAGTGGTGACCATTAAGTGCAGACAAAACAAGGACAGTGTATGCCAATTCTACATTTCAGTATCAAATATTCACAGTACCAACAAGACAAGGTACCTGTACAAGTGCCTCCATATGGAGCAGATTTTGGTCAGAGTTCTAAAAAGAAGATACACATAAAAAGTGAAACCAAGGAACAACAGATTTTAAAAAGATCGATGGAAATAAAGGACCAGTCGACATTTGAAGGATAAATCTATAAAAGATTATAATATGCTCTGGATACTAAGGATTTTCTCGTATATAAGAGATAGAATCAGGAGGAATCATATGACCCAATCGAAATTCCGGTATTGACAAAATCTGATAGCAAAGAATCTTCCTTTATGGTGAAGCGATTTGATAATAAAAAAATGGTGGATGATGAGCATAAGGGATATTATCCAATGGGAATTTCTTACACCAAGTTTAGAGGATTCCCTGGGGATAACCTAGATGCTCATGTGCAAGCATTTGAAGTGAACTTTGATGTATTTAAAAGCATGGGTAACTTTATGGTGGACATTGATGATAAAGCCGAGATCTTCTAGACAACGTTGGTGAATGAAGAAACAAATTGGCTCGTGGAGGATGTCACCCATAGTCATTGTTCCTAAAAAGAACAAGAAGCTTTGTATCTATGTTGATTACCAAAAACTTAATAAAGCTACCATACCTGATGTTTTTCCCCTCCCTTTCCTTGATAGTATTCTCGATGATGTTGTTGGACATGAGATTTATTCATTCTTGGATGGTTATAGTGGTTACAACTAGGTGTGCATGGTTGCTATAGACATATTGAAAACAACTTTCATTACTTCTTGGGAAGTCTTTGCATGTATGTTAATGTGGTTTGGACTCTATAATGCTCTGAGTACATTCTAGCGCTACATGTAGGATATTTTCTCCCCCTATCTTACCACATTCATGAGAGTTTTCTTGTTACACTTATGTGTTCCTCGAGTAGCTTTGATGTGAACCTTTTCTCTATACATAGGCACTTTTTACTCTAGTGCTGGCTAGAGGTTTTTTCCTCATGTTACCACATACTTGATACTCTCATATGTGGTGGTACTTTGTACTTAGGAATATTATTCAGCTCTTACTTCAGTTCAATTCATAGATCAATAGAGAGAGCTATTCTAGCCATCGTCTTCTCCGTGTGTTTTGCTGCGTTTGTGCTCCTTGTGTGTGCTTCTTGTGTGTCTCTCGCACTTCTACACACACGCAACAGTGGTATCAGAGCAAGTTCAACTCCTTCTCAAGTTTTGGTTTTTCGCATCGTGGCACGTGCGCACTTTAACAGTGCAAATGGACTTTGGAGCATAGAAGTGTGAATTTCGGCAGCCCAGAAACATTTCCACCAGGTGCGCTGGGGTTTGACCCCCATTTCGAAGCCATTCGTGTAGTCAGAATCGCCATCAGAGTGATGGTTTGTGAGCTGAAATTTCAGCACTCATTTCAGCTTTCATCGAAGTGAAGATTTTGTCACATTCTTGTTGCTTAGTGAAATGGCGGGCAACAACGACTTGTTTGGCATGCTTCAAGCTGAAGATAAGCTTGATGCGACCAACTATTTGATGTGGTCTTACATGATGAAGCATGTTCTTGTTGCAAAACAACTTTGGAACATAGTGGCAGATGTAGATCAAAGACCGGTAGGTGCTTCTACTTCACAATCTACTGTCATAGATGGAGCTTCTTCTTCGAGTACGGTGGTTTCTCCTTCTCCACCTACATGGGAGCAGCTTAGATGGGATGGAAAAGATGCTCAAGCTCATGCTTTGATTGCGCTTTCAGTGAAGCGTCATATAGTTCCACACATTCACTCATGTTCTACATCACGACAGGAATGGGACACTCTTGCTTCTTTGTATGCCGTGCACGTGTTGCATACTTGAGGAAGCAACTTGAGGATGTATGTATGGCTGAAAATGAGTCAGTGGATGTGTATGTGACACACATCAAGAACTTGAAAGAGCAATTGGCAAACATAGATGAGATCATTCCGGATGCATCACTCATTTCTACATTTTTGAAAGGATTACCAGAATCTTTTCAAAGCTTTTCTACTACACTTCGTTTGGTTGCAAAAGGAAATCCTAATATGTATGCATTTGATGAGGTTGTGTCTCTTCTTTTGCAAGAAGAGCAATCTAGAGTGAATAGGAGTGCTTTGATTGAGGGAACACAAGCACTTGCTATCTCACAAAAGGGGAAAAGCAAGTATGGTTCAGCTTTGGGTTCATCAAAACCAAAGCCTCAAGCTTCCTCTTCCACTCATTCTTCTAATGATGGTGATTTGCAAAAGAAGAAGAGATGCAAATATTGCCGAAAGGTTGGTCATACTATTGATGAGTGTAGAAAGCTTGCTAAACGCAACGGAAAGAAGAAGGAATCTGACATGTCTATTGCTGAAAATTCAGCAAATTCAAAGAATGATGAAGCTAACATAGCTCAAGATTTTTGGGCATGTATTCTTACATGTCATTATGATGCTTCTTTACATTCTAAATGTATGGTTGTGAGTGAGGCTGATTCAGATTGGTTTTTTGATAGTGGTGCTTCAAAGCACATAACATCATGCAAAAGATTTTTTGCCTCTTTGAAAGATGCACCTAAAGGAGGACATGTGGTGTATGCAAACAATGCCTCTTATCCTATCATTGGAGTAGGAGAAATTGAGCTTACGGCTGCAAATGGAGGTGCGATTCTCTTGAAAAATGCATTGTATGTGCCCGGTATCAAGAAGAACTTAATTTCAGTTCCATTGATTGCCGAAGTTGGACTTCATGTACACTTTGTTGATGATAAGTGTATGGTTCATGATTTCAGCAATGGCGATGTTATTGCGATGTCCGGTACATTATGTAATGGTTTGTATCGCATGGATACATACAAGAGGGCTGCCTCGAATGCCTTAGTTGCTCATACTTCTTCCATGGCTGAAATGGAGCTTTGGTATGCTAGTTTTGGTCATTTAAACTTCAATAGTTTGCTCTACTTTCAAAAGAAGGACATGGTTATTGGCTTGCCTACACTTGAGTCCATTGAAAAGCATGCATGTGAAGGTTGCATTCTTGGAAAAATGCATCGTGCTTCTTTTCCAAAAGATGGTCATACACACACTACAAGAAAATTACAGCTTATTCATAGTGATGTATGTGGTCCCGTCAAGACTCCATCTTTTGGGAAGCATGTATATTTTGTTACCTTCATTGATGATGCTACTCGCCATACATGGGTGTATCCTATGAAAGCAAAGAATGAGGTATTTTCTTGCTTCAAAGCATTTTTAGCTACGGCTGAAAATTTTTCTTCACAAAACCTTTTGACTCTACACACGGATCGTGGTGGTGAGTACATGTCACATGAGTTTAATGCTTTTCTTTGTGAAAGAGGTATTTCACACCAATGTACGGTGCCATATAGACCTCTACAAAATGGTGTTGTCGAGCATAAAAATAGAACTCTACTTGAAATGGCACGATGTATGGTTAAAGGAAAGCATCTTACTGATAAGTTTTGGATGGAAGCGGTCATGTATGCAAATTATGTGTTGAATCGCTGCCCTACAAAAGCATTGAGAGTCATCACTCCTTATGATGCTTGGAATGGTCATAAGCCTATGGTTAGTCATATGCGTGTGTTTGGTTGTTTGGCATATGCTCTTGTGTCATCACAACAATGTCACAAACTTGATGACAAGGCAAAGAAATGTATATTTGTTGGTTATAGTATTGAAAGTAAGGGATATCGATTGTACCATCCATTGACGAACACAATTGTTGTGAGTCGAGATGTGGTATTTGCTGAAAATTCAGTTTTCCCTCTACCTGAATGCAAAAAACTGCCAACAATTAGCTCACAAGATGTGTTTGATACACTCGTGCCTTTGTTCCAGAATGGTGCGCTTGACTATGGCCATGTAGACCAGCCAACTGAGGTTCAAAGGACTGAAAAATTCCAGCCAAATAGTGCTGAAAATGCAGAGAATTTCCAGCCAAGCATGGCTGAAAATTTTCAGTCAAAAAATGTCCAAGCTGTTGGAAATTTCCAGCCACATATGGCTGAACATTTGCATCAAAATATGGCTGAAACTAAGCATGAAATTCAGCCCACACATGCAATCAGAAATGGATTCCATACATAGGAATGGTACTTGGGAGTTATGTGAATTGCCTAAAGGAAAGAATGCCATTCGTACAAAGTGTGTTTACAAGATTAAGAGAAAATCTGATGGTAGTATTGATCGCTACAAAGCTAGATTGTTTGCCAAAGGATATGCGCAACAATATGGCATTGAATATGAGGAAACGTTTGCATCTACTTCACGTATGACTACCATTCATACCGTGGTTGCATTGGCTGCCCATCGAGGTTGGAAAGTGCATCAGTTGGACATAAAAACATCCTTCTTGAATGGTGATTTGCAAGAAGAGGTCTACGTGAAGAAACCTCCTGGATTTGCTGTGAAAGGGAAAGAGCATATGGTTTGTCGCTTGCATAAAGCCTTGTATGGTCTCAAGCAAGCTCCACGTGCATGGTATGACAAAATACATAAGCACTTGATTGCTCTTGGCTTCACATGTAGTCCGATTGAAAGCACACTCTATGTACACAAAAATGGGGTTGATCTTATAGTGCTTGTTCTTTATGTCGATGACATACTCTTGACTGGGTCATGTGATGCAAAACTTGACATTCTTATGGCTGATTTGCAACATACTTTTGATGTCACTTATCTTGGTCTTTTGAGCTACTATCTTGGCATCCGGTTTGTATCCGTTGAGGGGGGAATTGTTATGCATCAAGCAAAGTATGTTGAAAAACTACTTCAGCGTTTTGACTTTGAGGATTGTAAGCCAGTTTTCACACCATTTTAGATAGGATTCAAGTTCTTAGTTGAGGATTCTAGTGATGCATTTGACACTTCTCTTCATCAGCAAGCTGTGGGATGTCTTATATATGCATGCAACACAAGGCCTGATATACAGTATGCAGTTTCCCAGTTGAGTCGATTCATGCATAGCCCTGGCACTAAGCATTGGCAAGCGATGAAATGTGTGTTTAGATATCTCTAAGGCACTTTGAGCTTAGTTCTCTTTTATGGCAGAGATGTTCAGCCATGCTTGCATGCTTTTACAGATAGTGATTGGGCTGGTTGTTATGATACTGGTGTGTCCACTAGTGGTAATTGCTTTTTCCTTGGAGACTCATGCATATCTTGGTTGAGTAAGAAGCAACCTACAGTGGTGACATCAAGTTGTGAAGCTGAGTACACGGTAGTTTTCACAGCTACAGTGGAGTATATATGGTTGAGACGCCTATTGATGGATCTTTGCATGGAGATTGATGCTGCTACACATATTCTCACAGATAGTCAGAGTGCTTTGGCTGTTGCACGAAACCCAGTGTTTCATGCATGGACCAAACATATTGAGGTGCATTATCACTATGTGAGAGAGCGCCTTCATGCAGGAGATATTGATTTGGTATATGTGCCTACACAAGATAATGTGGCAGACATATTCACCAAAGCTCTTCCATGGGAAAAGTTTGAAGCTTTTCGCAAAGCTTTAGGCTTGTTACCTTGTGGGGGCTGATCGGTCACTCCCTGTATGTGTTCACATCATTCGCTCCAGGGGGGTTTGTTACACTTATGTGTTCCTCGAGTAGCTTTGATGTGAACCTTTTCCCTATACATGGGCACTTTTTACTCTAGTGCTGGCAAGAGGTTTTTTCCCCATGTTACCACATACTTGATACTCTCATATGTGGTGGTACTTTGTACTTATGGATATTATTCAGCTCTTACTTCAGTTCAGTTCATAGATCAATAGAGAGAGCTATTCCAACCATCGTCTTCTTCGTGTGTCTTGTTGTGTTTGTGCTCCTTGTGTGTGCTTCTTGTGTGTCTCTCGCACTTCTACACACACCCAACATTTCTTAGATGATGTTTTGATCTCTAGTTAGCAACTGGATCACCTTAATGAATTATAGTTGTGCTTCCTCAAGTATCAAGAATATAGATTGTTCTTGAATCCAATAAAGCTTGTGCTTTTTGTTTAGTGTGGCAAGTTGTTGGATCACATCATTATGGTACAGGGTATCCAGGTTGACCCAAATAAGGTCAAAGTTATATTGGAAGCTCCTGCCCCATGGAATGCTAAGAAAGTTTTTCGTTTTTTTGGGAAAATTCGGTGGCATGGTTGTTACCTAATGTGGTTGGTGCATCTTATTATTCTACTAAACAAATTAATTAGTCTCCCTCTAAAAGACTTCCACTTTACATCAAAATGCGAGCTGGTTTTTGATCGCTTGAAGAATTTATTGATAGAGGCTCTGGTCCTACACACCCAATTGGGAGCTACCATTCCATGTTTTCGTTGATGCTTTGGACATTGCTATTGGTAATTTCCTTAATCAGGTTATTGATAAATGGTATAGACCAATCTACAATGCTAGCCAATGACTTGCCAATGTAGAAAAGAATTATTTGGTGACTGAAAGGGAGTGTTTCAAACTAATCTACTCCATTAAGAAGTATCACCATTACTTATTAGGACAAAAATTTACTTTCCATGTGGATCACACTACCCTCATTTATTTAGTTTAGAATCAGGCTGGTACCGATAGACCGGCCCAATTGGTCTTGTAGTTACATGAATTTGATTTTGACATTGTGCATCGCTCATGCATGCACCATGCTTTAGTTGATTTTCTTTCTCGATTGGATTTCTGTGAAGTGCGTGACACAGATCGGTCTAGTTATATTTCAATTGGCTACTCTCATTGAAGAACTTTTACGAAGTCCCTTTAATGGATCAAATCTATGTCCTTTTCACCCTCCCATTAAGGAATAATGACTTCTAGTGGATCCTTAATGGTGCACACCATCTAGCTCTTGCTTTCATGTGCTTTTTCATGCAATCTTGCTCATTAATATGGTGCATTCTATGTTGCACTCCTCCATGGTGTGGTCAGTGGTATTCTATTACATGTTCTGATTTTCCATGGTGGTTTTTGCATGGTGTATGCCATCCTACTCATTTTCATCTCTATTTATCCATCACCGTTTTCCTTTCTTCTTTTATGGTGTTTAACTTTGTCTATGTACTTTTGCAACCTAAGTGATCCCTGCATGCTTCCCTACATCCCTATGCTCTTGTTGCTATCCCAACACCCTTGCTACCATGGAATCCTTGCCACATCGCATTGGGTTCAATGTTTTTATGGCTCGTGAACTAGTAGAGTACTTCCAAGTGTGCGACTTGTTGTTGTTTTCACAACTTCCATGGTAGATGATGCCTTCTCACCCTCTGGCCATGACCTTAGTCTGAGCCATTGCGGATTGTCCTTGTTTTGCCATTACTTGGCTAGTTTTCGAGTTGTATCTAATACTTGAGTCACCTTAGAAACTATCGTTTACTCCACTTCCTATAGTCACGATGAATGCCCTCTTTCCCTGCTAGTCATCCAATGAATATGTGATTATGTGTCTCCCACCCCCTAAATTTCGTATTGAGGTTACTCCACTTCCTATAGTCACGATGAATGCCCTCTTTCCCTGCTAGTCATCCAATGAATATGTGATTATGTGTCTCCCACCCCCTAAATTTCACACCCTTCAATTCTTGGTAGTTATGGTCAACCTTCAGAAATGTGCCTATGGAATTTCCCATCCCATGTACTCAGTAATTCACTTGGCGGCCATTGAACCCGTCAATTGGGCATTTTTCTTTCGTCACATTCACAAGGAATGTCAAGAGGTGGTCACACAGTTGTCCAAAGGGGAAGTCCCGCATACCCGGCTACCCCACATCTTCTCATGGATCCTTCTTGATCCCCCTTCTAAGATTTTGGCATCCATCAGCCCCATCCCTCCATCCTCTATAGTTTCATCTCATATGGAAGAAGAAGAAGAAGAAGAAGAAGAAGACAAAGATTCAGTGTTGCTATGTTTTCCCTACAAATGATGATGCCTTGTTGTTGTGCCAACTATAGCTTATAGTTCCTCTTCTGCCCAAGCCGACATTCGAGTTATCATTACATCAAAGGAAGTCACGATTGTATCTACCAGGGTCAAATTGCTCTCCACTCTCGTTGTTGATGGTGATGTCTAGATTGTAGATGGTGCCAAGTAGTCCATGAATCTGATGTCGTTGCACATTGACATATTGTCCATAGTTCTTTAAAGTCCTCCTCTATAGTTAGTAATTTGCTCTTTTTTGAATGATATTGTTATTCAGATTGTAGAGAAATAGGTTCTTGCAAATGCCAAAGAAATTTCAGTGATCGAAGACCCCTCTCTCATTCTTCAACTCGTTCTGGCCATTGTACCTTTCGGTTCCATTGAATCCCTAGAGGCCGACCCTATTCATGAATCAGCAACTAGAATCATGCCATCGGAATCCTCTACATATTCCCCTCCTCGAATCATCTTTGATCAACCCGCTTCTGATGAATTTGCACTCTATACACCAGTATAAAACCCCATTCCCACTAGTCCCTTTATCTAGTTGGGGATCAGTCCTCATTTTGTCTTAGACGATCTTTCCAAAGCTGGACAATACCTTATACATGTTGCATTCTTATTCAAACATGCCTTGAGGCAGAGAAAATGTACCTGTAGAACTCTTTTCAAGAGAAATTAGATATGGCTGAAATTGATCTTGCACCTTTACATGAGGAAGTGATGCAGTTTCAAGCACAGGAACTCCAGTTGCGGCAAAAGTTAACAGAGAAAGATGGTGAATTGGAATCTCTGGTAGTGATGTGTGTGAACACACTAGGATTGTTGGGCATGGTCATCTTTTTGTGCGAAAGATATATACATGTTTTGGTTCACTAGTATAAGTATCTCAAAGTCTACTATAGGTTTAGCAGAACTCGACAAGGTAGTTTTGTTCAAATTTTTGAGATATAGTCAATTTTCTACATCAAGGTATTTTTATCAGTGGCCATGGCTGAAAGTAGTGATGTATTCCATATGTTGGCTATTGAGGATAAGTTGGATGGTACCAATTACCCATTATGGGCTTATATGATGCATCATGTATTGGTTGCAAAAGGATTGTGGAATATTGTGCAGGGTGTTGAGAAACATCCTATCACACCTACAAACATAGTTGCTAAAGGTGATGCAAATGGCATTGAAGATTATGATATTCTTCATGTTCTTGTTCGTGTTGCAAATCTTGCTGCACCTACTATAGATCAAATTCATTGGGTTGGCAGAGATGCTCAAGCACATGCATTGATAGCCTTGTATGTCAAACATGCTATTGTTCCTCACATTCGCTCTTGTAGAACATGTAAGGATGCTTGGGATACGCTTACCACTTTATACTAGGCAAGGAATCAGGTTTGTGTTGCTTACCTCCGAAAACAATTGTAGAGTGAGCACATGAATGAAGGAGATTCGATGGATAGTTTTCTGATAAAGATCAAAGATTTGAAGGGACAGTCGATTTTTGCTGATGAAGTCTTACCTGACAGTTCACTTGTGCAGATTGTTCTGAATGGTATTCCCGATTCATATCAAAGTTTTGCTTCTACTCTTCGTTTGATGATGAAAGGAAATCCAAGTGCCTTAAAATTTGAGGAGTTAGTCCATGTTCTGTTGCTAAAAGATCAATCTAGGCAGAATAGATCCATTATGCGTGTTGCAGATCAAGCTTTCTTGGCTAGTCACAAGGGCAAAGGTAAATGGAGCCCTTCTAATAGTAAGCAAAAATCTGCTAATTCTACACAATCAAAGAAGGATGAAAGAGATGAGAAGAAAATAGAAAAGTAGAAATTGTTTTACAAATATTGTAAAGGAAATGATCATGTCATAAAAAGTTGTCTAAAATTGGCTGCTAAAGAGGCAAGTGTTAGAAGCCGGTGAGATCCTTGTAATTTTCTTTAATCCAAAATATTTACGGGAGCTTGGTGGCATTTTACGGAGATGTGAAGAGGTATAGTTTGTATGGATTTCAAGTGGCGTGAAGTAATGATGAACGATATAGTGCGAAAAGAAGAAGATACTAGAATGGGCCAAAGAGCGGAGGTCATTGCTAACTCTGAGTTCCGAAGTTCCGAAGGGATTTTCGGAAGAGGTAACACTACAAGGAATACGGGCGCATAGCGACGGTTAAGGAAACATGATTTCATCACTATAAAATTGCAAAATGTGTCGCAATGAGCATCACGCACGAACCCTCGATTAAACGACGAATAAAACGATGTTTTTTTCGATGTACTGCACGATGGGCTGTGCGACGCTCGCATAGAGCATCGCTAAGGTGATGGTTTTAAAAAGCATCGCATAAGCATTTGCATCGCATAATGTTGGTGCAGGGCAATCAACAATTGAAGTTTTAATGAAGGTTTGGAAGTCAAGGACTGAAGAAAAGTTCAAGTTATGAAGCATGGAGGAAGTACATATTCAAAAGATGATGTGTACACATATGTACATTAATTCAGAGATAGTTCACTTATACTTTTGTATAGTCATGATATTGTAAATATTTGCCTATATATACAAGGAAAAAGTTGGGGCAAATATGAGAGAGCATGAGAATAGAGAAATAGATAGTGGTATGAGCCATTAGACATCTTAGATGTTGTTGGAACATCAAGCTTACACTATGCTTGAGGTGGATTTGATCTACATCAAAGGCTATCGCGTCGAAAGAATATCCGTTGGAGAGTTCTTTTTCATATGCTCATTTATTGTATTTTTTTGAGAATATTTTGATGGCTCATTTACCGTTGTAAAAGCCTTGAGTTGTACACATGTAAAGGTACAAATATAGAGCCCGAATCCCACGAATTTTTGGTGGTTGAAGTTGCATTCAATCAAGCAAATCAAGTCACCTAAAAGTAGATCGATCAAGATCTTCACTTTTCCTAGATTGTAGGAAAGTGAATTGATTCCCTCCAACAACCATTCCCACCTTCATTTGAATTCAATTCAACTTGTAAAACTCGTGGAACACTCCTATAGTCTATATAAAGACTTGGAATCACTTGTAAAATACATGGAAGCAATATACATACACTTGTGACCATCATTGTCTTGCTCCTTCAATTTTCTGCATCATCTTCTTCGCCAACAGTAATCTTGCAGAAGCTACTGCTCTCTCCTCAGAGCTCCAAATTGAGTGCAAGAGGACTCATTGGAAAGGTATTAGTTTCTAGTTTATGCCTGTAAATTGTCAAAGCATTTGATTTAGCAGATTTGGAGAAATCTCAGTTTTTTTGACTCGGGGTCAATCTCTGCGTATTCCTGAAAAATAAGAAGTACCACCGGTGAATGTCGCATTCATTCCTATAGCATATTTTGTTTATTCCTTATACTTCTGTGCATTCCATACACTGAACCCTATGTGTATCACTCCCATAAAAGGATTTTTTCTAATTTTAATCACGCTGGTTGCTATGGGCATTTGAAGTTCATTGTCTCTTCCATAGATAGTAAGTTTTTTTTAGCTATTCGACCCGCGAACCTATCTGTTTTGTATCGACTCATTATCCTTGATGCTCCAAGGTACATAGTGTGTTTCTTTGCACTTATAGCATGCCTATAAGGTCTATTTGAGTCTCCATAAGCTCAAGGGCTGGTCATGTGCCGGTTGGCTTGACCAAACTTCATCGCTTCGAAACGCACTTTTCTACCTTCGACAAGCTTCTCCAAGTTTCTTTCAGTGGTATCAGAGCTAGTTCAAGATGGGTGACGGCTTTCCCTCAATGATCGAGAAGCTTGATCGACACAACTACGCGGCTTGGCAAATCAGAATGGAGGCCTATTTGCAAGGTAGAAATCTTTATGGAATTGTAGCAGGTGATGAAGCTATGTCTATTCCAAGATCCAAAGGAGGACCTACACAAGAGGAGATAGATAAGCTCACACTTTGGTGCGCAAGGGATGCTCAAGCAAGGTTGTACATACTAAACTCTATTTTTGACTTTCTATTACCACATATTAGAGGTTGCAAGACATCTCCAAAGACTTGGGATGCCTTGGAGACTTTCTTTTCTGCTAGTACCAAAGCAAGAAAGAATCATCTTTGGAACGAGTTCAACCAAATGAAGAAGACACCTAAACAAACCATCACAGAGTTTGTTACCAAAGTCAAGGAGGTTGCAGATCAGTTAGCATCCATTGGAGAGCTGATTGAAGAAGAGGTCATCATGAGGAAAATTCTCAACGGCATTCGAAGTGATAAGCAATGGCAATCCTTCATGACGGCTTACGATCTCATCATGGATGTGCAGACTCCAGACTTCAACATCTTTCTTGGACAACTCTTCAATCAAGAAGCCAACAATAACATAAAGGAAGGTAACTCTTATCATGGTAGTTCAACTAGTGCTCTATATGCAAATAAGAAGGATAAGAAGTAGAAAGGCAAGAAGAAGGAAGAAGATGAAGAAGAGACTTCCCAAGCCAAGTTCGCAAGCAAGAGCAAGTGGAAAGGGAAGAAGAAGGGACCAAAGCAAGACAAAGCCAAAGGTCAGAATGTTCAACCTTGTGCCATATGCGATAAGACCAACCACACCACTCAGAATCGCTGGTTCAATGGAAAGACCCAGAAAGGAAGTGGAAGAGGTGGATATGGCGGCAATAGAGGCAGAGATGGACACAACTTCAACAATAACAATAGAAGCTATAATAGAAGGGACTACAACAATTATTCAGAAGATCAACCACATGAAGACTCATTACTTCTTATGAATCTAAGCCACAAAGAAGGTAAAGAAGATGATCATTTGTTCTACATAGATTCAGGATGCTCGAATCATGTTGCAGGCAACATTGCTCTTCTATCTGACTTGGAAAGTCCAAAGCATAGACATGAAGTGCAAACAGGGGATGATACGAAGCACAATGTGGAGAAGATTGGTAATGTCAAAGCTTCCAATGGCAGGACAAACATTCTGAGTAAGGTTCTCTATGTACCCACTATCACTAAAAACCTAATAAGTGTAGGCCAAATAGTTGAAAAAGGCTTGCAAGTTAGGTTCACCCAACATGGAGCTTTTGTGGAAGATCCATGTCAAGGCTTCAAGAAGATAGCCCGAGGTGAGAAGCATGGTAGGCTCTTTACTTTTCAAGTAGGAGATACCAGGAACATAGCTCTATTCAACTTTGGGTTTCAAACCCTAAGTGAGCTTGAAGTGTGGCATAAGAGACTTGCTCATTGAATGAAAGAACCTTGAAGGATATATGCAGGGATCAAAGTGTTCTAGGACTACCGAACATATCAAAGCAACACATAATCAATAGGTGTGATGCATGTCAGATTGGGAAGGCACAAAGAGAACCATTCAACCACAAAGGCTACATCCACAACAACTTATTGGACTTAGTACATACAGATGTATGGGGACCAAGTCAAGAACCTTCATTGGTAGGATCAAGGTATTATGTCTCATTTATTGACGACCATAGTAGATGGACTGTTCTATACTTTATCAAGAGTAAGAATGAAGTATTTGATTGCTTCAAGAAGTATCTTGCACATGTGGAGAATCATACAGGTAGATCATTAAAGAAGCTCAGATCTGATGGAGGGGGAGAATACTTCTCCAAAGAGTTTGATGAGTTCTTGCAGGATAAAGGTATCAAAAGGGAAGTGACTACTAGGTACTCTCCTCAACTAAATGGAATTGCAGAGAGGAGAAACAAGACATTGGTTGGATCAGCCCGAACAATGCTTGAAGAGAAGAAGTTGCCACATTATCTATGGGCAGAAGCTATTTCAACTGCAGTGTACCTTGTCAATGGACTACCATCCAAATCACTTCAAGGTATGACTCCTTATGAAGCATGGCATGGAAGAAAACCTAGTCTTGGACATTGCAAGGTTTTTGGTTGTTTAGCTTATGTTCATGTACCATCACAAATAAGAGGTAAGCTAGATGAAAGGGCAACAAAGGCAGTGTTTATTGGATATGATTCAACTCAGATGGGTTACAGGTTCTTCAATCCTTCAACCAAGCAATTCACTACAAGTAGAGATGTTGTGTTTGAAGAACACAGGTCTTGGTATGATGAAGACAAACAAAAGGTAACACTACCATATTATCTTGATTATGACTCTCATCAATTAGGAAGCAAGCATGATACATAGGTCCAGGATCCAAGAATTGATACAGACGATGACCAAGATGAAAGAGAAAGGGATTACAAGCTATGGAAGTCAAGAGGCAAAGCAAAGATGCAAGAGGTTGGAGAATGCTCCAAACAAGCACCTAGAAGATCAGCAAGAGAGAAGAAACAACCAGAAAGGTATGGATATGATTCCACATTTGTTACAAAGCATTCAATCTACTTGGCAAAAGACTCTATTTCAGAGGAACCCTCAACCTATGAAGAGGCAAAGGGAAACCCTAATTGGGAAAAGGCCATGACCGAAGAGATAGATGCATTGAAGGAAATGGACACTTGGGATTTGGTTCGAATGTCACCGAATCAAAAGGTAATTGGTTGCCGATGGATATATAAAGTTAAAAGAAATTTAGATGGATCAGTTTGCAGGCACAAGGCAAGATTAGTTGCCAAAGGATGCTCACAAACTCATGGTATAGACTATGAGGAAACATTCTCACCAGTTGCAAAGATGACTACAATCAGGACATTGATAAGTGTGGCTGCTGCAAGGAATTGGAGACTCCTCCAACTTGATGTGAAAAATGCATTCTTAAATGGTTGGATAAGTGAAGAGGTATACATGTCACAACCACCAAGTTTTGAAAACCCTAATCATCCATCTTATGTTTGCAGACTTAAGAAAGCATTGTATGGATTGAAACAAGCTCCAAGAGCTTGGAATTACAGGTTGGTTACATATCTTCAAGACCAAGGGTTCAAAGCTAGCAGCTCAGATCCTTCTCTATTCATCAAAAGGGATCACAATGAGGTTATGTATCTATGTGTATATGTAGATGATATTATTGTGACAGGTGATGATCTAAATGGCATTCAAAGGATCAAGAGACACATGCAAGAGGAGTTCAAAATTGGTGACCTAGGTGAGCTCACATATTTCCTAGGTATGCAGGTGATATACACAGATGAAGGAATGTATTTGACTCAAAGAAGATACATTCAGGATCTTCTTCTCAAGTTCAAAATGGAGAACACTAAACCTGCACGTACACCTTTGGAGATGAATCATAAACTTAGTGTTTATGAAGGTGAGAAAATTGAAGACATTAAAGAGTATCAAAGCTTGTTAGGACAAGGGTAGACATCTCATATAGTGTGGGAGCGCTTAGTCAGTTCATGCACTCACCGAGAAGACCACACATGGATGCAGCTAAGAGAGTACTTAAGTATCTCAAAGGTACAATCAACGAAGGTATATTCTATCCTTACTCTTCCGATTTGGATATCAAAATCTACTCAGATGCAGATTAGGCAGGAGCTAAGGATGATAGAAAAAGTACATCTGGTTACTTAGCATTTGCAGGTTCAAAGCTAGTGCCATGGAGTTCCAAGAAGCAACCAACAGTTGCTTTATCTTCAACTGAAGCAGAGTACAGAAGCTTGACCATAGCAACTCAAGAGGCAATATGGTTAAAAGCATTGTATATAGATTTGGGACTTGTGAGTTCCAAACCTCACATATTTGGAGATAATGTAAGTTCCATGCATCTAGCAGCAAATCCTATTTTTCATGCGAGAACCAAGCACATAGAAGTCCATTACCACTTCATCAGGGAGAAGCTCATGGCAAAGGAGATAGACATTTCTTTTATTCCAACTGAAAAGCAAGTAGCAAATATGATGACAAAGGCATTTGATGGAATAAAGCTTTGTAGATTCAAAGCTATGGCAGGTATTCAACCTATCAGAGAATGAAGACTCGAGCATACTTTAGCTTGAGGGGGAGCTGTTGGAACATCAAGCTTACACTATGCTTGAGGTGGATTTGATCTACATCAAAGGCTATCGCGTCCAAAGAATATCCGTTGGAGAGTTCTTTTTCATATGCTCATTTATTGTATTTTTTTGAGAATATTTTGGTGGCTCATTTACCGTTGTAAAAGCCTTGAGTTGTACACATGTAAAGGTACAAATATAGAGCCCAAATCCCATGAATTTGTGGTGGTTGAAGTTGCATTCAATCAAGTAAATCAAGTCACCTAAAAGTAGATCAATCAAGATCTTCACTTTTCCTAGATTGTAGGAAAGTGAATTGATTCCCTCCAACAACCATTCCCACCTTCATTTGAATTCCAATTCAACTTGTAAAACTCGTGGTACACTCCTAGAGTCTATATAAAGACTTGGAATCACTTGTAAAGTACATGGAAGCAATATACATACACTTGTGACCATCATTGTCTTGCTCCTTCAATTTTCTGCATCATCTTCTTCTCCAATAGTAATCTTGCAGAGGCTGCTGCTCTCTCCTCAGAGCTCCAAATTGAGTGCAAGAGGACTCATTGGAAAGGTATTAGTGTCTAGTTTATGCCTGTGAATTGTCAAAGTATTTGGTTCAGCGGATTTGGAGAAATCTCAGTTTTTCTGACTCGGGGTCAATCTCTACGTATTCCTGAAAAATAGGAAGTACCACCGGTGAATGTCGCATTCATTCCTATAGCATATTTTGTTTATTCCTTATACTTGTGTGCATTCCATACACTCAACCCTATGTGTATCACTCCCATAAAAGGATTTTTTCTAATTGTAATCACGCTGGTCGCTATGGGCATTTGAAGTTCATTGTCTCTTCCATAGATAGTAAGTTTTTTTGAGCTACTCGACCCGCGAACCTATCTGTTCTGTATCGACTCATTCTCCTTGATGCTCCAAGGTACATAGTGTGTTTCTTTGCACTTATAGCATGCCTATAAGGTCTATTTGAGTATCCATAAGCTCAAGGGCTGGTCATGTGCCGGATGGCTTGACCAAACTTCATTGCTTCGAAACGCACTTTTCTACCTTCGACAAACTTCTCCAAGTTTCTTTCAGATGTGAGTAAGAGTCTCTCTCATCACTCAATTGTAAATTTCTTCAAGAATGAAAGAAAATTGCACCCGATGTTTCTGTGCATTCTCCTTCTATGCTTGATCATTTCAAGAATCCTTTTGTAGATGTCTAAGTCCATAGTTAATGAGTCTATGGTTAAAGTTTGAGAGCCTAATTGTAAACAGGCTGTGAGAATTATGTGTAGTAACATTCATATGTGAAGAAGTGTTCACTGGTTCTTGAAACAAGCGCAAACTTTGATGTTAATGTTTTCGTCAGTTCTCCTTCCACAGTGTAAAGTTTTGAGCAAGCAAGCACTTAATCTTTAAGTTGGAAGGTAAGCTATCTGTGGCTAAAAGCATTTTCATAAATGGGTTCTAGATTAAGAGAACCAAGTGTTAAAAGTTATAGGTGTCTAAATCAGCTTTTCAGAAGTGTAGTTTTAGACATAGGTAACTTGTTGAGATCATTTCTCCAGATATACTAAATCTTTTGGAGTGATTCAACTTGAAGAGGTGCGCAAACTATAGGCAACACCTTGTTCAAAGTTTCATCAAAAAATGTACACAATTTATAAGTTAATGAGAGAGATATGTGCAGTAGACTTTATGTGTAGTCATCTCCTTCACAAATGTTTCAAAATCTTTTTGATTGATCATTGATCCTCTAAAATTGGTGAAGGTTTGAGTTACTCTTGTTATAGAGGTGCTCTAACTACAAGAGTAGCTTGTTCTTTTGGAGATTAACACTCTCCATCAGTGATATCAGAGCAGGAAGCATCAAAATTGAAGTAAGGAGGATCTCGACTGCTGCAGCTGTAAAGAATTCAACATCTGAAGGTTCAAAAGGTGAAAGCTTGAGGGCAAAGCTTGAGAAGGAGGTCATAGAACATCAAGGAAGACAAAAGGAACATTATTCGAAGTAAAGGTACATCTATTACTCATAAAGGTTGAAGAGTTCAATATACAGGTGAAGAAAGGATGGGAGACTCTCTTCAAATAGAGAAGTTGGATAGAGAGAACTATCCGGCATGGTCAATGAGGATGGAAGCTCATCTTATGAGCAAAGACTTGATAGCTTATATTACAGGTGAAGAAGAAAAGCCTCAATTTAGAGATCCTAGTGTTCCAACTAGGGAGGAATTATCATATTTGAAGAATTGGATGAAGAGAGATGCTCAAGCTAGGAGCATTATCTATATGTTAGTTAATGACTACTTGCTACCTCACTTGAGGTCTTGAAAGTGCAAGTGATATATGGAATGCTTTGGAAGAGCATTTCCAAAACACCACAAAGTCAAGGAAGGCATCTTTGTGGGTAGAATTTACCACTTTCAAGAAGAAGGCCTCTCAATCCATCTCAGACTATGTAACAAGGATGAAGGACATTGCAGATGCATTAGGAGCACTTGATGAAGACATTGAGGAGGATAAATTGGTAAGGAAAATCCTCACAGGGTTGAGAGGTGATGACAAATTGAAGCCATTCATTTTGTCTTCTGAATTATCACCTGATCATTTTACTCCTGACTTAAATCAGTTGCTAAGACATATGTTAACCTTTGAGCAGGATGTCAAAGGTGAAGGTGACAAGAGTACAAGTCATGCAATGTGTTCAAAGGATAAGAAGAAGAATATCAAGGGAAAGCAACAAGCAAATGAGGATGAGGGTACAACTAGCCAAGCTAACTTCCTAAGAGGAAGAGGAGGTGGCAAAGGTAGAGGAAGAGGCAGGAGTAATAAAGATGGAGTCAAAGCTTGTTGGATTTGTGGTAAGACAAATCACTTAGCTAATGATTGTTGGCATAATACTCAGAGTAATGGTTGATATAATCAGAACTTTAATTCAAGAGGAAGAGGTGGTAGAAATCAAAGAGGTAATTTCAGAGGTAGAGGTAGTAGAGGTTACTTTGGAAGAAATGAAGGTAGAGGATTCCAAAGTCAACAATACAACAATACCTACTAGAATTATGCTTCAGATCAGAAGGAGGATTCAACATTGATAATGAATGCAACTTGTGAAAGGAAAAGTGAAGACCAAAGAGTATTTTACATTGACTCAGGGTGTAGCAATCACCTGAGTGGCAACATAGCTTTGATGACTGATTTGGAAAATAAGGTAACTAATCATGTGGTTCAAACAAGTGACAATACAAAGCACAATGTGAAGTCAATTGGATCAGTGAAGCCCAAGGATGGTAGCACCCTCTCGAGTAAGGTCTTGTATGTTCCTACAATTCCTAAGAATCTAAGAAGTGTAGGACAAATTGTTGAAAAAGGTTATGAAGTTAGATTCACTAATGAAGAAGTGTTTGTGGAAGACCCTAGCAATGGGTATAAACAGATTGTTTCAGGAAAGAAAGAAGGAAGATTGTTCACATTGAATATCCAAGGTAATGTTGGTCATGCCTTGTTCACTTATGGAGGACATAAGATCTCTGAGTTAGATCTTTGGCAGAAGAGGCTTGGACATTTCAATGAAAGAGGTATCAAAGATATGATTAACAATGGTTCAGTGCTTGGATTGCCTAATGTTGCAGGTCAACATATGACATACATATGTGAGGCATGTCAATTAGGTAAGGCTCATAAGCAATCTTATTCAGAGCATGGCTTTATGTATTCAGAAAAGCTTGAATTAGTACACATAGATGTGTGGGGACCATCAAAGGATTTCAGTATCAATGGTTCAAGGTATTATGTGATTTATGTTGATGATGCTACCAGATGGATCACTATCTATGTGATCAAAGATAAGTCAGAGGTATTCAATACATTCAAACATTATCATGTGTATGCAGAGAGAATTACAGGTCATAAGTTGAAGAGACTAAGATCAAATGGAGGGGGAGAGTATTTCTCTAATGAGTTCAGTGATTACTTGTGGAATGCAGGTATAAAAAGGAAATTACTTGCAGGTACTCTCCTCAACAAAATGGTGTAGCAGAGAGAAGAAATAGAACTCTTGTTGAGTTTGCAAGATCCATGATGAAGGAAAAAAGTTGTCCAAATTACTTGTGGGCTGAGGTTGTAAATACAGCTACTTATTTGGTTAATAGGTTACCATGTAAAGCTTTGCAGGGTATGACACCATATGAGGCATGGTGGGGTAAGAGACCTACTCTAGATCATTGCAAAGTATTTGGGTATTTGGCATATGCATATGTGCCATCACAATTAAGGCACAAATTGGAACCTAAAGCTGAAAAGTATGTATTTATTGGATATGATGATAAGTAGATGGGATATAGGTTGTGGAGTCCATCCACAAAACAATTCCTTGTATCAAAGGATGTTACATTTGATAAGCAAGGTACTTGGTATGCAGGTACAATCAATATTAATGCAGCTGATGAAGAAGTTTTGAATCAAAAGAAAGGTAAATCAAAGGTTAAGATATTTGATGAAGAGGAGAACAATGAAGTGTAGGTTGAAGTTGAAGAAATGCCAAGATTTGATCCTGAGGGTGATGAAGCAGAAACCTCAAGGAGTGGAGAACTCAGAAGGTCATCAAGACACAAGTGGCAACCTACAAGGTATAGCTATGACACTTCTTTTTTGGCTACCAAAGATTATGCTTACATGATAAAGACAGATGAAGATCCTTCTACGTATGAAGAGGCAAAAGGTAAGGAAAATTGGGAGAAAGCTATGCAGGAAGAATATGATGCATTGATGGAGAATCAGACATGGGAGTTGGTTCCTAAGCCAAATAGCCAGAAGATCATTGGATGCAAATGGGTCTACAAGACAAAGAGATTTGCAGATGGAAGTGTGTCTAGGTATAAAGCTAGACTTGTTGTGAAGGGTTTTGCTCAAACTTATGGTATAGATTATGATGAGACCTATAGTCATGTGGCAAAGATGACAACCATCACGACACTCATAGCTATTGCTGCATGTAAAGGTTGGAAATTATGTCAATTAGATGTGAAGAATGCTTTTTTGAATGGTTATATTTCAGATGATGTTTTCATGGAACAACCCCAAGGATTCAGAGATGAAAGGTATCCAGAGTATGTATGTAAGCTCAAGAGAGCTTTGTATGGTTTGAAGTAGGCCCCAAGGGCATGGAATTATAGACTTGTGAAGTTCTTGAAAGAACTTGGATTTCAAGTGTCAAAGGTAGATAGTAGCTTGCTTGTTAAATCAATTGATGATGGATTCACTTACATATGCATATATGTTGATGATATAATTCTTACAGTTACAGATGAGAAATGCATTCAAATCCTAAAGAAGCAGATGAAGAAAGAATTTAAGATCAGTGATTTGGGAGACTTGTCATATTTCTTGGGCATGGAGATTTCATACACTCAACATGGAGTGTATGTAACTCAAGAAAGGTATTTGAGAAACTTATTGATCAAGTTTAAGATGAATGATTGCAGGGTAGTACCTACTCCAATGGAGGTGAATCACAAGTTAAGAAGATATGGAGGAGAAGAGTTCAAGGACATGAAGTTATATCAAAGTTTGGTTGGTAGTTTGATTTATGCTACTTTAACTAGACCTGACTTGTCATATGCAGTTGGAGTTTTGTCTCAATTCATGCATTGCCCTAGGAAAGAACATTGGATTGCACGACAAAGAGTGTTGAGGTACATTAAGGGTACACTCAAAGAGGGTTTGTATTATGGTTTTACATCAGATACAAACATCAAGATATATAGTGATGCAGATTGGGCAGGTAATCCTGATGATAGGAGATCAACTTATGGATACTTATGTGATGTGGGAGATAAGTTAATTTCTTGGTGTTCAAAGAAGCAACACACAGTTGCTTTATCATCTATAGAAGTAGAGTACAAAGGTATGGTTGAAGTTGCAAAGGAAGTGATATGGCTTAAGACTCTGATGAAGAGTTTTGACATCATTCATAGTACACCCACTATTCATGGTGTTAGGCCGCTGGATTGGCATCATGTAATATTATATTTTTTCTATACAGCACGTATCGAAAGGTCGTAGCGAAGTGATGTAACCCATTTTCTATTAATGAAGAGACATTACGGTGTTCTCCAAAGAGAGGAGACGGGATCGCTAGACTGTCTGTCTGGGCGATTTGCAACCCTGCGAAGACGTCGGAGTACAGATTCCAGTAACTCTGAGTACTGTTACTTACTTTGTTGAATTACATTAATTTCTGGTTAACATAGTAATGTTCGGTGACGATGATCAATTTGGGCTACGGTGATCATTAACTTCTGTGTTACCTACGACGTAAAGAATAACTGGAATGCGAGTAGTGAGACTATGTATAAGAATTGATACTGAGTAATAGCGTACTGCTTAATTTGTTAGTTAAGTGGGAAAAAACTAGATAAAGGGCCTCTGAAGTATCAGACCCCTACCATCCCCAAGAACCCGAAAAGAGATTAAAAGGCAGACTTGACGTACGTTTGTCCTTTTAACACTGGCGCCATCTGTGGGAAGATGGCAATTGATTAAGAAATCAGTAAAGTTAGAGCAGTGCGTAAGGCAAGCAGTACAGAGGTGATATATGCTAGTTACTCGGTCCGGCGAGTCTTATCCGAAGTATAGAAGAGACCAGCATCTCTGGGCAGTTCCAAATCTATTAGGGACACCCCCATGTGGTAGAAGTGAAGGACATTTAAGCCCAGTTGTCGAAGGATTGGAGCCAGTTAGCAGTGATTCTGGTACTAGGTCGGTGATACATGATGAGATTCCGATAGATTCCGGTATAATTTCGGTACGTTCTGAAGAAGGTAGTAACTCTTGAGTGTACAGGGACGCAGTGCGCAGTTGATTTGACACCATCTGGTCAGAATTTGAACCTTTCTGGGGATAAAGTTATGTTACTGTTGAGGGAGAATCTAGTAAGAAGAAGAAAAGAAGAAGACAACGAAAGAAGCAGCTTCATTAGAAAGCAATATCCGAAGATATATCTCTGCAGGAAGCCCCGCAGGGGCGCATTACCCATCTCTGCACAGAGCCCCGCAGGGGCACGCATCAGGCGAAAAGAGAAATCAGCCAAGTCATGCACGGTGGAAAGAAGTAAACAGCCTCAAAGCAATGCAACAGGGTCAGATGTGTGCAACCAGGACAAATCAGAGGACCAAAAGTTACAAAGGGGTAGAGGCTGAAAAGTTTAAGAGGGTGACTAAGAACAACACATTCCTAGTCACTGGTGGCGTGCGTGGCAACCCAAGTCAACAGGCAAGACAAGTGCAACAGGCTCTCGAGTAGTAGAGCTTGAATTAAGAAGGCCATCGAATCTGCATGTCTGTTTAACTGCAGACAACAATGACCAAGGGAAGCGTGCGGAGAAAAGCAGAGCGCCTCTACAACGTAATGCAAGATCAAGAATCAGGCAACACGGACCACTGGACGCGTTTGCGAAGCAAAGTCTGTCAAGGGACGACAGAGACGAAGAGGGGGAGAGTGTTGCAGAGCGAAAGAGCGCACAAAGCAGAGAAAAAGACGGGCCCCAAAATTTTTCCGATTTGGACTTCATATTTTTGTATCATAATCATTCTTGTAATATATTTTCCGTTGTAAAGGCACTAGAGGAGTCCTCTAGATGCATCCCCTCAAAAGATTAGAAGCTTACCCATGTAAAATAGTAGAAATTTAGTCTTTTAGTGAATAAAGTGCCGGTCTCTTGTGTGAAAGGACCAAACTTAGGGCACTAGTATATAAGTCAAAAGTGACTCTTTGTAAAGAGCTTTTTGCCATTGTGAGAATAGAGAGCACAAAAATTCGAATTTGTGTCTTCTTCCCTCCTTATCTTCTTCTTCGTGAGCTTGTATGCATGTGTATTGCTTGGAAAGAGTGCTTGTGAGTGTCGTCTATCCATGAAAGTGTTTCTTTGCTGTAGGAAAGGTGTGTGCGAAGTGTAGGAAGTGCTGAAGTGTAGGAAAGAATTCCCGCGACTCAGTATTTCGCTCATAACTTGAAGTAGGAGCGTCGGAATTGAGTGAAACCATTGCCATTGGATGCGTCTTCTCGAGAGCTTCGAAACGCATATGCTATTCGCTATATTTGGAGTTCGGAGCTGGGAGAAAAGTCCAAAATACTGATGACTGCTGCACCAAGTATCGTTTCGCCATGGCCAACAGTTGAATCTTGTTTGGATAAGTCTTTGCCACATTTGCATTCTTTGAGTAGTTCACTTGTATTGATCATTACATGATTGCATGTCCTCATACACTCGGCTAGGTTTGTATACTCTTTGGATTGATATTTAAAAGCGTGTATCCCCACTATATGCACTTGTGAGGGGATTGAGGTATAGTCTCTTTCTCCGCAAGTCCCTAAGTTGGTGCTTAGGTCAACACACTTTTTGGCGCCGTTGCCGGGGAGTGACGAATCAAACCGAGGCATTCGTGTGATGGTAAGTAGCTTTTTGCATTGAAGTAAGTGGAGGAGTGGAAATCTTCTCTTCTTTGGTAAGTCATTTTCAGCCGCACTTGCTACTTCTCATTCCTGGAGTGTGTGTAGTGAGTTGTTAGTTTAGGGAAGTGAGTAGAAGGAGTAGAGTAGGAGTGATTAGAGAGTGGACCAAGTCATTAGGGTAGAGTTTAGTTTTGTTCAGAAGAGTTTCCTTTTAGTAAGCAAGAAAATCCCAACTATAAAAGCCAAAAAAATTCATTTTGCAAGTTACTTGTGTTTCTGAGCAAGTATCGTGAGAGCGACTGTCGAGTATCGCGTGAGCTGTGGCAGAGATCGTGGGCGAGGAACCAAGCAATTTGGGAGTGCACAGAGCAAGGGAAATTGACAAAGAGATCCTAGGTGCCACCAAGGTGAGCTAGCCCACCATTTTAATCAACATTTCTCAAACAAATCAAGTTAGGAAAGAAAAACGATCTGCGCCAGGTATCGTTAGAGCTTTCAGGGGGCAAGAAGTTGTGTTTTGATTGATATAGATAGTGAAGAGAGGAGAGTGGAGCTAGGAGATCAAGGGGGAAAAATCAAAAATTCAAAAATAATTGTTAAAATTTGTCTAAGGATCAAGTATCGTTTTACTCCCGCGGTTGAGTATCGCGATACTTCACAAGTATCGTTTTGCTCCTGTGGTTGAGTATCGCGATATTTCCCATCGATCGTGTATCGTTTCATACCGATCGCGATACTTGGTCAGAGATCGTTTACCAGCGATCGTCTATTGAGTATCGTTGATCGTGTATCGTTTCGTGCCGATCGCGATACTTGAGAAGTATCGTTTGCTTAAAGATCGCGATACCCGACAAGTATCGTGTATCGTTTTGCCAGCGATCGTTTGCGAGAGATCAAGTATCGTGGAGCTGAAGTATGGTGTATCGCTTCTCAGAGATCGCGATACTTGCTGCCGATCGTGTATCGTTTGTCTGAAGTATCGTTTGGTTCAAATATCGTGTATCGTCTGAATATTCAGAGATCACGATATTTACCAGATATCGTGTATCGTCGATCGTTTCAGTTCAGAGATCGTGTATCGTGGGATTCCAAGTATCGTATATCGTTTCCAGCCAAGTATCGTGTGACCCAGAGATCGTTTAGAGCAAAGATCGCGATACTTCCCACATATCGAGTATCGTCTATTCCAAGTATCGTTTCCCTTCGAATATCGTGTATCGCCTGAGACCAAATATCGTGTATCGTTTGCCTTCAAGTATCGGTATCGTTTGGCAGGTCTCGCGATATTTGTCAGAGATCGTGTATCGTCTGAACACAGATCGTGTATCGTGGATTTTTGGTAACAAGTATCGTGAGGGTAGAAAATTCTTCTTCAGTCATTTCTTTCCAACCCTAGTCTTCTAGACATTTTTGACCTGTAGAGAAGAGTGCCAAAGTCCAAGGGTATCAAAGACTGATCAGAGCTCTTAAGTGGATGAACCTGAGATCCGGAAGAACCCTAGGAAGTCGAAGAAGTGTAATTTCTTCTGTAGGGAGTGTAGCCGAGCCAAGTAGCCGTTCACATTATTCTGAAACCTCCAGTGAGTCAGAAGGAGAAATTCCCATGGCTTCAGAGGATATGCAAAACACTGTACCCATGATTGGCATGATGTCAATCATCGAGGGAGAATACAGAACCTCCTTGGAGTATGTGAACACCAACCACAATGAGATCCCTATCTATTTGGATAGTCTAAACAGATCAGTGGCCAGACTGAAGAAGGCTTCAGAGGCTTACATAGTGCCTAGACCAGCAGTCAAATACATAGGAGGTTTGTACATGGACAAACAAGATATTCAATACGTGGTCACAGAACACCCGGAAAACATTAATGAGCATGGTGAAGAAAATAATGCTTCAAGCTTAAACGGAGGTGGAAACGAAGAGCAAGTAACTACTCCTAGAGGGAGATCTATGATTACTAAAATTTGGAGAGGAGACCTGATTCCCTAGGATGACACTCTAATAGATGTATATTTGATCAATGGGATGGAGCATCTGCTTAGAGCCCATTCCTCTATATGGGAAGCTGCTCCTAATCCAGTTACCATCTATGAGTTACAAGATCCTGAGTTCCCCACCATCATCACATATTTGGATAAAAATCAGAGAAAATATTGGCCATTAACAGAATTAGAAAGAGCTGAGTTGAAATATCAGAATATCCCAGTGTTTCCTCCTAGGGACCAAGCCACTACTTCACGAAATCCACTTGGAACATCCCAGAATGATTCATATCAACAGTCGGGACAAACACAACAAACACAACAAACTCAGATCCCAGTCAGACCACATGTGCAATTTGCAATGCCTGCAATTAACCCTAACTACCGGCCTCAACCAGCTATTGACCCAAGACATGGAGTTCATGCTCCAGTCAGACCACAGGTAGTAAGAGGACCAGGCATACCAATAGGAAGACCAATTTTCCCAGTGATGCCTAGGCAACCTGAAGCAGGAAGACGACTAAGGCCGATCCAAGTTGCCAAGTGCATGAGAAATCACTATGATGGCTCTAGTGAACCTTACAATCATATAGCAGAATTTAAACAAGTAGTTAGAGCCGAGCAGGTAGAAGACTTTTTGATTCAATATGAGTCTTTTGGCCTTACCTTGTCAGACACAGCATTGGCTTGGTTTCAGCCATTGGACCCTAATACCTTTCAGAACATGGAACAAGTATATCAAGAAATGATTGAAGAATTTACCAAATCAGGAATTAAAAACAATTCTTCGTCATTAATCCACAGCTTCAAACAAGTCCCTACCGAGTCAGTGAGATTGGCTGCAAGGAGATTCAAGCAATATGTAGATAGATGCCCGGTGGAAGAGAGACCGACGCAGAATAAAATGGTATCATTATTCTTGGAAGGATTATTGAACGGAACTTTGAGGTCATTAGTGTATGTAAAGAGGGTTCAAACTTTGCAAGAGTGTATGAAGGAATGTATAGACCTAGAGGACAACCTTGCAGAAGACTTGAAAATACCTCAAGGTAGTGTGAAAAGCGAAGAGTCAGCCAGTAGCACAGCTAACTCTAAAAACAATGTGGAGGAAATAGCAGATCTGGTAGCAAAAAAACTGAATGTTCAAGGACAGAGGAATTATCCCACTAATCCTATGAGACTGCCTATGCTTAGAAGGTGTATGCAGTGCGGAGGTGATCATCCTTCTCATTTGTGTACTAGGGGAGTAGTCCCACCACCTGCCTATGCTCATCATAGACCCTCTGTCCCCGGACCTCTACAATATTGCAGTTTAGAGCAGAGATATACAAACCATAGTACGGAGAATTGCCCTTACAATAGGCAAACCAGACCCACCCAGCCTTATGTGAGACCGTATGGATATCCCCAAAGAGATCAAGGAGGTGAAGCTTTTAGATATCCCTCTTATCAGCCGCAGGCACCAGTACCACGACCATACGCATATCAAGGACACACACAACCACAGCCGGTACTAGGACAACAACCGCCCCACCCTCAGAACGTTGTCCCAGTCAAGATTGCACAACCAGAAGAAAATCTAGAGAGGGCTATAGTGCCAGCCACACCTTTGACTAGTAGTGAACCATATGACTCATTTTATGACCCTAGTCAAGGAACATACCCTAGTTATGAAAGCTCAATAATGGAATATGGACAACTGCATGGACCATATGCTTATGACATGGAATTACCAGATAGTTCATACAGTTATGAGTAGGATTATGTATCCTTAATGTACACAGCTCCTAGAGCAACCATACCACCTCGACCAATGAACAGACCGCCTGTACCCAGAGGACCGTGTTACAGATGTGGAGGTGACCACTATATCAGAGAATGCACTTTACCAAACCCACCACCACCACAACGAGTCTGGGAAGGCTACTGTAGCGATTGTGGGAAGGAACATCTTTTCAGAGATTGTCCTAAGAACCCCAACAAAGTCACATCTAACGTGCAGATTAATGTGATAGAAGTGATTGAATCATCAGGGAGCGATAAAGAGTACACTGTACCCTTGAAGGCCATAACAAGAGCCAAAGCCAGAGAGAACCCTGATAAAACGGATGAGAATGATCAAAGTGACAAAGAGGGGAATACACCCATCCCTCAAAGAGTTGAAGACTCCGAAGAACCAGAGAAAAGTATTGCCAGCAAAAGGTCACAAAAATGGAAGCACCGAAGAGAGAGACTAAAAGAAAAGAAACTATTACTGAGGAAGGAAAAAGAGGGAAACGAACAACAACCAAAAGAAGAACCGAAGAAGGAAGAAGAAAACAAAAATGAGAAGCGTAAGAAAGAGGAGGTAGGATCAGTCTTAGAAGATCCTCTGCCTGAAGAATTAGCCATGTGGATTCAGGCATATAAGGCACGAATAAAAGCAGGACCTACCATAGAGCAACATGAGAGAGAATATCCGAGAGGCGACTTAGAGAAAGAAAGGTTAGAAATCTGCAAGAAATTGATAGAAGTTGCACAACAAACCTTAGAAAAACCCGCCTCACCTTTACCAAATACCCGAATTTCTGAAGGAGAATTCCAAGAGTGCCTAAACACTCATGAAAAGCCTGAAGTATATAGACCTCAGAATGATGAAATTGGTATTGAGAGAAAGGAAGGATCCATAGTCCCCGAAGTAGAAGGAGACTGGACTAAGGATCTATGGGCACGAGTTCAAGAGGACAAATGGAAGAAGGTAGAAGGAATGGAACCGCCCTTTAAAGAATTAGAAGCAGAAAATGAAATAGAGGGTTCAGTACCTGAACTAAATTCAGAAGAAATTTTTCCAATGGATGCAAGTGACAAAGAAGAGGAAGATGTAAAGGAACTGCCCAACTACACCGGGGAGTACGAGCACAATTCAGAATTGTATCGCATTCCATCAATAAGGAGACGGGAAACGAACCCATCAGTTTAAACATCTGAGATCATACAACGTCTTAGAGATGTAAAAATCCCATGTACCCTAACATTTGAAGAACTGTTAAAGGTAAAACCACACTTAAAAGAGAAATTGATCAATCAATGGGAAGTCAAGGAGGAAAAGAAAGAGATAGCTGACGAAGTAAAAACAGTGAAAATTCTAGTGGATAAGGTAGGAGACTTTAGCGAAGGAGATGAAGGAAATACCTGTCTTCCAATCACCTATAGGGGTTACACTACCAAAGCCATACTAGATTCAGGAGCCGGTGTTGGCATTGCTACCAAAGAGATTTGGGAGAAATGGGGACAACCAGCATTAAGACCAACACGCATGAAAATACAAATGGCAGATGGACATACGGAAAGACCCTTAGGATTGTTGGAACGAGTAGTCTTCACTACGTGTGGAGTGGAATTCGAACATACTTTAGCAATATGTCACTTTGAAAGGCCAAGCAATTATGAAATGATCTTGGGAAGGCCTTTCATGAGACAGCTAAAGGTCGTACAAGATTGGGGAAAAGATGCAGTTTACCTACAACACGCAGGAACCACCACTAGAATAAACCTACATACATACACTTATCAAGATGTGCCACCACTACAATGGAATCAAATCCACAAAGAGGAAGACAATCAATCGGTTCATAGTGCAAGTTCTGGTGATCAATCCTGGATGAACGAAGACACTCATCTGTGGATATGTCAAGCTGCAAAGAAGGAAGAAGAGAGAAGAAAAGGATGGCAGCAGAAACAAGGAATAGTGAGATCTGTACAAGATCCAGCCTATATGCCACAAGTTTTCCCGGATGAAGAATTTGAACCTCACGGTTGGATGGAAATCTTAGCCACCCTCGATGTCTGTGTAAACGAAGAAGTAGTGACCATGAACGAATGTATCGATGAGGAGGGTTATGATGTTAGCCTGTATATGGTAGTCCTCCAGGAGGCGGAAGAAGGAGAAGTGATCGAGAAAGACTGGAAGGAGGACTACGAGAGCATTGAAATGGAACCTAAACCCATGGATCTAGGAAATGGTACTACCAACATAAATATCACCACCAATGAGAAACACCAAGAACTTACACAGAAAGGGGAATTAGAAGTTGAGAGGGAATTAGAAGATGAAGAAAACAAACCCCAAGACCAATTTGAGGTACCAGATCATTTTAAAAAATATGAAGTAGAGGAGAGGAAAATTGCTATTCAAATGCCTAAAAGGGAAGCACAACCCGGAATAGCATATGATAATAAGGAACAAACCAAGAAAATAGTTGTAACTATGGAAGGAGGAGAGGAACGATGTACCTTCATAGGACAGGATGTCTCATTGGAAGAAGAACAAGAGTTAATTCGACTCATAAGAGAATACCGGGATGTCTTTGCTTGGACTTATAAGGACTTAAAAGGAGTAGATCCATCTATATGTGCGCATAGAATCCCCATGACATCCGAAGCCAAACCTTCAAAATAGAGACCATATACATATAATGATGTGTATTCAGCCAAGATAAAAGAAGAAATAGATAAGTTATTAGATGCTGGATTCATCTATGAAATTGAGCACACGGAATGGGTATCACCCTTGGTGGTTGTACCAAAAAAGAATGGAAAGTTAAGAGTGTGCATCAATTTGAAGAAAGTAAACGCCGCAACCATAAGGGATAGCTATCCCTTACCAATCACTGATCATCTCTTGGAAAGGGTAGCAGGGAAGGAAGTTTATAGTTTTCTGGATGGCTTTTCAGGGTATAAGCAGGTAGTCATTGCTCCTGAGGACCAACATAAGACAGCATTTGCAACTGAATGGGGAGTATACGCCTTTAGAGTCATGCCTTTTGGTTTAACGAATGCCCCAGCTACTTTCCAAAGATTGATGTGTCATGTGTTCAAAGAATTTCTGAGAAAAAGTATGGAGGTATACGTGGATGATCTTTGTACATATTCAGCTATACGATCAGAGCACATCCCTGAACTAGAAAAGATTTTTGCTAAATGTCGACAATATCGAGTATGCCTCAATCCTGAAAAATGTGTCTTCATGGTGCGACAAGGAAAAATCTTAGGACATATTGTCTCTAAGAATGGAATTTCAATAGATGAAGACAAAATTAAAGTAATTTTGGATTTACCAAGACCAAAGACTGCTAAAGAAGTTCAAGCATTTATGGGACATTGTGGTTACTATCGAAGATTCATACATATGTACGCCATCATTGCTAGACCTCTTTATGCATTATTGACTCTATTCAATTGGACCGAAGAATGTGAAAAAGCTTTTAACGAGTTAAAGAATCGATTGAGTTCAGCACCCATCCTTCGAGTCCCCAACTGGAATAAACCGTTTCACATTCATGTGGATGCTTCCAAGTTTGCCATTGGTTGCATCTTAGCTCAACCAGCTGACACAGGAAAATTAGACCACCCTATAGCCTATGCTAGTAGACAGTTAAATCAAGCGGAACGCAATTATACTACTACGGAGAGAGAAGGCCTAGGGATGGTATACGCAGTCAAGAAATTCAGACATTACTTACTGGCAAACAAATTCAAATTCTTCATTGATCATCAAGCCCTATTGTACTTAGTCAATAAGCCTTGTAATACAGGACGATTAGTACGATGGTTTTTATTGCTAATGGAATTTGATTTTGAGGTAATAGTCAAGAAAGGAAACACCCACATAAGAGCAGACCACTTATCTCGAATGACCCATGGAGAACCACCCATAGGAGTACGAGATGACCTGCCAGACACTTATCTTTTTAACCTGGAAGTATGTCCTCAATGGGCAGAAAAATTGATCCCTATACTTACACATGGACCTAAAGATGGGATCACACCAAACCAAACGCAAGACCTTTGGAGGACCAAAAACCTTCACATCATTCCGGGAAGTTTGTACCACCAGGATTCAAGCGGATTACTGATGAGATGCGTGGAAGAAGAGGAACAAGAAATGTGGCTTCAGAAAGCACACATAAACCAATGGAACACTCATTTGAATGCAAATGGCACGTGGCAAACACTCAAGAGATTTGGCATATATTGGCCAACCATGCAAAGAGATGCACATAACCATGTGTCAACCTGTCAAACCTGTCAAGAACAAATCCCAGACGAGAACTCTGCATTATGCTATTCTACAATAGCACCAAGGTGGAGCATGCCTCTAGTAAAGTTCTTGAAAACTCAAGAGTACCCTGACGGAGCTACCTTAGCAAGGAAGCGTGCTCTTGAAGAACAGAGTAAAGATTATGCCATCATAGGAAAACAACTCTTTAAACGCGGGAAAGATAACCAATTAAGAATGTGCATTCATGAAAATGAATATCTCTCTGTCTTAGAAATGGCCCATACAGGAGCTGCAGGAGGACACTTCTCTGCAGACAAAACAGCAAAAATGATCCTCTTTGCTGGAATGTGGTGGCCAACTCTACATCAAGACGCCATAACATATGTGCAACGGTGTGATACTTGTCAACGAACGAAATATCCTATTAGAAGAGATGAGATGCCACTTAGACCCATGATGAGTGCTAGAGCTTTCACAAAGTGGGGAATAGACTTTATAGGACCTATTAGCCCACCAGCAAAAGGGTCACATGCCGAATACATAATTGTAGCCACAGATTACCTGACCAAATGGGTTGAAGCAAAAGCAACAAAGAAAAATGACGCAAGAACTACAGCCAAGTTTCTCTTCGAGAACGTCTTCACTAGATTTGGACTACCTATAGAGATTGTGAGTGATAGAGGTACGCACTTTGTTAATGAAGTGATAGAAGCCTTATTGAACGAATTCTTGGTAATTCATAAGAAATCTGCCCCTTATCACCCACAAGCAAATGGACAAGCAGAAAGTTCAAATAAAATCTTGTGTACGGTTCTCACCAAAATCGTTAACAACGGTAGATCAGATTGGGATAAGCAGTTACACCATGCTTTATGGGCATTCCGAGTAGCCTACAAAACCGCAATAGGCACTACTCCTTTTAACTTAGTGTACGGACAAAATGCTATTTTGCCAATTGATTTCTTGATTCCCACTCTTAGGGTAGCAACTACTTACGAGTGGACAGCACATGAATTATCAGCCCAATTGGACCAAATAGAAAAGCTTCATGAAACTAGGTTACAAGCAGTAGCAGGTATTTATGCTGCTAAAAGACGACAAAAAGCCTATTTTGATGCGCATATCAAGGACAAAAAATTGAAGGAAGGTGATTTAGTTTTGGTATACACTTTGAAACAACATGCTAAGAAATTGCAAAAGAGAGGATATGGTCCATTAATCATTAATCGCATATCTACAAGTGGAGCCATCAGCTTAGCGACCTTAGATGGAGACGTGTTACCAAACTACATCAGCGGGTGTAGAGTGAAAAAATACCTAGAACCATTAACTGAAGAAACTATGTCACGACTAATCAAAGGTAAAAACAGACGCTTAGAAGAGGAAAGAATACGGGAAGAAGCGAGAGAAGAAGCATTGGAAAGGATAAAGAAACGAAAAGAGTGGATGAGAGAGCGAGATGAAAGATATCGTCAAGGAGAAGAACTCATCCCGATGGCTAATTTTAGAGCCACTCAAAACCTAGGATCGCAAAGAACACAACCATATCTAAATTTGGGAGCCGGAAAAACGGAGTACCACTTGGTGAATGCTCTCATAGACACAGGAGCCGCTATAAGCTGCATTAAGTTTTCTTTGACCCAAAAACTCAAAGAGACAATACGCCCATCGATGGCCCAGTTGATAGGAATAGGAGGAACAATCACTCAATGCATAGGTGAGATCACCTTACCGTTGCATCTTGGCAACAACACCATGGAACAAAAGCTGTTAGTATGTCATGACCAAGATTTACTTGAAGAGGTTGTGTTAGGTCAAGACTGGATTTATGAATACGAAGTGACCATTCAATTGGCGTTGGGATACATCTCAGCCAGGATAGGACATCGTGAAGTATTCAGTCTGCTAGACGAGCGACCATTAAAATCTGCGAGCATAGAGCAAACAATTCATTCTAATGAACAAAGTCATGAATGTATGATCACTAGCACTATAGATACACCTTCATCGAGTACTATATGTGCGGACACATTGAATTCTGCTTGCACACCTTGTTCTGATCTAGCAAATCATGAGAGTTTCAATCTATCTAAAACACACCTCACAGAAGCACCACGCATTAGAGAGACTAGTTCTCTGAGTGATTCAAAATCTGTAACCATTAAAATATACCCTATTCCATCTTCTAATCAAGCGTGGATAAAGAAAGATCAAGTGGAGGAGTATCTTCGACGACAAAAGCACAACCGACATCAGAACAAACGAGCACAGCAAAAACCAACTCCGTCTGAACAGCGAAATCATCGACAGATTACTACAAGATGGATTCCCAAGAAAGTCGTAGCCGCTCAACGAAATCGATCGCAAATATGGGTTCCGAAGTCTTGCATTCCAAGGAAAATAAGCCGACAGGATGATCCCCAAAACAAGAAGAACCAATGCAATCCACAGGCAAAACAACCACAAACAAAGAGTTACTGGAGAAAAAAGGAGTCTGCAAGGGCAACCCGACCTTCCCCGAAATTCACGAAGCAGACCAAGCAGACCTACAACAAGAAGAAAAGAGCCACCTTCAGTGGAAGTGGGCAACATACAACGAAGCCCAGCACAATGAAGCAAATCTGGATTCCGAAAGACAAATTGGACGGCATGCATATGCCAACTACTTCCAATTGCACACATATGGAGTTGTCGAGATCCCAAGTATGCATGATAGGGCCACATTACAAGGCCAAGCATTCGGCACATCCTTCTTCTATTTCAGGATAGTCAAGCACATTTTCCTAATGGGAAATAGGAGAGCACTTGTACATATATTAAGAAAATACTCCAAAAAATTTAATAACCGCTTCGGCTACGAACTAACTTTTCTGTTTTTCTTTTCAGCAGAAAATATAAAAATACATAAAAGTGAGAAAAATCCAGGTATTACCTTTCTCACACACACGGGAAAGGGACGACACCATTCACTCGGAGAAACATCAAACTTATAACCAACATATAGAGGAGGATTTCTGAGAACACATGGATACTAATTCATACTCTATATTGAGTGCAGATGGCTTCCACTGATTCCGAATCTACACAGCAAGAAGAGGTGCAACTTCTTCCATTAGAATCAGTAACAAAAGCAAGAGGTCACTGGTTCAGAGATGATCAACCAGTGGCAGAGCTCATCTTCCTGGCGACAATCAAAATTATGGACACAGATCATTACTTTCCAATCATGTCCCAGGATTTCAAGACGATCATACAAGGACTACCTCATATTGAGGATGTATGGACACAAGCGGGCATAGAGGCATTCCTCAAGTTACCATGACTTTCAGAGGTGTGCACAGGTGATGAACACCATGCAACCTGCCGCAACAAAAATATCAGTCCCAGAAGCCCGAGTATTGGATAAAGTCGGGACATGGAAGACCATCCAATTCACACATGAGTTGATTAATAGAGCTTTTGGATGGAATCAAACAGGAATTACGAGTGTCAAGGACGAATGCCATGATCCCAAGAAGAGATCATTCCTGGAAATTAACAGAATTGACATAGAGGATGCTGTACGACTGGTACATCAACATTTTTGCTTTCCCAGCATGCACAGGTATACAGCTCCACAGAAGATAGTAGTCCAACTATTATCACATGCCATGAGGCAAATTGGAAACAAAGTCAATCTAACAGGGTATGTCCAAGAAAGATTGTTTGAAGCACAAAAGAAGTGGGGGCAAAAGAAGTTTTTGAATGGCAGTTCAGCTCTTACATTGTTGATTTATGAAGCTTTAGAAATAAAGAACTGTTTAAGAGAGATGCCAACTTCGGAAGGACTAGCACGATACGTAAAATCAGCGACGGTCCCTAAGAAGAAGAAAGCAGTAGCTATGGTTGAAGAGGCTGGAACCAGCACACAGAAACCCATGAGGGGTACGAAGCGCCTATGAGAAGAGGAAGCCCAAGCTACACCACAATCAAAGAGAACGCATCTCTTACCGAAGATCACGACGGCACAAGTGCCTATTACCAAGAGAGATCTGTCCGCTGCCCTCGAAGAGACACATCAGTATATGCAAGGGCAGATCAATTTAAACGTTCAAGGCCATCATTATAGACAGGCTAGTCAAGAGAAGACACAACGGAATCCAGAGCAAACACCGAAACAAGCTGGACGATACAAGGAACTAGGGATCGATGATTCCAGCACAAATACGGATTCCAGTCCCGAAAAAGATACATTAGATACTGATACACGGACAGAAACACAAGAAGATGAATGGAACGAGATCGACCAAGTGGAAGTCACGCCACGAAATCAGGAAGAAAAGGAAAAGAGAGTCGAAGAATCTATGGAACCGGAGCACGTCATTCAATTGAATGAAACTACAAAAATAAGCATCAAGGAAGATACAATCACTGGTATTACACATGTAAAACAACCTATTAAAGAGGAAGAACAAACTCCAGTGAGTAAGGAAACGGAAGGGTTACAAAAACAAGAACAGACTGTGATCGAGGTGCCTGATGACACACCTCAAGGAAATAAAGAAGACATGGGGGCTGAGCCAAGGATCCAGCTTCAGATTAGGCAGCCCCATGACACTACATTACACATTGCACAGGGAAAAGACGTCACTACCGGAGAAGATCCGGCAATACCAAAAACATGGCTTAACGTGGATGTTACGCAGTTGAAACCTGTAGTAAAGAAGCTGATTCAAACAGCCATGGACACTCAACAACAGATGATGGATATAGATGCCGAGTATGATCAAGCAAGAAGAGAAAAGAATCAGTTCCAACTCATGAGTGAACAGCTATCGGCACAACTGATTGCAGCACAAAAAGAATTAGCAAATAAAAGTACTGAGGTGTTGGCAATCAAGACACAACATGAAGAATCCATTGCTTAGAATCAACAGCTGCATACACAACTAGAGGAGTTGCAAAAATTACACGAAGCAAGCGAGGCTGAGAAAGAGAAAATGAAGATGCGAAGCATGATTTTAGAGCAACAACTCAAGCTATATATGGAAGAGAATGACAGCCTACGCAACAAAAATAAAGAATTAATGAAGTCTTTATTATATGATCAACCACTCATACAACAGGAATCCACAGAAACCAAAGATCAAGAATTACGGGATCAGATCTCAAAATATGAAGAGCTGCTAAAGCAGGAACAAACCCAGATAGACGAATGGAAAAGCAGGTATGCCAATGAAACCAGTGAACTGAAGCGTCAATTACAAAAGGTGAATGCCAAACTGGTTCAAAGCTACAGTGAAAACATGGATCATGTAGCTGACATAGGTAAAGAACTATTGGCAACTAAAGAAGCACTCGGAGAAGCCATGCAAACGATAAAAGAAAAAGATGAATGCATAGAACAGCTGAAGAATCAGAAGAAAGACAAAGCACCGATCGGGACATCAGTAGTGCCAGAAAAGGAAAATCTTACTGACGAGGTAGAGGTAAGCCCTCTATCTCACCCGATCTATCATTCTCCAATACGTGAGCAGGTGGCGGATCTACATGATGATCATCCTATGCCATATACTGCAGAAATAAGTCAGAAGGAACGGGCACTAGTGGTGTCCCGATTAACAGAAAATTTTGAAAATGAAGTGGTCAAAGTCATGAAGGAGGCCAAGATAAAAGGTAAAGACCTGGACAAAATCATGAAGCCCTTCAATGTTCCCTATGGACTCCTGAAAGAAAAGACCAGACGTTATATAATGAAGATTACACACAAGAGTCCAGATGAGCAGCTTAACTTCAAACATGATACGTTCGCATACACTCAAGAAGAGTTTGAAGCTGCGCAACCAGTGTGGCGGAGAAAATTTTTGGAGAAACATCCCACACTACGAGTGCATTGGCAAGCAGCGCCATATGCATTCCAGGTAAACCCTTCATTTTGTCCATTACCACGCCGAAGGGATACCAGGGAATTTTTGGATCTACAAAGAAACGGTACTATCAATAAGCATTGGCTCAATTATCCTCTGCTTCCGAGCCCGCCACATAATTATTTGCCAACGGAGGATTACATGATAAAAACCATAGAATTTTGGCTACAAAATTACGCGACAGTACCTGATTTAGCTATAAAAATGACCAACAAAATACTTAGCATGATCCTCACCGTTTTGAAGGTATTCAAGCACGCGGCATACACATTTTTGAACTTCATAGGCATTAATCAGGGCACGGAGATCCTCATTTTTGACCTGTCCGTTATGCCTAGCCGCCCAACAATAATGGCTTATTATTCTCGAATTATGTTCTTGCCAAGTGTATATATGCAAACCTTCGAAGAGGCTTTCTTTACAGAATTTTTTGAAATAGATTCTGAGATTTTTTTGAAGATGTCAGCCAATTTAAATGCCAGATTAGTGGCATACGAACTAAGCTTCTTCGCAGATCATAGACAGCCACCCAACGACGGTGTGAAGGCTGAACAATGGAAGCAACTCATGATACGTGAAGCCAATCAGCTAAATGATACAGAGCAAAGAGTTTATCAAACATATGCCCGTCGCTTATCAAAGCCTGTCGGGGACGACAGAGTCCAGGAGGGGGGCAGTGTTGAGGGAGAATCTAGTAAGAAGAAGAAAAGAAGAAGACAACGAAAGAAGCAGCTTCATTAGAAAGCAATATCCGAAGATATATCTCTGCAGGAAGCCCCGCAGGGGCGCATTACCCATCTCTGCACAGAGCCCCGCAGGGGCACGCATCAGGCGAAAAGAGAAATCAGCCAAGTCATGCACGGTGGAAAGAAGTAAACAGCCTCAAAGCAATGCAACAGGGTCAGATGTGTGCAACCAGGACAAATCAGAGGACCAAAAGTTACAAAGGGGTAGAGGCTGAAAAGTTTAAGAGGGTGACTAAGAACAGCACATTCCTAGTCACTGGTGGCGTGCGTGGCAACCCAAGTCAACAGGCAAGACAAGTGCAACAGGCTCTCGAGTAGTAGAGCTTGAATTAAGAAGGCCATCGAATCTGCATGTCTGTTTAACTGCAGACAACAATGACCAAGGGAAGCGTGCTGAGAAAAGCAGAGCGCCTCTACAACGTAATGCAAGATCAAGAATCAGGCAACACGGACCACTGGACGCGTTCGCGAAGCAAAGTCTATCAAGGGACGACAGAGACGAAGAGGGGGAGAGTGTTGCAGAGCAAAAGAGCGCACAAAGCAGAGAAAAAGACGGGCCCCAAAATTTTTCCGATTTGGACTTCATATTTTTGTATCATAATCATTCTTGTAATATATTTTCCGTTGTAAAGGCACTAGAGGAGTCCTCTAGATGCATCCCCTCAAAAGATTAGAAGCTTACCCATGTAAAATAGTAGAAATTTAGTCTTTTAGTGAATAAAGTGCCGGTCTCTTGTGTGAAAGGACCAAACTTAGGGCACTAGTATATAAGTCAAAAGTGACTCTTTGTAAAGAACTTTTTGCCATTGTGAGAATAGAGAGCACAGAAATTCGAATTTGTGTCTTCTTCCCTCCTTATCTTCTTCTTCGTGAGCTTGTATGCATGTGTATTGCTTGGAAAGAGTGCTTGTGAGTGTCGTCTATCCATGAAAGTGTTTCTTTGCTGTAGGAAAGGTGTGTGCGAAGTGTAGGAAGTGCTGAAGTGTAGGAAAGAATTCCCGCGACTCAGTATTTCGCTCATAACTTGAAGTTGGAGCGTCGGAATTGAGTGAAACCACTGCCATTGGATGCGTCTTCTCGAGAGCTTCAAAACGCATATGCTATTCGCTATATTTGGAGTTCGGAGCTGGGAGAAAAGTCCAAAATACTGACGGCTGCTGCACCAAATATCGTTTCGCCATGGCCAACAGTTGAAGCTTGTTTCGATAAGTCTTTGCCACATTTGCATTCTTTGAGTAGTTCACTTGTATTGATCATTACATGATTGCATGTCCTCATACACTCGGATAGGTTTGTATACTCTTTGGATTGATATTTAAAAGCGTGTATCCCCACTATATGCACTTGTGAGGGGATTGAGGTATAGTCTCTTTCTCCGCAAGTCCCTAAGTTGGTGCTTAGGTCAACACAGTTACCCAGATAGATCCTCGCCGGTGGAAGTATACCCTCTTTCGGTGAAAGTTCGACAAGTTCCGATGAAAGTTCGGTACCAGTTGGTGGGAATTTATAGTTTTTCGGTGACAGTGTGGTAATCCCTAGTGGATCCTTATTACTTACACCATTGTTTGGGGAAAGCTTGCCTCCTTTTGATACCACAGCTGAGGACAGACTATTCGATTTGGAGATACGTAAGAGATTCAACGCTATTTTCGAGCCGGAAGGTGAGTAGTCTGATAATATAGATTCCGAAGGACAAGGCACACCCCCTCAGAACTCAGGAAACAACAGCGGTACCAATACTAGCACCATGAGTGGTCAACAACAACAACAACAACAACAACAACAACAGCCACATCCAATCATTCCACTTTGGCCGGTTCCAACAGGGGTGACGTACACAAAGTTCGGTGGATTTCCAGGGGACGATCCTGATGCACATGTGCGTACGTTTGAGTTCAGTTATGCAGTATTAAACCACCCACCTGACCCGACATACAAAGCCATCGTATTTTAGGCTACATTGGTCAATGAAGCAGCGAGGTAGCTAACAGAGTATGATATCAACCATTTCGTTAACTATGATGATGTGAGAGACGCGTTTTTACTGAGGTTCCGGTTGAAGAAGAATCCTGCCAAAATCTTCAACTATTTGCAAAACAGTCGGCAGAAGCCGCACCAGACTGTTCAGGAATATGCAACATTGTTTAGAACTCACTTAAGACAACTGCCTCCGGCACATGCTAATCTACCGGATGATGTTATAACCCAGTGGTTCATTAACGGTTTGACCCCACATTCGACTACAATCTACTTTTCGGTCGACCATGGTTGAAACAAGCCAAAGTGGTACAGGATTGGTCCGCGCAGGAGTTTAACTTTCAAAGATAACCACCGTAAATATGTAGTGAAATCGGATGCCATGCAGCCCTGTGAGCTTCATGCAAGACCATATGTAGCGGAGCCGGTCCACATGTTGGATGGCTTATCTGACGACGAGGAAGAGGCGTTTCTGAAGACCAATAAGGATCTGTTTTTTTTACTCTAGTAGAGTAAGTGATTTTCTTTATTTTACAAGTATACCGTTCGACAAGTTTTCGATGAATATTTTAGAGAGAGAAGGGCAAGCCGCCAAGATCTCTATAGGTAACAAGTTGTCACAAGCTAGTGGTCAAGGTCTAGGCATAAGGAGTGTGATGATATTTTGAGTACTTATGTTGCACACATATGGGCTCCCCTCAGAGGGACTCCTAGAGTATTCCCAAGGCAAGGGCTACTATTTCTTGGTGGAAATTCTAGATAAGAAGCAAAGAAACTAGTTGTATACTCTTTGAGCATCTAGTGTTTTAGATACCCAAGACACTCTACTCTTATTAGTTGGAATCATAGGTTTTGATTCCCAAGTTTATAGCTCCTTCTAACTTATGATGGCTTGATGAATAGACAAACCTTAGAGAGAATTGTAGATGATGAATAGGCAAGGGCTATAAAAAGGTTGGGAGGTGAGTCCCAAGTATGTCATTCTCCACTTTTCACACCTCCCTCCCTTTTTCCCCATCATTAATGCCCTCCCCTCTTCCCTTCCCCTAGCTCAGAATCTTCTGCATCCCCTCTACCTACCACTAGCCTCGCTTCACATCTTGCATTTCACATTTTGCATTCCACATCGTGTGTCCTACATCCCAAATTTCATGTTTTGCATTTTTCATTTCATGTTCTACATTTCACATTCCACATTCACCATTCCACGTTCGGCATCCCGCATTCCACATTCCACATTTCATATTTTGCTTCGACATTGTTTTTGCTTAATTATTTATTTTTCATCTTGGAAAACCTTTTGGCTCTAGATTGCACTTTGGGTGGCCATTTTTTGCAATTATTGAATCAATTTCATGTGTTCAAAACCAATTTCATTATTAGTTTTTCAACATTTCCTATTTTTTCTTAAATCATCTCTTTTTTCTCCTATTTTTCCATGTTTTCTTCCATTGCACGCGTTCCACATGGCCTATTTCATCTTCGAAATACCCACATGTTTCACATTCTTCACACGTTGCATATTTTCCACATGCCTATCCTACCCATAATCCTTGTTGGAAGCAGCCAGAGGCATAGAAGACACGAAAGCATGTAACCACAGAGCAGGGAGCCAGTCGAATCTCTTTTCAAAGAATTATGTTTTAAAAATACTTTTCAAAAACCTCCAACAGTGATTTTTATCACTATTGTAACATATGTAACATATGTAACATATGTAACATAGAAAAACCCTTTTCTTAATTTCTAGCTCCATTTTGTGCAAGCCGAGGAGTCCTCGAGCTTGAGGAGCTTAGGTAGAACGAGCGTATCAATTTTCATTACTTTTAGACACCGTTTACCCTTTCAAATAGCATCTAGGACCTAATTTTTAACTATGCCGATCACTAGATGTGAAACCGGTCAAAACTAGTCTAGAAACTATAAGAAGAGCTAGAGAGCTCATTTTTGAGGTTGGTTAGTGTGAGCTTAGAGCTATTTTGAGCTTGTAAGAGTGTTCTTGAGTAATAGAGTTGATTTCTCACCTTCCATTGTGTCTTGCTTGTCTCTTCGTAGTGTGTGTGTATGTGTGTGTGCATTTCTATGCTTCTCACCTTCACTCTCACTTCATCTCACGTTCACGATCTTCATATCACTCCTATCTCTTCCGCGGATTGACATTAAGGAGGTGGAGCTTCTTAACGTGGTTCTCACCATTGTGCTAGAGCAACACCAAATTTGGCGCCGTTGCCGGGGATCGAGTCTAGGACGAATGTGTGATGGTAAGAGTATAGCAAGAAGTGGTGTTGGAAGGTAAAAAATTTCAGTTTTTGTTGTTGTTTTTACTTAGTTTTTGTTGTTTCTCACCTCTCCCACACTCCATCTTCATCACCGCATCATCATCTTCATCTCCAAAAAAATCAAAAAATTCACCATATCCACCCATTCTCCTCATTTCCCCTCATTTGTGCATGCGAGAGAGTGAGAGAGAGCTTTTGTGCTTGCATGTACTTTTGTGTTCTTGAGTTTTCTTGCAGGTACAGAGCTCCAGTGCATCAAGAAAGCTTGGAAAAGGTAAAATTTTCAGTTTCTGTCAGAGATTTCCGTCTGTGTCAGACCATCGTGATGGTCTGCCAAGTGCAGAATTTTTGGTAAGCGACCACACCATGGGATAGGCGACACAAGCGCACACACGAATCTACAGACGCATATGCAAAAATCACATTTTGGTGGACCATCGCGACGGTCTCAGACCATCGTGATTGTGTCACACCATCGCGATTGGCTCACGCCATCGCGACAGCTCGGCCGGACCATCGCGACGGTCTCACGCCATCGCGACGGTTCATTTGGACCATCGCAACGGTTCGCGGACCATCGCGATTGTTCGGTTGACCCCACACCATCGCGATTGGCTCACGCCATCGCGCTGACGGTGCCACGTGGCAAGCTAGACCATCGCGACGGTTCACACTTCACGCCATCGCGACGACACCCTTACACCATTGCGACAACTCGAATTTTGGACCATCGCGATTGGCTCAAGCCATCGCGCCCGGACCATTGCGATTGGGTCATGCCATCGCATCTGTGACCATCGCGACGGTTCACTTTGGACCATCGCGATTGTTCACGTTGACCGTTGACTGACGCCATCGCGATTGTCCGCCTGATCGAGCCATCACGATTGCTCACATTTGGACCATCGCGACCGTGCACTTCAAACCATCGTGACGGTTCGCACATCACGCCATCGTGACGGTTCCAGACCATCGCGATTGTCTCACGCCATCGCGATTGTGCACCCCCATCGCAAATTTTAGGGTTTCATTTTTTGGCCAATTTTGGGGCTATTTTTGGGAGATTTTTGGGTGATTATACTCATAGGAGACCCCTTAGCTCATATTTGGAGAAAAACCTATTTGTCAGTTTTTACCCCTGAGGGCCTGAACGGTTATAACTTTTTCATCCAAAGTCTGTTTTTTGAGCTTGATAGCTCGTTAGAAAGCTCTTTACGAGTACTATGTGACCTCAACTTTTTTTTTTCTTAAAGGATACGTCTATTTTTAGATAAGCTATTTTGAGGTTGACCTAATTTGGGACTAGAAAGCCAGGGGGCAAGCATTGAAAAGTTGGGCAAAAGGGAAGGGACTTAAAAGGTGTATATACTCAAGTGCTTGATCATCCATTTGTGAATTGGTCTAATATTGGATTTTTCCAGGTCTAGCAAGGGCAATCAAGGACAACCAAGGCAAGGCAGTGAAGGGCATAAAGCTTGGGAAGCGCGGCTTCTTGGGCATCACAGCAACCAGAAAAGCTGACTCGAGGTTGGAAGATTACTCAACCCCCTCAGTCAATTCTTAGCTTAGGATAAATGTTAGCATTGTGGATTCAAGACGATAGGAATGCCTCAAGTTCAAGAGAATTAAATTTATCAAGTCCAAGACTAAAGATAAAGGTGTGTGACATGAAAACCTAAAGGAAAGAACATAAGTCTGACGGAACGAGAACTCAAAATACCACAGAAAGTCGAATTCCTGACGCATACATTAAGACAAGAACCTAAAGAAAATTTAAAAAGAATCAAGAAAGCAATAACAACGAATCATTGACGATCTGAGCGTGTACTGAGTGTGCAAGGAAGAAAATTAATGAACCTTAGATCGGGCAAACATATAGGCAAGTCAGACCGACGAAGCCTTAGATCATCAGAGGCAAGTGTAAGAACTACTGCACGATCGTGGGCTCAACAATTGAACACTAGTTATCCCTACGAGAGCTCAGATACTAGTGATTCAGAAATGGCATTTAGCACAGAAAGACCAGAAGGAGGGTCGAATGTAGCCTATTTAGAAAAACCAGAAGGACCCTATAGAACACAACTAGAGTTTCTCTGAACCAACCGATTAGGTGCTCGCATCTATGAGGATGGTTTGCGAAGGCAAGTGGTGCAAATGCACAACCCCGATCAACCCATTGGATTGGAACATCCAGTGGTGAAATTCGAGAGAGATGCGTACATAGACAAAGAAGGAACAATGTACATCTTAAGTACGCAACCAAAGAATACCAACGAGTTTGGCGTGATTCAGCCAGAGACGGAAACTAAATCTCAAGGAAAAGAACCATTAGAAGAGCCTAGAACACCTAGAGGGAAATCTGTACTGACACGAGTACTAATCCCAAAATGGATCCCTCAGGACAACAGAAGCATAGAGTTGTTTGTAAATAAAGAAACTGATGAAGCCTTTTGGAGATACAAGACAAAACTACTTAGTGAGGTAGGAATCATCACGATATACGAGTTCAAGGACCCGGATACACCTAGAAAGGTTGTATACCTGGATGAGACTTCAGAAAGAGTCTTTGTGGTGCCTGACCACGCTAAAAACACATACACATGGAGAGGTGAATTGGTATTCCCTCCATCTAGAACGAACATGAATACAAGTCAACAAGGGGCAGGAACATCCTCAGCCCATGGAAATCAAAGAGAGAAAAATAAAGAGAGACCCGAAGTAAGCTTCACTAATAGAGCGGATAGACAAAGAGATCATGGAATACCAGGTGGTAGAGATGATTTTCCTCTACCTAGACCACGTGAACACGCAAGAATATTGAGACCCACTCAGTTAGTAAAATCCATGAAAAATTACTTTGATGGGACAGGAGATCCCTATGACCATGTTGCAGAATTCAAGCAAGTACTAAGAGCCGAACAAGTTGAAGACATGTTCACGCAATACAATGCATTTGGACTAACGTTAAAGAATACCGCTTTAACTTGGTTCCAACCATTGCATGAAAGGCAATTTAGAGACATCCATCACTTTTTAGAGTCATTCATCACTGAATTCTCTAAAAGTGGGATTAGACATGACACGTCTTCGCTGATTCATAGCTTCAAACAAACCCCGCAAGAAACGGTTAGACTGGCAGGACGTAGGTTTAGACAATATGTTGAACGATGTCCAATGCAAGAGCTACCCTCACAAGCTAAACAAGTGTCATTGTTTCTAGATGGCTTGTTGAGCTCTAAACTACGCTCCTATGTGTACCTAAAAGAACCCAGAACGCTAGAGCAATGTGTAAGAATATGTATAGACATTGAGGACAACTTAGGAGATGAGTTGGAAATCTCAAAAGTCTACAAGGACTCAGACTGTTCATCTCTAGCATCCACAAAATTGTCTAACTCGATAGAGGACCTAACAGAAAAAGTGGCCCAGAAACTAGGAGTTTCTAGTAAACCTAGGGTACTAACAAACAAGCATTGTTACACTTGTGGTGGAAATCATTTGGCAAATGTGTGTCCCAATGCACCACAAACACAAGTCAACCCTAGTGGCCAATACTGTACAACTGAGAGAAGATACACGAATCATACGGCTCAGGACTGCCCATACAACAAACAGACCGTGAGACAGAACTACCCGCAAGCATACGCACAGCCAGGTAGGTATCAAGGCCAATACAATGCTCAACCTTATTACTATAGGCCTCCTCAAAACTACCCATACCAGGCTCAACAGAGACCTCAACCTGTCTTAGCTCAGTAGCCACCCCCACCAGCGAATGTCATCTCAGTCAAATACGCTGTTGCAGGAGAGAACTTAAGTAGGGCCCTAGTGCCTTCTTCACCTTTGATCATAGAGAGTGACCCAAACTCAAACAGTTTTGACTCTACGCATGTAGATAGTCCACCCGCATATTACAAGGAGTCACCAAAACACGTGGAGACATATCATTATGATAGCCCACCAGTGGAACCTAGTTGGGAGCCAGACTATGCTAATATGATGTACACAAATCCTAATCCACGGCCCTAATTAAGACAACAAAGACCACAGGGCCCTAGAGGACCATGCTTTAGGTGCCAAGGAGACCATTTCATAAAGGATTGTCCGCATCCTCCGATAGCAGGACAATCACAGTACTATAACATCCAAGGCTTTTGTGCCGATTGTGGTAAAGAGCACATCATAAAAGATTGTCCTAAGAACCCAGTTAACGCTTCAAATGTGACACCGATCAATGTGATAGGTATTGTAAACAACGCAGATGGATCCAACCCTACATACATGCCTATCCAAGCTATCACCAGAGCCCAGGCGCTCTTACAGAACCAACAACTTAATCAAGAGAAAGCAGTCGGAAGTAGTGAAGTTGCAGAATCTAGCAGTAAAAAGACAAAATCTTGGAAAGATTCTAGAGAAAGGATAAAGAGAAAGTGGAGTAAAAAGATAACTGAGTTGGAAGGAAGTTTGAAGGAATCTAGAGCCAAAATCCTAGAATTGACTTCACAGGAATTGAATCAAGAGAATCCAGCTCAGAAATCAGGATCAGTTTTAGCGGAACCCATACCAGAAAATCTAGACATGATGTTTCGTGCATATCAGGCTAGATTAAAAGAGGGACCTCAGGTAGCTAAAATGAGCAAAAACTACCCACGAGCTGATCTAGAAATTGAGAGAACTAAACTTTGCATGAAGATGGTAGAGTTAGCACAAGCTTTGTTTGAAGCCTCTAGATATCTTAATTGGAATAACATGGCAAAACCAGAATTACACTTTCAAGGACTAATGGAGAGGCTAGAATACTTGATAGAAAGCAAAGAGAAAAAGGATCAGCACAGGAACCCTAGTGTCCCAGAGACACAGGAAAGGAATGCACCATCCCTGTCTCAAGTACCCAATACAGAAAGTCAAGACAATTTGTCTTCCATACATAGGTACTCACATGAATTTTTGAGGGAAATCCAAGAAGAGAAATGGAGAAAAGAACAAGGAACTCATCCTCCTATTCAAGAAATAGACGACCTGCAGGAACAATTTCCCCAAGATATCCCCTCTATTTACGAGGATATCGAGGAAGAACAACTGAGTGAACACACAGCTTTTGAATCTAATTCTTTACAAGAATTACCTCAGTTCACAGGACCTTGGGAAGCAAAGTCTATTAGTATGAGAGCACCCACGATAATAGTGAGGAATGAAGAATCAGTAATCCCTAGAAACACAGAAGTGATCAAGAACACTAAAGTACAGTGTAATCTCACTCTAGAGGAGTTGTTAAAGGTAAAACTAGAATTGTGGAAACACGTAGCAAATCAATTCCCCGAGCTTGCTACTACTCCCTCACAAATAGGATCACAAAATAAGGTACCAGAGATACCCGTAGAAAAGATTGGAGATGTAAGCGAAGGAGAGGAAGGTAATACTTATCTTCCGATAACCCATCAGGGCTACACCATGAAAGCCATCTTAGATTTAGGAGCCGGAGTAGCCATAGCTACCACCGCTTTATGGAAACGTTGGGGTAAGCCAGCATTAAGACCCACCAGGATGAAGCTACAAATGGTTGACGGACACATAGAAAAACCATTAGGCTTACTAGAAGGAATATCTCTCACCACTTGTGGTGTAGAATTTGAGCATACCTTTGCCATTTGTGACTTTGCAAAAAATCATGCTTATGAGATGATATTGGGACGACCGTTCATGCGTCAGTTGCAAATTGTACAAGATTGGGGAACTAATTCTTTGTACTTGCAACATTTAGGAGTGACTACCAAAGTCAATCTTAAAGACTATTCACATCGAGATGCACCCCCAATACAATGGAATACCATCCATAAGACACCAGTAGAAACAGAATCAGTGCACTCATTAGAGTCAGATCCTTCATGGTTGCATGAGGATACTCATTTATGGATGTGTAAAGTTGCAAAACAAGAGGAAGAAAGATTAGAAGCAAGGACCTTAGGTGCAGAACAACATCCTCGAACCCTTCAAGACCCAGCATATGCACCTGTAGTATTTCCAGATGAAGAGTTTGAACCCCATGGTTGGGCAGAAATCCTAGCAACCATGGATGTAGCCATCAATGAAGAAGAATGGACACCCCACTGTGACGAGGATGGCTATGACATTTTAGTTTTTACGATAGAGCCAATCATGTGCGATGCAATTTTAGAAGAATGTGAACCTAACACTGATGCATTTGAGGATGCAAGTGATTTTGATTTAGAATCAATTATCATGGACCCACCCTTTGCATCAGAGGAAGAATATTTCTACGAAGTAGAGACTCACCCTCAGAGACACGAGGAAATTACGAATGAGGTGAGGTTAACCACAGAAGTGACTACTAAAAGTGAAGGCAAGAAAAAACAGAAGAAAGACACCATGTCAGAAAAAAGAAGAATCTTTGTTTGAAGTACCCGAGAACTTCAAGAAATATGAAATCGAAGATAGAAGAATCATGATACGAATGCCTAATAGAAAGGCGAATGACGGACAAGTATATGATAACCGAGAGAAAACCAAGAAAATAATAGTTGCTATAGAAGGAGAAGAAGAAAAGTGTACCTACATAGGGCATGATTTGACGAAGGAAGAAGAAGAAGAGCTAGTTGCCCTATTGCGCGAATATAGAGATGTGTTCGCTTGGAGTTACAAAGATCTGAAAGGAGTAGATCCAGATATATGTTCTCATAGAATCCCTATGACTCCAGATGCAAAACCTACGAAACAGAAACCTTACACGTACAATGATAACTACGCTGCGAAGATTAAAGAGGAGATAGATCGCTTGATAGAAGCAGGATTCATTTACGAAATTGAGCATACCGAATGGGTATCCCCTATTGTGGTAGTGCCCAAGAAGAATGGAAAATTGTGTGTGTGTATTAACCTTAAAAAAGTTAATGCCACCACAATTAGAGACAGTTATCCTCTTCCTATCACGGAACACTTATTGGAAAGAGTTGCGGGCAAGGAAGTTTACAGCTTCCTTGATGGTTTCTCAGGCTATAATCAAGTAGCCATTGCTCCAGAAGATCAACACAAGACGGCTTTTGCCACTGAATGGGGCATATTTGCATTTCGTGTGATGCCATTCGGCATAACAAATGCACCCGCCACTTTCCAGCGACTCATGTGTCATGTTTTTAAGGAATTCTTATGCAAGAACTTGGAAGTTTATGTCGATGACTTATGTGCACATTCAAATGTAAGGCAGACGCATATCCCCGAGTTAAGACAAATATTTGACAAATGTCGAGAATATCAGGTTTGTTTGAACCTAGAAAAATGCGTTTTCATGGTCAGACAAGGCAAAATTCTAGGACACATTGTGTCAAAGAATGGAATCTCTACGGATGAGGAAAAAGTAAAAGTAATTGCAGATCTACCTAGGCCGATGAACATCAAAGAGGTACAAGCATTTATGGGCCATTGTGGTTATTATCGGAGATTCATACACATGTATGCAATCATAGCCAAGCCATTGTACTCTCTTTTGACTCATTTTGAATGGACAGATGAATATGGAAATTCATTCAATGAACTCAAACGACGTTTGTGCTCAGCACCTATATTGACTACCCCAGAATGGAGTAAGCCATTCCATGTGCATGTGGATGCATCCAACTATGCCATAGGATGTGTGTTAACACAACCCACGAATGAAGGCAATATAGATCTCCCCATAGCTTACGCGAGCAGACAATTGAACGCAGCAGAAAGAAATTACACCACGACGGAACGAGAAGGATTAGGGATGATGTAGCTCAGTGATGAGTAGCACCTCCTTTAATGTCAATCCGGGAAGACGTGAGGATGGTATGAAGACCTCGAGCAAGTGGAGGCACCAGTGCGTGAGTGAGAAGCACACAAGCATGCACACACATACACGCACACGCGCACACACGGCAAGACAAAGAGTTAGAATCAATGGAGTTCTTAGATTACTTTCAAAAAGCTCTTACAAGTTCATTTCAATTACAATCCACCCTCAAAAATGAGCTCTCTAGCTCCTTTTATAGTTTTTGACTAGCTTTGGCCCTGTCTAGACCTAGTGTCCGACGTAGTTAAAAATTAGGTTCCAGGGCTTATTTGAGGGCTCAAACGAGATCTAAAAAATATGAAAATTGGCAGGTAGATACTTCTAAAGCTCCTCAAGCTCAAGGACTCCTTGGCTTGCACAAAATGGAGCTACAAAAATATGAAATGGTATTTACAATGGTGTTTAGTGATTAAAATCACTATTTGTGTAGGGATTTTCTCTATTGATTTGTCATACACCTCTTTGAGCTCCCTACTTGCTCTTTCTTCTTGTGTGCTCAACTCCTTGATGTCTGAAAAATTTAGATGGCCTATTTGCGAGATCTTCTTTGACTGCCATGTCTGCTTGTGATGTCCCTTCGCTCTGACTCTCTTCGTCTTGTGGCTCCTTCGGTTCCCCGACTGCTGCCAACACCCCCCCCCACTCTCGCGTCTGTCGCCCCTCACAGACCCTTGTCTAGAGGGTTTTTGAACATAGTATTGGACGACATCGGAGGCTAGGTGGTGTTCTTCTAGTCGTAAGCCGCGTGCTAGATCTGTGAGCAAATCATCCCAATTCACAGGTCCGAGAACATCTGGATGAGGCACCCTCAATTGTTCTGAGTGAATAGTTCTCTCCACAGCAAATAATTGGAGGAGATGTGATGGTCTGGGTATAAAGATTTCGGAGTGATATTCCCAGAATCCTGTGATGAAGATCTCCTCAAATGTCTGTTTAAAGCAGGCTGGGAGGTACTTGATTCTGGCGTGCCAAGCATATATTACTTCAACTGATGGGGTGGTACTCATATCGTACACCAGATCCTGGTTTCCTGTCACGAAGCCTGCTCCTGAGAAGTGGGGGTCCTTAATGTTCTTAAACGTCCTGAAAGTGATCAGCATTAATTCAAATATTTTCATACACATCTGGGCCATCACATCGGGATTATTGCGTAGCCGAATGCTCCAGTGACGGATTGTAGAAATCATGTAGTTCACCGTGGGGGGTCCTCGTGGAGGTGCTAGATAAACGTAATTTAACCATTTTGCGCAGGCTTTGATGTCTCTGACGGCAATAGTGAATTCAGGCCAGGTGCATCTTCGAAGAACTGGAACGTAACAAGGATTATATTTAATAAACAACGGCATATTATTCCAGGTTCGGACCATTTCAGGACATGTTTCCAAAAGCCTGATCCTCCAGGTGGGTTGATGGATGGACCCACGCTTAGCACTTTCCAGTATATCATCTGGACCAAATTGTGTAGCAAATGTGGGAGGCTTGCCACATTGTCGTTGAATCTCGGCGTTGTAATCGGCCAAAAGTATGCAGTATGGCACATATTGGTCATTATTGGTGCCGATCCATCTATGATGAGACATGCTTCTGAAATATTCTGACTTTATGACAGTTTCTTCTAGGTTCGCTAGTGATTGGATCTGAATGGCCACCCGTTCTTCGTGGGTGTTCGCTGTCTTTTCCAGTGTCTGAAGCCACTCGGGTGCTTCCACTTCCAAGGTGTCTAGTCCCTCTGAGGTTCGTTGCCCTCCTGGCATCGGCATAGGAACATACGGTTCTTCGTACGAATCATCTACCTCAATAGGGACCAACTCTTCTGGCTCTGGTTCTACTACTGGAGAGGGCTGCCTCTCGTATGTCAGTAACCTCTTTTGTAATTCTACCACTTGCTCAGTTAAGGCCTTTACCTCGTCTGAGGTAGAGGTTGATGGGACACTCCTCGGTTGTTCTTCCTGTTCCTTAAGTCTGCTCCGTAGTGTGTCACGTTCTATTTCCAAGTCATCATGGGCTTCCAGAAGATCTGCATAGCTTTCCAAAATGGTTTTCATCGTCTCCGAGGGAACTGCTTTGAACTGCTCTGGATCTATCTCGTGGGGAGAGCCTTCCATTGCCGCTTCCAGATTCTCTTCATTTTGTTTCTGTAGTCTCTTGTTCTCTTCAAGTGCTGTGGCCATATGTTTCCTGAGTAGCGCCAAGTTACGTCTGACTCGTAGGTTATTGGCCTGGTATACTTCGAGCAAGGCTTCTAGTTGTTTGACGCCTGATTCTTTCGATGGTTGGGGTGCCTCTAGTAGTGTTTGGTGAGCCTGCTCAAGCGTTGTATAACGTTGATTCACATCTGCATTTTCCTCTTCAAGAATTGTAAATTGCCTTTGTAAGTTCTGGTGATTTGTTGTCAGTTGTTGATACCGGCCGTCCAGAGCTCTGTACTCATTCTGAAGTTGATAGACACATTGATTTAAAGCTAGGAATATACTATGTACATTAAATGATGCAGGGAGGGGTGAAGATGCAGGGGGAATGGGGGCGGGAAAGGGAGTTGTGAATGATGTGGATGCAAGTGGAGATGTGGGTGGAGGGGGTATGGGAGATGGAGGTGGCATGGGGGGAGGGAGCGGTGCAGTGGCAGGAGATGTTTCCATAGTGTCAAATGTTTGAGTGACCGTGTAGATGGGGATCGTGGGTGGGGTGGATGTGACGTTAGTGAAGAGAGTGGTGAAAGTGGGCATGGTGACTCCCCCGAATTGGATTCCCGAAGAGAGTGGAATTCCCATGACGATTGTGGTGGTAGTGGACGTGGTGGTGATAGTGTCATGTGGTGGAGTGAGTTGTGTAGTGAGAGGTGGGGAGGGTGGTGACAGTGGTGCTTCCTGATGTTCGTCTGCTTGCGTTGTATCTCCTGGTGCTGATACGTTGATATGAATTTGTTTCCCAGACCTCATGGGACGGCCGGGAACTCCTTTCTCAAATCGGTGAATGTAGGCCATTGCCTCATGAATGGCCTCATCCAATCCTACTGCATCGGCATGTATGTTGATGGACTCGATGAACATATCATCCACACCTTCCTCTGCCAGCAATTGGTTCATGAGTTTCTTGCCTGCTTCAAGTGACATTTTATGCTGTTCTTGAACTAGCTGCATAGTTCGATATAGTCTTTTTATTTGTGCCGAATACGCGGGGGCACTTGCTAACTCTGAAAGTTCATCATACTCTTATTCCTCGTAGGCTTCCTCCTCTTGTTCGGTCTCTCGTTCGTCTACGTCGACTTCTACAACTTGCGGTCGGGTGGGGACTGAGGTTGTTGTATGGGTTTGTGGTTCCTGAGCTCGCTCTGTTTCCGTTTCGAGATTAGAGTCGTAGATTAGTCTAGCCACTTCTTCATCAGTGAGATCATTGAGAGTAAAGCCCTGTGGAAATTCCAAATCTGATAGGATGGGTGGAAACACCAGATTGGGTCCCTCTGTACTTGGTCTTGGTAGCCGAATGGTGAATGGTCTAATGCGTCGTGTCTGGGGAGGGGTAATTTCTAGTGTAGTGGTGGCTCCCCTTGGTTGAGCGCAGGGTAATTGGACTCCCCCTCTCATCTTCTTTGATGGAGGACCTGCTGCTGATAGCCTTCTCTGGAACTCCTGGGCCCGGGACCATACGAGTGCCCGCTGAATAGGCACGTCATAGGCTAGACATCGATAGATTATCTTGGTCAGAGCACAACACCCGTGGAGCACATTTTTCTGCTTCTTATTCCACCGTTGATGGGCTAGGTGGATCTGATCTATGATCCAATGTGGTACGTTGATAGGGAGGTTTTCTGTCTCTGCCAAATACAAGCTAAACCATATCTTCTTTGGGGGCATGGTGAATCTTTCCTGGGTGGGGAAAGCAAAATGCTGCATGACGGTCCGTAGGTGAAGAGCGATGGTCGGTGTCATTGCTACCATATCCTTCAGCTTATTGAGATCTTTATGTTTCATTCTGCCTGGAACCATTGTTTCCTTTTCAGTAGGAATGTGCATACCATACATGCCCAATGCTTCTCGTACCAGATTGAGGGTCAGTTTGAATCTTTTAAGTTCGTGGCCCGGCAATAGTGAGGGTAACACAAAAGTGCTGTCGCCTCCCTTGGCCCTGCTAGGAGTGATGGTACTGATAAGATAAGAACAATGTAAGAAATCTGGCTTCGGTAAGTGGGCCCTGAAATAACTGTCCAGGCCAGCTTTGGTCCACACCGAACGCATTACTTCGGCATTCTGATAGCTCTCAAATTCGCGCGTGAAAAAATGATAGCGTTCCCATTTACCATTAAACTCCAATTCAGCTTCCCAAAAATAGGTTCCATCACCCAATGGTCTTGCAACATCACTGAACCAATGAGCGTGTTTGCCCACCTGAGAGCTGTGTCCCTGAGGAGGATCCTGAATTGGGAGCACATGCACAGCTTGAAGTTCTTGCGGTCTTTCGGTGAGATGTGGTTGGAGGAGGAGTGTTTCTATATCCACAATCTGTGCGCTGGATCCAGCGTGAGAATTGGCACCTCCGGCTTCTGCCATGGCCCTGCTTGCTTGTTGGTTCTGTGAGAATATAGAACCATGTGTTAACATTGTAATGGACAGAATAAACCCGTTGTTGTCCCCGTTACAACATTAACATGAGGTAGATGATGAGTCAGTGGTCAGTAAGTGCACGATGACAGTGTGTGTAGTTAATGCCTGGATAGTCCTAGGAGCTAGATGGAAAGATGCACTGTCTGACTAATGTAGTTAGTAAGTGGAGATGAATTCACAGATTGGGGTCGGGGGGTTTATTACAAGTCTTAGGTTGCCAAACACCATGGATGGCTTTTGGTCTTGGTTTTGTGGGGATTCGGGAGGGTTGCATGAGTAATTCTACTGGGAGTTGTTGTGTCATTGGGACCCATTTACGAGTGAGTCTATGCGTGCTTCTAGGCGGCAGTGTGTTTGAGTGTATCAAACAAGAGTGGGTGGCGGCTGCTTGAGCGAGTGAACTATGTCGTGTAAGATGTGAATTGTGTGGGACTAGTTGAGCCTGCAAGCAAGCCTTGGGCACCCAAATTTGTCTTGATTGTGGGTCAGCCTTCATCGACTTCTTGGGTACCCAAATGGATTTCACTTTCTCAACAGAGGTTTTAGGAGTCTTCTGATTAGCATCAAGTCGTTGATTACTAATAGGAAGTTGAGACCGTTGTTGCGACTTAGTTACGGTTGGCAGCTCGTCTTTCCGCACCCACATCTGTTTCATCAGCTGAGTTGTTCTGCTTCGCGCGTTCTTTTGGTCTCTCGCCTGGGGAGTCTTCAGTGATTGATCTGCCCTTAGTTGCTGCCTCCTTCTGGCCTTTGGAAAAGAAGGGAGTTCCATTGTGGTTCTGACTCCTTTTTTGAGACTTTCATTCTTCTGCATCACATAGCCTTGGACAAGAACATCATGGTCAACTTCATGTGTACCCCTGGAGGGACCAGGAGTCCGTGCCTTTTCTAGTTCCTTGAGTGCTCCATTATTCAACTCAATTGTAATTCTAGTTTGATTCACCCATACCTGAAGAAGTCCACTTCTTAGGTTTAAGTTGACTGCTTGGTCATAGATCCAGTCTTGACCCAAGACAAGGGGTTCAGTGAGGTCCTCATCTTGACACACTAGTACTTTAACTGTCATTGCCTCATTGTGAATATAGAGGGGAAGTTCCACCTCGCCCATGCAAGGGGTTTCCACGCCTCCCAATCCTATGAGATACGCTTCCACAGGATTGACAGTTAAGTGCAACTCTTGACAGTAAGACAATTTAACAGCACTAGTGGCTGCACCTGAGTCAATCAATGCTCTTACAGTCCTTGCACTCTTTCCTTGTCCTATATCTAAGGTTATGAAAGGACGTCGATCAGTTATCCTATGTGAGCTAACACCTGAAACTTCACACATAGCCACGTCATATCCTTGATCTGCATATTCATCTTGCCTAGGGTGCTCTCTACCTTGTCTTCTTAATTTCATTCTCCGTATGCGCTCTAGGGCTTCTGCTTGAGCTTCTTCTCGAATTCGCTTTTCTTCCTCTTTGCGTTTCTTAGCAGTATTGAGTCGACTTAGCATTTCCTCTGTGAGAGGTTCCTGATACAACTTGACTCTGCACCCACTAATGTAACTTGGGAGAACATCGCCTTCTAATGTGGCTAGTTGCACTGCTCCACTTGTTGAGATTCTGTTAATGATCATGGGTCCGTAGCCTCTCTTCTCCAGTTTTCTCGCATGTTGCTTCAATGTGTAGACTAAAACTAAGTCGCCTGCCTTTAAACCTTTATCCTTAACGTGGGCATCAAAGTATGCCTTCTGTCGTTTCTTTGCTGCATATATCCCTGCAGCTGCCCTCAGTCTTGTTTCTCCTAATCGTTCCAGGTCAAAAAGTCTAGAGGATAGTTCATGACCCGTCCATTTGTGCTCTTGTGTTACTTTCAATGTAGGTATTAAGAAGTCCAAAGGTAGCATGGCGTTTTGGCCAAATACCATCTGAAAGGGGGTGGCTTGGAGTACCGTTTTGTAGGCGACTCGGTATGCCCAAACAGCATGGTGTAGCTGTTTGTCCCAATCAGAGCGTTTATTGTTCACTAATTTCGTCAATACATTGCATAAGATCTTGTTGGTGCTCTCAGCCTGGCCATTTGCTTGAGGGTGATAGGGGGCAGATTTCTTATGAACTACCAAGAATTCTTGGAGTAGATTTTCAATCACTTCGTTCAAGAAGTGAGTGCCTCTATCACTAACTACCTCTATAGGTAGCCCGTATCTAGTGAACACATTCTCAAATAAAAACTTAGCTGTTGTTTGAGCATCGTTCTTCGTTGTGGCTTTTACCTCTACCCACTTAGTTAGATAGTCTGTTGCAACAATGATATATTGTGCATGAGAACCCTTAGCTGGGGGATTAATAGGACCTACGAAGTCTATTCCCCACTTAGAGAATGCACGTCCACCCATCATGGGTTTCAGTGGCATCTCATCTTTACGTATAGGATACTGAGTTCTCTGGCAAACATCACACCGTTTCACATAGGTATGTGCGTCCATGTGAAGGGTCGGCCACTAGAAGCCCGCAAATAGTATTGCCTTGATCACCCGATCTGGTCCAAAGTGTCCTCCTGCTACACCTTGGTGAGCAGTTTCCAAGATCTTAAGATATTCACTCTCATGGACACACAGTCTCAGGTAGCCATCTTTACCACGTTTGTATAGATTATCACCAATAAGTGAGTATTCCTGGGCTTCTTGTTCTAAACTCCTTGTCCTAGCCAGAGTCATGTCTAGAGGGAATGTTTTCATCCTCAAGAAGGATACTAGTGGTTCACTCCAATCTGGCACTATGGACACTTGATAAAGAGTGGCATGTTCCACAGGTGGTTTAGTGCAACAGATTGGGCATTCCTTGCACAACTTTTGGACATCAGCTTCCATAGTTGGCCAATGTACTCCGAGTCTCCTTAGTGTCTGTAAGATTCGTTGCTTTGAGTAGTGTTGCTCTAATGCACCTACATGTGCTAAATGCAACCATTTTTTGTACTCGTCCTCTTCCACACAACAAGCCAAGATTCCTTGATCTGTGTGCTTGTACATACTTCCTGCCATGATGTGATATTTTTGGGCTTTTACTACCTCTCTATCCTATGTGGCTATTACTGGGTGGTTAGGCCCGTACGTCAATACTGGCACTAATGGCTTAGCCCACTGCGGTACAACTTCCAAATTAAACAAGTAAGCATCAGGAAGGTCATCTGATACTCCTTGTGGGGCTTCTCCAGATGTGAGCCTAGAAAGATGATCAGCTCTCAAATGAGTCCTCCCTTTCCTTACCACAACCTCGAAATCATATTCCATTAGCAAGAGAAACCATCTTACTAATCTTCCTGTATTGCATGGCTTATTCACGAGGTATAGCAATGCCTGATGATCAGTAAAAAATTTAAACTTATTTGCAAGCAAATAATGTCTAAACTTTTTAACTGCATATACCATACCTAAGCCTTCTCTCTCAGTAGTGGTGTAATTTTGTTCAGCTGCATTCAATTGTCTACTAGCGTATGCAATTGGAAGATCCATATTACCTTCACCGGTAGGTTGCGCGAGTACACACCCAATGGCATAATTGGATGCATCCACATGAACATGGAAAGGCTTATTCCAATCTGGCGTGGTCAAGATTGGTGCTGAACATAACCTTCGTTTAAGCTCCTGGAAGGAATTCTCACATTCCTCAGTCCACTCAAAGTTAGTCAGCAGTCCGTACATGGGCTTTGCAATGACAGCATACATGTGAATGAACCGGCGGTAGTAACCACAATGTCCCATGAAAGCTTGTACTTCCTTGACATTCCTTGGCCTAGGTAGCTCTGCTATGGCTCTCACTTTCTCTTCATCAGTGGATATGCCATTCTTTGACACTATGTGCCCTAGAATCTTGCCTTGCCTGACCATGAAAACGCACTTTTCTGGGTTCAAGCAGACTTGATATTCTCTACATTTGTCAAAGATTTGTCTGAGTTCAGGAATATGGGTTTGCCTAATGTTGGAATGGGCACAAAGATCATCAACATAGACTTCTAAGTTCTTCCTCGGGAACTCTTTAAATACATGGCACATCAGCCTCTGGAAGGTAGCTGGTGCATTGGTAAGCCCAAATGGCATTACTCTAAAGGCAAATATGCCCCATTCAGTGGCAAATGTTGTCCTATGTTGATCCTCTGGTGCAATGGCTACTTGATTGTAGCCCGAAAATCCATCGAGGAAGCTGTACACTTCCTTGCCTGCTACTCTTTCTAAGAGATGCTCTGTGATAGGAAGCGGATAGTTATCTCGAATTGTGGCTGCATTGACCTTCTTCAAGTTAATGCATACACGTAGCTTGCCATTCTTCTTGGGCACCACTACGATGGGGGATACCCACTCAGTGTGCTCAATTTCATAGATAAATCCAGCTTCAACCAGTCTATCTATCTCCTCTTTAATCTTGGCAGCGTAATTATCGTTATATGTATAGGGCTTTTGCTTAGAGGGTTTAGCATCTGAGGTCATGGGGATAGTGTGTGAGCATATGTCAGGGTCAACACCTTTCAACTCCAAGCGAATACATCTCTGTATTCTCTTAGCAAGGCTATTAACGCATGCTCTTCTTCCTCTGTTAGGTCATGGCCTATGTACGTGCATCTCTCCTCTCCTTCTTCTAGGGCCACAACTATTTTCTTGGTGGTTTCTTTGTTATCATAGGCCTCTCCTGATTGTGCCTCTCGTTTAGGCATTCTTATCATGACTCTCCTGTCGTCTATCTCATACTTCTTAAAATTTTCTGGGACCTCAAACAAAGATTCTTCCTCTTCTGGTGAGACTTCTCTCTCCATGCCTCTGGGGTTGAAATTCTACTTCATGGAAGTATTCTTCATCTGATGCAAAAGTTTTGCATCCTCAAATGCATCAGGGCTAGGTTCGCATTCTTCTAGAACTGCCTCTCCCATGATTGGCTCTATGGAGAAGACTGAAATGTCATAGCCATCCTCATCATAGTGAGGTGTCCATTGTTCCTCATTGATGGCTACATCCATTGTTGCTAGGATTTCTGCCCAGCCATGGGGTTCAAATTCCGCATCAGGAAAGACTACAGGTGCATAGGCTGGGTCTTGAATTGATCTATGGTTTTCTTTTGCACCTACCTCTCTGGCTTTCTCTCTCTTCTCTTCTTCTACTGCTACCTTACACATCCATAAGTGGGTGTCTTCATGCATCCACGAGGATCCGGATTCTATGGAATGCACAGACTCAGTCTCATCTTTGGCTCTATGGATGGGATTCCATTGGATAGGAGGGACATCTCTATGAGAGTAATCCTTGAGATTGACTTTGGTCGTAACGCCTAAGTGCTGCAGGTACAAGGAATTGGTTCCCCAATCCTGTACCACTTGCAACTGTCGCATAAAGGGTCGTCCCAAGATCATTTCATAGGCATGGTTCTTGCTAAAATCACATATGGCAAAGGTATGCTCGAACTCGACACCACAGGTGGTGAGAGTTATTCCTTCTAGCAATCCTAAGGGTCTCTCAATATGACCATCGACCATCTGCAATTTCATTCTCGTTGGCCTGAGTGCTGGCTTGCCCCAACGCTTCCATAAGGAAGTGGTGGCAATTGCAACTCCTGCGCCTGAGTCCAAAATTGCCTTGGTGGTGTACTCCTGGTAGGTAATGGGAAGATAGGTGTTCCCTTCTTCACCTTCACACATATCTCCTATCTTATCCAAGGGTATCTCTGGCACTGTCCTATGTGATCCTACCTGGGAACGAGGTTTTGCTATCTCGGGCACTTGATTGGCTACATGTTTCCACACTTCTGGTCTCACCTTAAGCAGCTCTTCCAAAGTGAGGTTGCACTCCACTTTGGTGTTCTTCACTACCTCTGTGTTCCTAAGTATGACTGAATCTTCGTTTCTTACCATGACTGTAGGTGCTCTCATACAGGTGGACTTTGCTTCCCATGGGCCTGTGAAATGGGGTAGTTCTTGTAAAGAATTAGACTCGAAGTCTAATCTTTCTTGAGATTGGGTGCTCTCCTGCTCCCCATAAATGGATGGGATGTCTTGTGGGAATTGGTCATGTGCATCATCCACAAGTTCAATGGGAGGAGGGACTTCACTTTCTTTAGCCCATTTGTCTTCTTGAATCTCGCGTAGGAATTCTGGTGTGAACCGATTCATAGAAGATGATGTGTCTAGCTCCGTAGAGTTAGGCACATAGGCTTCAGGCACATAGGCTTCCTGAGCAGGAATGCTTACTCTTTCACTTGCCTTGTCCTTGTGTTGAGAGGCTGGTTCCTTTTCTGATTGTGCAATCAGCTTCTCTATTCTTTCTAGGGAGGGGGGGTTGTCTGGTTCAGTGGAATTGGGCACATAAGCTTTCGGTGGGGGATGGGTCATGTTTTTGCTTGCGTTATCTCTTTCTTGATTTTTTTCTTCCTTGGCAGATCTTGCAATTATGCCCTCTAACTTCTCTAGAAGTCCATCCAAGTGTAATTGCGTCTTGGCTGAGCCCGAGTAATTGAAAAGGCGACTGGCTTCAAACATAGTGTGAGCCAATGCGACCATTTTCGCGCAAAGCTTGGTTCTTTCTACCTCTAGGTCAGCTCTAGGGTAACACTTGTCATGATCCGTGACATTTGGCCCTTCTTGGATTCTGGCCTGATATGCTTTAAGCATCATGTCTATATCTTCAGGAGTGGGATCAGCTAATACTGATCCTACTCTAGGGGGTGGTGGAATCGTATGAGGTGGGTTGGAAGGTGGCGGGTCGGATGGCGATGGGAATGGTGGTGGTGGGGTAGTGTGAGAGGGAGTTTGAGATGTGAGTTCAGTTATCTTGGCTTTGGTTTCTCTTATGCTTTCCTCAAGTTCACTCATCTTTTTAGCCCATTGTCTTTTCATTCTTTCCCGACTATCTTTCCACGCTCTAGTCCTTTTCTTTGTCATGCTCTTGGTTTCACTAGCCTCTAGGTTCTTATCCTGGTTTACCCCTTGGTTCTGCTGCAATGCCTGAGCTCTAGTCACTACCTGTACTGGTGCAGTGGAAGTGACACTTCCTGTGGAGTCTACCACCAACCCAATAACGTTAATAGGAGTGATTTTTGGCATATTATTAGGATTCTTAGGGCAGTCTCGTAAGAGATGCTCCTTTCCACATTCTTGGCAAAAGCCCTGAATTGTCACTGACTGGGGTTGTGTAGATGGAGGTAAGGGACAATCATGAATGAGGTGATCTCCCTGACATCTGTAGCATGGTCCTCTAGGGAATGGGGGTCTTACCTGCCTAGGTTGAGGCTTAGGATTGGGGTTCGTATACATGACGTTTGAGTAATCTGACTCCCAACTAGGTTCATTTGGCTCTTCGCTATAGTAAGACTCACCATGCTCAGGAGACTGCATGTAGTAGGCCTGGGGACTATCAACATGTGTAGAATCAAAGCTATGGTCACTGGGGTCACTTTCAGAAAGCAGTGGTGTTACAGGGACTATAGCTCTATTCAGGTTTTCTTCTGCTGCTGCATATTTTACTGGGATCACATTAGCTGGGGCAGGGGGTTGTTGTGCTAACACAGGCTGAGGCCTTTGGTGGTTTTGGTATGGTTGCTGATAAGGTTGTTGTGGTCTGCCATATGGCTGTGGAGGGAACGGGTTCTGGTATCTTCCCTGCTGAGGGTAGGGTTGCCTAACCGCCTGCTTGTTGTATGGGCAATCTTGCGCGGTGTGATTGGTGTACCTCCGTTCTATGGTGCAGTACTGGCCACTAGAATTTACTTGGGGTTGAGCCATAATAGGACATACATTTGCCATATGGTCGCCTCCACAAGTATAGCATCTTTTCACCGGGGCAAACCTCAGAATTTGTTTGCTAGAGACACCTAGTTTTTGAGCAACTTTCTCTGCAAGTTCCTCAATCGATGGGGATTGTGTGGAAGAGAGGCTAGAGGCACTATCTGAATCTTTGTATATCTTGGCAAGCTCTAACTCCTCCCCTAGGTTGTCCTCAATGTCAATACACATGCGTACACACTCTTCTATGGTCCTAGGGTCCTTCAAGTACACATATGATCTCAATTTGGTACTTAACAGTCCGTCCAAGAATAGAGCCACTTGCTTAGCTGGTGTGGGTAGCTCAGGGACAGGGCATCTTTCAAGATATTGCCTAAATCTCCTTCCTGCAAGTCTCATGGTCTCTTGAGGGGTTTGCCTGAAGCTGTGAATCAGCGAGGAGGTATTATGTCTTATGCCACTCTTAGAGAATTCAATAATGAAGGCCTCTAGGAGTTGGTCTATGCTCCTGAACTGTCTCTCGTTTAGTGGCTGAAACCATGTCAGGGCAGTGTTCCTAAGGGTTAGACCAAAGGCATTGTACTGCGTGAATAGATCCTCCACTTGTTCAGCTCTCAGGACTTGTCTAAACTCAGCCACATGATCGTATGGATCTCCAGTGCCATCGAAGTAGTTCTTCATGGACTTAACTAGCTGAGTCGGTCTCAAAGTCCTTGTGTGCTCTCTAGGTCGTGGTAGAGGGAACTCATCTACATTTCTTTGATTCCTGTGAGCTCTAAGCATCTCAGGTTCTACTCTATTCGTTTCCATTCTCGTTCTTTCTCTGCCCCCTGAGTTGGCAAAGCTCACCTCCGGCCTTTCTCTATGTCTGTCTCTTTGAGTTCCGTGAGCTGGGAGGTTCCAGCTCCTGGGTGACCAAAGGACACGTTTGATCTTGGTTGGGGGAAAACGAATTCACCCTTCCAAGTGTAAGCATGCCTATCATTTTCTGTGACCACAAAGATCCCTTCTGAGGCGTGATCTAGGTAGGTCACTCTGCCTGGACTATCAGGATCCTTAAACTCATAGATCATGATTGTTCCTATATCAGTTGGCTTATCAGATTTATACCTCCAAAAGGCTTCGTCAGTTTCTCGATTGAGGAGCAAATCTATGCTCTTATTATCCTAGGGAATCCACTCTGGTGTGATAATCCTAGTGAGAACCGATTTGCCTCGAGGGGTTCTAGGTTCTGTACCCATGTTTCCTTGCTCTAGGTCACCTAAGTCCGCTTCTAGGATCACATTTCCAAATTCGTCCGTCCTATCTGGGTGACTGGTGACTGCGTATATGGTTCCTTCTTTGTCCAAGTATGCTCCGTTTTCAAACTTGACAGTTGGGCGCTCTAGTCCAATGGATTGATCAGGATTCTAATATGTACCACAGATCTTCCTAGGCCGTCCTCATAGATGCTGGCACCTAATCGGTTGGTCCTAAGGTATTCCAACTGCGTTTTGTAAGGGCCTTCTACTCTGTGCAAGTATGGCACTCCTGAACTTCCCGTAGGTCTGTCCATGCCTTGAGACATCTCTGATTCACTGGTATCAGAGCTAGGGTAATGCGAGTAGTGACTCAACTGCTGGGCCCAAGACCTCGCAGTATGATTGACACTAGCCTCTGAAGACCTAAGGCTTTGTCTATCTCTTACTAGATGTCGTCCTGATCTAAGGTTCATATGCCTAACTGATTAACCCAATTTCTCCCAGGTAAAACCACGTTTCTGAGTCCTTTGTATCAATTACTTAATCCCCTTTTTATGTTGATTATCGTGTTTATACTCTTGTCTGATATCACGTCGTTAGGAATACTTGAGTTTAATTTCGCACTTTAGTTTGGTCGTTTCACGTTAGGTTCTTTCCTTTTAAGGTTGTCGTTCACACACACAGGTTATCTCTTGACTTGAACTTGATTTCTTAGATAGTCTTTGATTTATCTCGTGCCTATCGTTGCCTGGAATTACTTCTATCACTAGCCGCACTTAGCCTAAACTAAGAATTGACAGAGGGTGTTGCGGGTTTTCCAACCTTGAGTTCCTTTCCTTGTGTTGTTGCCCTGGCGTGCCCAGGACGCGTGTTCCCAAGCCTGCACTTACTCTTGCTTTGCGTACCCTTCGATGCTCTCACAAGACCTGTAAAAGGCCCACCGTTAGCTCAAGACTTAAATTCAAAAGACAGAACCAATCACTTTCATTCATGTAACACCACCAATTTGCACTATGACTTTTTGGACACAACTCTAGAGATCCCTGAATTTTGTTCCCCCTGGGTATGGTCAACAAAACAAAAATCACGGCAAACGGATTTCGTATGAGAAAGTTATGCCAGTTCAGGGTTTTGGGGCTAAAACAGGATTAAACTAGGTTAACAGGCAAACAAGAATTCTCGGGTTACTTGGGTCATGCCCTCGTAATGCAATACTACACCCTAGTGTTTGTCCCACACTTGGCCAAAATTTAGACCATTATTTTTGCCTTAAAAATTTGACCTAATTTGCCCTTCTAACGTGTTCGCAAAGTCTGTCGGTCGCGATTGACAGGTCAGTCGCGATCAACGTGTCGATCATGATTGACAGGTCCATCATGGCTGTCAGTCGTGATTGACTGGTCAGTCGCGATTGACAGGTTCGTCGTGGCTATCAGTCGCGATTGACGTGTCGATCGCGATTGACAGGTGGCTCGAAAAGTCAATCAGTCATGGTCAAAGGGTCGTTGACTCTGTCGGTCGCGATTGATGGGTCGATCGCGATTGACAGGTCGGTCGCGAGGGTCTATCCGTCGTGGTCAAACAATCGTTGACTCTGTCGATCGCGATTGACAGAGCCGTCGTGGGCTGTCAGTCGCGATTGATGGGTCGATCGCGATTGATGACTCGATCGCGATTGACACGTGTCACGCGTATGATCCGTCGGTCGTGGTCAATCGATCGTTGACTCTGTCGGTCACGATTGACAGAGCCGTCGTGGGCTGTCGATCGCGATTGACTGGTCGATCGTGATTGACTGGTCGATCGCGATTGACAGGTCTGTCCGTCGCGGTTTGTCGATCGCGATTGACAGAAATCTGAGGAGTTTCAAAATTCTAAGCACATTTTTGGGAAGCTCTAGGCCTGTAGATCATGGTTTTGCACTTTGTTTGGCAATTTGAGCATTTTTTCTGTCGGTCGCGATTGACAGAGGTCGGCGACTCACAGACAGTTACTGCGAATTCCGTACCTGCGCAGAGTGCTGGGGACGATGATGCGGCCTGTACTTGCAAGACAGCTCAAGAAACATGCAAAAACAGCACACACAATTTCGCTCTCTCTCACAAGTGAAATGAGGGAAATGAGGTGGAGAAGGTGATATGATCAAAAAACAGAAATTTTCGCGATGATGGAAATGGAGATGGAAAATGATGATGATGATGATGGTGATGATGGTGGTAAGGTAAGTAAGAGAAAAATAGGAAAAGTAACAAAATTACCTACAACGCCAACGTCTCCAATCTACGTCTTACCATCACACGCTCGTCCTCAAGGCTCGATCCCCGGCAACGGCGCCAAAATTTGGTGTAGCTCAGTGATGAGTAGCACCTCCTTTAATGTCAATCCGGGAAGACGTGAGGATGGTATGAAGACCTCGAGCAAGTGGAGGCACCAGTGCGTGAGTGAGAAGCACACAAGCATGCACACACATACACGCACACGCGCACACACGGCAAGACAAAGTGTGAGAATCAATGGAGTTCTTAGATTACTTTCAAAAAGCTCTTACAAGTTCATTTCAATTACAATCTACCCTCAAAAATGAGCTCTCTAGCTCCTTTTATAGTTTTTGACTAGCTTTGGCCCTGTCCAGACCTAGTGTCTGGCCTAGTTAAAAATTAGGTTCCAGGGCTTATTTGAGGGCTCAAACGAGATCTAAAAAATACGAAAATTGGCAGGTAGATACTTCTAAAGCTCCTCAAGCTCAAGGACTCCTTGGCTTGCACAAAATGGAGCTACAAAAATATGAAATGGTATTTACAACGGTGTTTAGTGATTAAAATCACTATTTGTGTAGGGATTTTCTCTGTTGATTTGTCATACACCTCTTTGAGCTCCCTACTTGCTCTTTCTTCTTGTGTGCTCAACTCCTTGATGTCTGAAAAATTTAGATGGCCTATTTGCCAGATCTTCTTTGACTGCCATGTCTGCTTGTGTTGTCCCTTCGCTCTGACTCTCTTCGTCTTGTGGCTCCTTCGGTTCCCCGACTGCTGCCAACAGATGATCTACGCGGTAAAGAAGTTCAGACACTACTTGTTGGCAAACAAATTCAAGTTCTTTACAGATCATCAAGCCCTATTGTACCTAGTCAACAAACCATGTAACACAAGACGATTGATACGTTGGTTTCTATTGCTCATGGAGTATGATTTTGAAGTAGTAGTCAGGAAAGGAAAGACATATCTTAGAGCTGACCACCTTTCGAGACTAACCTCAGGAGAAGCTCCTCAAGGAGTAGTGGACGAATTACCAGATGCATATTTGTTTAACCTTGAGATAGCACCAGAATGGGCTAAGCCTATAGTCCCTATTCTAACATACGGACCCAAGAATCCTAGGATAAGAATCAAAGAAGGAGAGATTACCAAGTCTCAAAGATACCAAATCATAGCAGGAAGCATATATAAACAGGATAATCAGAAGATTCTTGCTTGTTGTGTAGATGAATCAGAACATGTGAATTGGTTGCAATTAGCACACATAGGTGCACTAAAGCAACATCATTCAAGACATCGAACATTACAAACTCTGCATAGACTAGGAGTATATTGGCCTTCGATGGAAGCAGATGTCTACAAGTTGTGTAAAGAATGCCATGTTTGTTGTGAAAGACCACCAGTAGAGCATGCTACATTATATCACGTGTCTTTCACACCAGACTGGAGTGAACCTTTAGTGACATACTTGAGGACGAAGACATTCCCTCAAGGAATGACCTTAGCTCGACAACGCAGTCTGGAGCAAGAAGCTCAAGACTATTCACTTATTGGTGATAATCTATACAAAAGAGGACGAGATGGATATCTAAGACAATGTGTTCATGAAAGCGATTATCTAAGCATACTAGAGACTGCACACCAAGGTGTGGCAGGAGGTCATTTTGGACTTGAAAGGATAATCAAAGCCATCCTCTTTGCAGGATTATGGTGGCCCACTCTTCACATGGATGCTCATACCTATGTTAAGAGATGTGATGTGTGCCAAAGAACTCAATTTCCTACTCGCAGAGATGAAATGCCATTGAAACCCATGATGGGAGGACGTGCATTTTCTAAGTGGGGTATAGACTTTGTAGGACCCATTAACCCCCCTGCAAAAGATACACATGCTGAATACATCATTGTCGCGACAGATTATCTTACAAAATGGGTAGAGGCAAAAGCCACAGAAAAGAATGATGCACACACAACTGCAAAATTCTTATTTGAGAATGTCTTTACAAGATATGGATTGCCTATAGAGTTAGTGAGCGATCGCGGAACTCACTTTCTAAACCAAGTCATTGAATATTTGTTACAGGATTTTATGGTGATTCACAAGAAATCCGCACCATATCATCCTCAAGCCAATGGTCAGGCTGAAAGCACTAATAAGATCCTTTGTAACGTACTGACGAAACTCATGAACAACAAACGTTCAGATTGGGACAAACAGTTACACCACGCTGTTTGGGCATATCGAGTGGCCTACAAGACCGTACTCAATGCAACTCCCTTTCATATGGTTTTTGGTCAGAATGTTGTGCTTCCTTTGGACTTCTTGATACCGACCCTTAAGGTTGCACAAGAACATCAGTGGACCAGCCATGAATTATCAGCAAGAATAATGGACTTGGAATGATTAGGAGAAACCAGGCTAAAGGCAGCAGCAGGCATATACGTAGCAAAGAAGCGACAGAAAGCCTATTTTGATGTGCATGTGAAAGATAAGGGCTTAAAAGAAGGAGATTTAGTTCTAGTATATATGCTGAAACAACATGCACGGAAGTTAGAAAAGCGAGGTTATGGACCTATGATCATTAACAAACTCTCGACAAGTGGAGCAGTACAGTTAGCCACCTTAGAAGGAGACATAATGCCTAATTATATTAGTGGCTGTAGAGTCAAGTTATATAAGGAACCTCTTACTGAGGATATGCTTAGACGACTCACGTTGGCAAAGAAGCGTAAGGAGGAAGAAAATAGAATACGAGCGGAAGCTCAGGCAGAAGCAATAGAACGCATTAAGCGCATGAAGCTAAGAAGACAAGGACTAGGGAGAGAACATTATAACCCTCTGGAAACATCACCAAGATATCCCATGGCCATGTGTCAAGTAAAGTCAACCACTCATCCTAGCATAGTGGATAGGAGACCATTCATTACAGTCAGGCTAGAGCACGGCAACCCTTGCCAAGAGCTCAGGGCTTTAATTGACTCAGGTGCTGCGACTAGCACGATTAGATGGTCCCACTATAAGGATTCAGGAATAGAAATGCGGCCAATTGAGGCATACCTCATAGGGCTAGGAGGCATGGAAACCCCTTGCATGGGTGAGGTGGACCTTCCTATCCTCATTAAGGATGTGAATATGACAGTGAAGCTACTAGTGTGCCATGATGACGACCTGATAGAACCCCTAATCCTTGGCCAAGATTGGCTATACGATCACTCAATGGACCTAAATCTTAGACAAGGCTCCTTACAGATACCTTAGATCAGAAGCGAGTGATACCGCTTGACTTCCCTAATTGCATTCTGACTAAGGTTTGTAACCCTAGACCCTATGAAATGCATGCGATGGAAGACCGGAAGATCTTGGGTCAGATCAGACACGTTACATCTACACCAACCCACTCGTGCTTGGCTATGGACAGTTGTCAATCAGAAGGACGACATGAGATCTTCCCTGGGGCTTCCTGCAAACCTAAGGCAAAGAAAGCAGCATTATCAACATCACAGAACAAGTGGCACAAGACAAATATGGGTGCCAAAAGGACAGCAACCACAGGTTATTGGCAACACTGCAGACGAGAACATGACAAAGTTTCAAAAAAAGCAGAGTCAGCATTCAAAGTCCCCTCGATCTTCTTCTACAAGTACAAATACTCGACAGTTTTGGATCGCCAAGAAGTATCTTATCAATCGACCCACACCCACGCAGATTTGGGTACCCAAACATTGTATTATAGCCCGACCCTCTAGCACTGTAATATATACCCCTCAGAAATCTTTCCATCCTTCAATACCACCAAACCCGATACCACTTTTTGTCCCTCAGCAGAAACACACCACCCACTTAAAGACTCATAGGAAATGGATACCGAAACGTATCCAGACGTCTTCTTGTACCCCCTTATCTAACAATTCTCCCACCCCGTTTAAACTCCACCCTTGTAATAATTCACCCTCAACCAAACCTTGTATGAATTCATACACCAAAACCCCACATCATGCATTATAAAAGCTCATCAAGAAATGTATGCATAATCTGACAATGTAGGCGTCTAGAGACATGCATTAGCTCTGCAAAAAAATCATAGCATCAATCACTTCACGACACTTGGCTACACGGGTTACACATCGGTTATGGAAAGGGATTGCGGTCTCACCTTAATGGGATCATAATTAATTTCCATACTAATGTGCTAATCTTTTGTAGCAGATCTTTTCCATTAGCTCGTCAGTCATCATGCAAACCGAAGAAGGACCATCAGAAGCTGGCCCAAGCACACCAATGGCCAATATTGGAGAATTACTCGCAGAATCTCATCCGACGATGCAACCACCAGAGTTTCAAGGTTTTCCAGGACCCATGCCAATCGACGATCCTCCTAGAGGATATACTGAGAAGATTCATCGTAATTCTCATTGGTTTCAAGGCCTAGCAGGACCATTAGCAGACGCTGATTCATATTTGAGGCCAATTTGGCATTTGATCTTCGCACATGGGCCAAGTACCAGTTCTTTTCAAGAGAATTTGAAGGACTACAGAATACACAAGATTTAACGCACGTTTGGGCATGAGCGGGATTTACAGAATATTTTAGCGACCCTCTGCCTAAGCCCGATTTTTACAGATGCTTTTACCTAGTAACCACCTTAACGGCTTCAGAGAACAAGGATCTACCCGGAACATTCATGTTACCATCCTTGGTAAATGATCCTCCATTCAGAGGTTTTACTTGTCTAAAGATTTAATTCGCGCAGCTCTCAAAATACATGGAACGCATACTCCGACGGAACGCGAACGGCTAGTTCCAGAGCCGATGAAACGTGGTGATGTAACTAAGTGGGAGGATATTTCAGCTATAACCCCTGAGCTCTCCAAGCCATTACAGATATGCATGCAGCATTTTGCTTTCCCAGCTCAGGATCGTTTTACCATGCCCCACAAAAGAATCTGGTTTGGATTATACTTAGCATGTACTGGACCTCAAACGGTTGATCTAGCTAGCTGGATAATTGATCAGCTCTATTTGGCACAACATAGATGGGAGCGAAAGAAGGTCATCAATGGATATTGTGCACTTACAAGGATTATATATATGTGTTTGGCATATGATTTACCCATTGAGCGTGCCACGACCAGTGAGGAATTGAAAGCATTCAAAGGGACCACTAAGAAGGCTAGAAAGTCTAGCAAAGGCAGAGCCGGAAAACGCATGAGAGGAACCATACCCTGCCTTCAGGTGCCAGAATCACCCTCACCACAACCATCTCCAGAGCAGTCACCAACAACAGCCACTCCCACAGTACAACCTATTCGTATCAGATTATCAAGACCAGTTGTAACGGAGGGCACCACAAGTACTGTTGCACCCCAAGCAGCCACAACCACAGAACCTATCACCACAGCAGCGGAATTTCCCACCACTATTGGTGCGGAAGCGTTCTCTTTTCCAATACCACATTTAGAAGCAGAACAAGCAGCGCCACTGAACACAACGTTCGATTTTGAAATGCCCGATGCATTCTCCAATGAGTTCCAATTTTCAGAAGGACAACTGTTTTCTCAAGAATATGAAAGGCCCAGCTATCCCACCACACCCCGGGATCAGCCACAAGGACAGATTGTGTCTAGCTCTGATGACGAAAGAACAGCAACCGATGACGACGAAGGCGATGACGAAGCCAGCCAAGGCACTTACGAATCCCAAGAGCATGAACAGACAGATGGCCAAGGCCAACAAACAGACACACATGGTGATACAAGTACTCATGAAGATGAAACTTGTGAAGCAGCAGCTTAGACACTGGCTATTAAGAAGTTGTATAGAACTATGGAAAAAGTTTGGGCACGCAAAAAGCTGACTGAGGAAGAGAGTCAAGCAATAATAGAATAGGAACTTGTCACAGGCAGATTCGAAGATGCATACATCAAAGGATTCCGAGAGTTAGTTAAATCAATAGGCTCCAACGAAGCACTCAGATACTTGCAAAGAAAGCCACTACCACAGTTTGACCCCCGCCGAGTACGACTACTTTCAAAGCCCGGCGAATACATTCGTGTACCAACAGGAGCACAGTCTTCCGAACAAGCCAGGGAAGCACGTCTCGTCCCTGAAAGTTCGTTGGCAGCAGAAACCATCCTTGTAGATTCCCCATCCCGCGCTACAAATGTACATACCTCAGTAGTCACTGAAGTACCGACCACCCCAACCGCTCCTCCATCACCGCCCATCCCTCCAGCCTCCCCTATTCACCCTCCTTCCCCTAGACCAACATCTTCATTCGCCGGTGGCGTAGCAGAAATCGTCTTTCCGACCACTCACCCCACAATTCCCGCACCCATTAGACCTAGTCTACCCCCTCACACACCCACCTTTCCATTCAACCCATTCCTCCATCCAGCTTTTCCATCCTTCCCCACAACTCCAAGACCCCTTTTTCCATTCCCACCGCCCTTAACCTTCTCCCCAGTCTCACCTCCCCGAACCATTGTAACCCTTATTTCCCCTTTCCACCCAGCTGCACCAGCCAGTCCCCCTGTAAATTACTCCTCAACCTTTGTAAATCCCGTATTTACACCAGCACAAGCATCCACAGTCACACCCATATTCACAGTCACCACACTGGACACGTCCAATGACATGGACATCTCACCGCTCACTACACCACCACTCACTTCACTCACGGCACAAACATTTTTAGGCACATCACAATTTTCAACAATCACCACAGCATCCACCTTCCCACCCCCATTTCTCGTTCCCTTTGCATCTACACCCACTGCATCCTCATTTAGCACCCCATTAATACTATCACCCATTGTAGATAATGCATTTCAACAGATGTTCATGTGTATGACGCAAGTAAGAGATGAGTTCACATCTCTTGGCGATAATTACCAGCAGCTGCAGAGGACAACCAATGACTTACAAATGCAGCTTAATTTATTGTCTATTGAGAATGCCTCACTGAACAGCCGATACCAAGAATTACAAGAGGCCTATCATAAATTAGAACTAGAAAGCGAAGAAAAGACCAAGGAAGCCACTGCTGACCTGGATAACTTATTAAGAGCCCAAACAGTCCGCAATGCAACGCTAACACGAAACATGGGCTTACTCAGAAGACATCTAGCAGCAGCAAAGGAAGAAAACCAGCGCTTACAGGACCAGAATCGAGAAAACTTAGAAGCAGCCCTAGACCATCCAGACCAACCACTCAATCCTAGTCGATTCAAAGCCATTCCCTCAAACTCAATGAAGATGCTGCTAGAAGATCATGTAAGACTGCTAGATGAATACGACCGCATGAACGAGGAGTTACAGAAACTCAAAGAAGATCATAAATTACTCCAATTACGAGCACCGGCACACCAAGACATACCAGCACCTGTGGACCCCTCTCCTGACATCTTAGAGGAACTCAACGCATTACGGGCCCAGGTATCAAACCTTGAATCAAGGATTGCAGTATATGAAGCACCACCAAGGCCAGATTCCCCACCTGAGCTTCTAGCTGAGGAAGAAACGGTCACCATCCCAGTGGAGGAAACGTTTGAAGATGCGTACGAGCCACAACCCATCCCAGGCGGACGCGTCACGGTCGAAGGCCAGATGTCTTACGAACTCCCGACCCCCGCGTGGATGAAGACAATTGAGGAACTTGGGACAACACACTCAGCTAGAGTAGAGGCACAATTACATGCCATGGTGATGATAGAAGAAAGAATTTTACAGTCTCTATTCTTTGCTCATTTGGCCCCGCGACAATACATATCTGGGCATGAGCTACAATATAAACCGTATTTTATGTTAATGGCTGAATACCAGTTAGCCATTGAGAAAGAAACAGGTAAGAAACCATCACATGCGACTCAATTCGAGGAGGACGATTTGCCACTAGATGCACAGCAAGGAGAGATCTATCAACCAGAGTGGCGCAAAGATTTACTACAGAGGTATCCAAAAATGATGAGTACATGGGTGAAGGCACCTTTGCATTTAAAGTACAACCCATGTTGGGGACCAGTACCATGACGCCGCTCCTGGACTGCCTTTGCTATTAAGGTACAAAACAATAAGCAGTGCCATGACTGGTTGAATTACCCCTACTTTAAGCCACCCATCGAGTTACCAACTGTAGGCTACATGATGGCTACAATTCGCCACTGGGTCCCTCAACTAAAGCATATGGATGATATAGCGGCGCACATGACTGTCAAAATCTTTGACATGATGCAAATGATTTTTAAAGTCTTCCGACGCGTCAAGGCACCTCATGTAAACACCCCGGGCTTTGAGCATGGCAATTTCAATCTGGTATATGATATGATTACAACGCCATCGCTACGGGTGTGTTATGCTTGGCATTGCAGAATAAAGTACCTACCGGCGTGCTACAAGCAGACTTTCGAAGAGATGTTCAAAACCGGCTTCTGGGAATACCATTCAGAGGTATTCATAAGCAGGCCTACACATTTATTACACTTATTTGCCTGTGAACGAATGGTCTATTCCACACACTATCAGCTCTCGCCACCGGAAGAACCGCAACCAATAGACTGGGAGAAACTCGAGGCCGATCTGGCCCGAGGCATTTGTATCTCCGATCACACCCTCGCTCAAGACCTCCCACAGAACTATATCCGGCAGACCTCACAACAAGGTTCTGTCAGGGACGACAGAAGCGAGAGGGAGGGGGGTGTTGGAAGCAGCCAGAGGCATAGAAGACACGAAAGCATGTAATGACAGAGCAGGGAGCCAGTCGAATCTCTTTTCAAAGAATTATGTTTTAAAAATACTTTTCAAAAACCTCCAACATTGATTTTTATCACTATTGTAACATATGTAACATAGAAAAACCCTTTTCTTAATTTCTAGCTCCATTTTGTGCAAGCCGAGGAGTCCTCGAGCTTGAGGAGCTTAGGTAGAATGAGCGTATCAATTTTCGTTATTTTTAGACACCATTTACCCTTTCAAATAGCATCTAGGACCTTATTTTTAACTATGCCGGTCACTAGATGTGAAACCGGTCAAAACTAGTCTAGAAACTATAAAAAGAGCTAGAGAGCTCATTTTTTAGGTTGGTTAGTGTGAGCTTAGAGCTATTTTGAGCTTGTAAGAGTGTTCTTGAGTAATAGAGTTGATTTCTCACCTTCCATTGTGTCTTGCTTGTCTCTTCGTAGTGTGTGTGTGTATGTGTGTGTGCATTTCTATGCTTCTCACCTTCACTCTCACTTCATCTCACGTTCACGATCTTCATATCACTCCTATCTCTTCCGCGGATTGACATTAAGGAGGTGGAGCTTCTTAACGTGGTTCTCACCATTGTGCTAGAGCAACAATCCTCCCATGGATCCATACCCAACCCCTATTCCTCCCTTGCCCCTCTTGAGAGTTCCACGCTCCACCCTTTTGTGCAAAGCTAGAATCATTCTCAAAAAAGTCCATTTATCCCACATGCTAAGAGATTTTCCCTCAACTCCATACAAGCAGGGCGTCATACCACTTCCCACAAGCCATTCACTCAAGCTCTTGGTAGGAGTGCCCTATCTCCTCATGGAATCTTCATGCACATAGAGCATTGTATGTAATTCATTTCCATTTTAATTTATCCATCATGTTTTATTATCTTTTGTTCCTTCCTCCTTAGCTTGTTAGATGTGTACATGTGAGTAAAGTAGGAGTAGTCTTTTGTCATTTCAACATGGTATTAGAACATAGGTTACTTCTTTATGATTTCCTTTGATTTTTTATTTTGATTATCTTTTTCATTAGTATGAATTTAATTCTTAATCCCTAGCTCCCTCCCTCCCTTACAATAACAATGCTTTTAAGCACTATTTGCACTTTTTCTTTTAAGCATGATTAGCATCATTTCTTTACAATTCCTATTCATACGTTCCTTCTGTTGAAAGCTCCATCTTACCTCTCAACTTAAATTTTGAGTCCTCATTTGTGTAAAACTTTACACTATGCACTGAGCATTGTCCATTTCTTTGACCATCGAATCTGTGCCTGTTTCAGAAGACATTTAGAACTTCCTACATATGAATGTTCCTATTCAAAATTCTCTCAGCCTGTTTGCAATTGTACTCTCAAATTTGAACCATAGATGGATTAACTATGGACTTAGAAATGTTCAAAAGGATTTCTCAAAAGATTAATCACAGAAGGAGAATCAGAGAAAAGATCGACGTGTAATTCTCTGAAAGATTTTTCTTCTCATAACTTTTCATACATCTGATGGATGACATGCATAATGTTCATCTCATTCTCTCCTATTCTTCTATTCTTCACTTCCATTGTCTTCTCTATCTCTTCTATATCTCACACACGACTATGAACATGTATCTATATATATATATATATATATATATATATATATATATATATATATATATATATATATATATATATATATATATATATATATATATATATATATATATATATATATATATACGAGTCTAACTCGTCAATTTTCCAAATACATTAAAAATGTTTACAAGAGTAATGTACACAAGAACTTTGTTTCTGAATCTCCTCTTTCTTGAAACTGATCTTCAATCTTCCATTCATTTTTCCACTTCTGGATTTTATGTAATCACTAATTATTGATTGTTCTGCTCCAACAACTCCCCCTCAATCATCAATTGTGATTACCTGCATCTTCTTTATTCCTGCCATATCTTTAAACCTCTGCAACTTTGGTCCATCCAAACTTTTTGTCATCATATCTACAAGTTGATCTTTTGTAGGAGTATGCATGATTTCGATTTCTTTATCAATAACCTTCTCTCTCAAAAAATGATACTGAATTGCAATATGTTTAGTTCTAGCATGAAACACAGGATTTGCTGCCAAATATAAAGAACTCATATTGTCTCCACAAATGATAGGAGTACTCTGAATAACATCAAAACTCTTCATAAGTGTCTTTAGCCATATTACTTCCTTTGCAGCTTCCACCATACCTTTGTATTCTGCTTCTGTGGATGATAGAGCAACTGTATGTTGATTCTTAGAACACCATGAGATTAGCTTATCTCCCACATAACACAAATATCCATGTGTTGATCTTCTTTCATCCAAATTACCTGCCCAATCTGCATCACTGTATATCTTGACCCTTGTATTTGAAGTAAACCCATAGTACAACCCTTCTTTGAGTGTACCCTTGACATACCTAAGTACTCTTTGTCCTGCAATCCAATGTTCCTTTCTAGGACAATGCATGAATTGAGATAGAACTCCAACTGCATATGACAAATCAGGCCTTGTTAATGTAGCATAAATTAAGCTACCCACCAAACTCTGATAGAGCTTCATATCTTTGAATTCGTCTCCTCCATATTTAGTCAATCTATGATTCACTTCCATTGGAGTTGGTGCTAACCTGCAATCTTTCATTTTAAATTTGATTAGCAAATTTTTCAGATACCTTTCTTGAGTTACATATACTCCATGTTGAGTATATGAAATCTCCATTCCTAAGAAGAATGACAAATTTCCCAAATCACTAATTTTGAACTCTTTCTCCATCTGTTTCTTAATCATTTGTATGCCTTTATCATATGTTCCTGTAAGTATTATGTCATCAACATAAATAAATCCATCTTCACTTGCTTTGACTAGCAAGCTACTATCTGCCTTTGATGCTTGAAATCCAAGTTCCTTCAAGAACTTTACAAGCCTATAATTCCATGCCCTTGGGGCCTGCTTCAATCCATACAAAGCTCTCTTGAGCTTACACACATAATTTGGATACACTTGATCTTTGAAACCTTCTGGTTGCTCCATATAAACTTCATCTGAAATGTAACCATTCAAGAAAGCATTTTTAACATCTAATTGAGATAATTTCCAACCTTTGCAAGCAGCAATTGCTATGAGTGTTCTGATGGTTGTCATCTTTGCCACAGGACTATAAGTCTCATCATAGTCCACTCCATATGTCTGTGCATATCCCCTCACAACAAGTCTGGCTTTGTACCTAGACACACTTCCATCTGCAAATCTTTTTGTTTTGTAAACCCACTTACCTCCAATGATTTTCTGGCTATTAGGTTTAGGAACCAGATCCCATGTCTGATTTTCCATCAATGCATCATACTCCTCTTGCATAGCTTCTTCCCAATTTTTCTCCCCTTTGGCTTCATCATATGTAGATGGATCTTCATCTACTTTTATCATGTAAGCATAATCCTTAGTAGTCAAGAATGAAGTATCATAGCTATACCTTGTAGGTTGTCATTTGTGCCTTGTAGACCTCCTGAGTTCTCCACTTCTTGAAGTTTCTTGTTCATCACATTCTGGATCAAACCTTGGCACTTCTTCACCTCCAACTTGTATTTCATTTTTCTCTTCTTCATCAAATATATGAACCTTTGTTTTACCTTTCTTCTGATTCATAATTTCTTCAACTTCTGCATACACATTAGATGTACCTGCATACCAAGTACCTTGCTCATTAAATGTAACATCCTTGGACACAAGGAATTGTTTTGTGGATGGACTCCACAATCTATAACCCATCTACTTGTCATCATAACCAATGAATACATACTTCTCTGCTTTAGGCTCCAATTTATGCCTTAATTGAGATGGCACATATGCATATGCCAAGCATCCAAATATTTTACAATGATCCAAGGTAGGTCTCTTACCCCACCAAGCTTCATATGGTGTCATACCCTGCAAAGCTTTACAAGGCAATCTATTAACCAAATATGTGGCTGTGTTTATAGCCTCAACCCATAAATAATTTGGACAATTTTTCTCTTTCAACATGGATCTGCAAATTCAACAAGTTTCCTATTTCTTCTTTCTGCTACCCCATTTTGTTGAGGAGAGTACCTGCAAGTAATTTCCCTCTTTATACCTGCATTCCACAAATAATCACTGAACTCATTAGAGAAATACTCTCCCCCTCCATCTGACCTTAACCTCTTCAAGTTTTTACCTGTAATTCTTTCTGCATATGCATGATAGTGTTTAAATGTATTAAACACTTCTGATTTATCTTTGATCACATAGATTGTGATCCACCTGGTAGCATCATCAACATATATGACATAATATCTTGAACCATTTATACTAAAGTCCTTTCAAGGACCCCACACATCTGTATGTACCAATTCAAGTCTTTCTGAATACATAAAACCATGCTTATTATATGATTGCTCATGAGCCTTACCTAACTGACATGCTTCACATCTGTATGTCATGTGTTGACCTGCAATGTTAGGCAATCCAAGTACTGAACCATTGTTTATCATTTCTTTAATACCTCTCTCATTAAAGTGTCCAAGTCTTTTGTGCCAAAGATCCAATCCTGACACCTTTTGCTCTCCATATGCAAACATAGCATGTCCAATATTTCCTTGTACCTTTAATGTGAAGAGCCTTCCTTCCTTCTTCCCTGTAACAATCTGTTTATACCCTTGACTAAGGTCTTCAACATAAACTCCATCATTAGTGAACCTTACTTCATATCCTTTTTCCACAATTTGTCCTACACTTATCAGATTTTTAGGAATTGTAGGAACATACAAAACCTTACTCAAGAGAGTGCTTCCATCTTTGGCTTTGACTGAACCAATTGACTTTACGTTGTGCTTTGTATTATCACAGGTTTGGACTGTATGATTAATTGCATTATAATCTAGATCAATCATCAAGGCAATGTTTCCACTCAGATGGTTGCTACATCCTAAGTCAATATAAAATACTCTCATGTCTTCATGTGAGGCTTCACATTTGCATTCATAATAAGAGTCCAGTCTTCTTTCTGATCTGATGCATAATTGTAGTAGGTGTTATTATATGATTGATTTTGGAAGTTTCTTCCTCCAAAAGAATTCCTACCACCTCTACCTCTGAAGTTTCCTCTCTGATATCTGCCACCTCTTCCTCTTTGATTAAAATTCTGATTAAAATTACCATTGCTTTGATTATTGTGCCAACAATCATGAGATAGATGATTGGTCTTACCACATATCCAACAAGCTCTGACATTATCTTTGTTATTTCTGCCTCTTCCTCTATTTCTGCCACTTCCTCTTCCTCTTAGGAAGTTTGCTTGGCTTGGAGTACCTTCATCTTCAACTGATTGTTGCTTTCCTTTGCTAGCTTTCTTCTTATCTTTAGAATATGTTGCATGTCATGCACTCTTATCAATATCTCCTTTGATATCATTCTCAAAAGTTAGCATATGTCCTAACAATTGATTTAGATAAGGAGTGAAATGATCTAATGAAAGTTCTGTAGACAAAATAAAAGGCTTCCACTTCTCATCTCCTCTTAGCCCTATGAGAATTTGTCTCACCACTTTATCTTCTTCAATATCTTCATCCACTGCACCTAAAGAATCTACAATGTCCTTCATCTTTGTCACATAATCAGATATTGATTGTGAAGCCTTCTTCTTGAAGGTAGTGAACTCTGCCCATAATGAAGCTTTCCTTGATTTGGTTGTGTTCTGAAAATGCTCTTCCAAAGCATTCCAAATATCACTTGCACTTTCAAGTCCTCTAATATGAGGAAGCAAATAATCATTCACTGCCATGTAGATTATGCTCCTTGCTTGAGCATCCTTCTTCATCCAAATCTTTACATCTTCTAGCTCCTCCCTAGTTGGAACACTAGGATCTCTGAACTCTGGCTTTTCTTCCTCTCCTGTGATATATCCCATCAGATCTTTGCTCATAAGATGAGCTTCCATTCTCATAGACCAAGCTGGATAATTTTCTCTATCCAACTTTTCAATTTGGAGACTATCTCCCATCTTTGCTTCACCTGTAGTCTCAAATCTTTAGTCCTTATAAAGAATGAATGTACCTTAAATTCAAATGTTGCTCCTTCTGATCCTTTGGACAAACTTTATGTGTCTTCCTTCAATCTTTCTTCACACTTTATCCTTTTGATCCTTCGAGATGTAAAGTTTGTATGTCTGTAGCAGTCGGAGTCTTCCTTTCCTCAATTTTGATATAACCTGCTCTAATACCACTGATGGAGAGTGTTAATCTCCAAAAGAACACACTATCCTTGATGTTAGACCACCTCTATATCAAGAATAACTTCAGACTCCACTTAATTTTAAAGAACAACCACCAAACTATCAAGAAATTGATCAACTATGAAAAATCACTTCTCAGAAAAAGTCTGCTGCACATTAATCATTCATTGACTAATCATTCGCGTAAAGTTTTTTATAAAACTTTGTAGAATGTGTCGCTTAAAGGTTGCACATCTTCTCCAAGTTAAAACTCTTCAAATGCTTGAGTAGATTGTGAGAAATGACTCAAACAATGCACCTATGTGTGAAACTATCTCTCTGTAATGACGACTTTGACACCTGTAACTTCTAAGCTATGGTTCTCCCAAATTATAGCCCGTTTAACCAAATGCTTTTAGCCATAGATGGCTTACCTCTCAACTTAAATTTTGAGCCCTTATTTGTGTAAAACTTTAAACTATGCACTGAGCATTGTCCATTTCTTTGACCATCGAATCTGCGCCTGTTTCAGAAGACATTTAGAACTTCCTACATATGAATGTTCCTATTCAAAATTCTCTTAGCCTGTTTGCAATTGGACTCTCAAATTTCAACCATAGATGGATTAACTATGGACTTAGACATGTTCAAAATGATTTCTCAAAAGATTAACCACAGAAGGAGAATCAGAGAAAAGATCGATGTGCAATTCTCTGAAAGATTTTTCTTCTCATAACTTTTCATACATCTGATGGATGACATGCATAATGTTCATCTCATTCTCTCCTATTCTTCTATTCTTCACTTCTATTGTCTTCTCTATCTCTTCTATATCTCACACATGACTATGAACATGTATCTATATATATATACGAGTCTAACTCGTCAATTTTCCAAATACATTAAAAATGTTTACAAGAGTAATGTACAAAAGAACTTTGTTTCTGAATCTCCTCTTTCTTGAAACTGATCTTCAATATTCCATTCATTTTTCCACTTCGGGATTTTATGTAATCACTAATTGTTGATTGTTCTGCTCCAACAACAATGGGCTCAACAATGTTCATGGTGGAAGAAAGTGGGATAAGAATGTTAGGCACCAGCACTATTTCGGTGGTCTACTGCTTTGTCGCTTCCGTTCGGTCAATCACAGCATCAACCAGAGCAATCACTTCATGGAGAATCTCTACAATAATTGCTTGAACAGCATCTTGATTCTGCTGATGAGAATCCTCTCGAGAAGAAACTTCTTCAGATTCGGCGGTGGACGCACCTTGTTCCTGTTGCTGGATTGGAGAAGAATGGGCGGAAGAATCAACATGAATGGAGGTAGCGGTGTCGTGGAAGACCTCTTCTTTGTGTCCAACATTGGATCCTTGCACTTGGCTCTCAGAGGGACTTATACGGCTGCATTTCCGACGAAGAAGTTGAAAAAGATCTACATCATCATCGTCCTCATCTTCGATCATCCGAGTAGAGTCTTCATGCAATAGGAAGGGAGCGTTTGGCGGGGGTTGCGCGGCTTGAATGGTTGGAAAAAGAAAAGTGAGGATATGGCGTAAATGCGAACGTGGAAGGTCACCCTTATTGACCTGTTTGATAACCGCAACACATTCATGGTGAATGTGCTGGAAATAAAAAGATGTGAAATTGAGAGAGTCGCGAGCAGCTATGTATATCATCGAGTAAAAGGGACGTGAGATATCGTAAGTGCGTTTTTGCAAGTTCAAAATCGCGACTAAAAATTGTAAAGCGATACGCTCCGGGTCAAGTCGACACAAAATGGCGTACTCATTAGATGAGTGCCGTGGAAATAACATGGTCATGGTGGCTATAGGAAGGAGTGGACCATTCTCCAATCCATCCCGAGGAAGTCGGAAGGCATCCGCAAACAAAGCCAAAGTGATCATGACTCGTGACGGTAAACAAAGGATAGGCCAACTCTGCTCCATAGTAGGTGTGGCAGCGATAGCGGAAATAATCTGTGCATAAAATGGTTGATACTCCACTGAATGCCAAGGCAATTCAGCAAAGTTCAAAAGACCACGGATATGCAAATACTCACTCACTTCAAGGGTGAGTCCTTCATGGAAGGTAGCGACATTGGCTAGTGCTTCCATGATGTGCACATGGACACAAGAACACAGAAAACCAAAGAACGCAGAAACACACAGACACAATAGCGATTATCAGTAAAAGGAACAAGATTAAGTAGACACACGGGCAACATGAGGCGATCGAAAACCCTAATCATCGCGCGGTATTGACATGATAACCTTCATAATCACGGTGTGCATGCATGAGCAGACACAGTAACACAGGGCGGCGATTAATTGTATTTAGACATCAAAACGAGGAGACTTGCGGTCTATATTCAGTCGAAACAAGGAAATAAAAAGAAAATAAGTGACACACAGAAAACCAAAGAAGACATCAGCGGTGATCAGTCGATTGGTGAAATGTGTGTAACTTTGAACCATTAATTGCTTTGGGAAGGGAAACTCCGGTCAAGGTAGTCAACCGAAAACTAGCGGGTCCCACTTGCTCACTAATCTGGTAAGGACCAAACCATCGTAATTTAAATTTTCCAGTAGATCGATTCGCTTTTGCATTATAAAATAACACAAGTTGGCCCACCGTAAACACAGGAGTCTTGAGGAACCGATCATGGGTAGGGGCTTGACGAAGCTGAACTTCTTGAAGAGTCATGAAGCTTTCCTAGTGTTGTTCATCCAATGCTCTGAGTGCATCCAACCGAAATGGCAAAGAGTCTTTTGGCAGCAATTTCTGAGCTAAGGCAACGCATAGACTCAGCACTACTACTTCCATCGATGCAATGGCTTTTTACAGGTGGACAATGTAGTGCTGGTCCTAATGAGGCAACTTCTCAGCCTTTGCCGATTTCATATAATGATGCAGATCATTCCATTTCTGATGCAGATTTACATGATGCACTTGTTGATGAGAGAGCTGATATTGAACAGGCAAACACTATGCCAAATAGGCTGGTGCAGACTTTGCGTGACAGCAAATTAGATTCACCTTTGTCATATCATACTCGTTCAGGCTCTCATAGTGCCTCCTTTGCATCAGATTGCTATGTTATGGCTGTGTCTAGTCTTTGTGATGAGAATGAGCCTGTTTCTTTTGATGACACACAGAATTCAGAAAATTGGATGGCTGCTATGCAATCTGAATATGATGCTATAATGAAGAATGGTACATGGTCTTTATGTGACTTGCCTCCTGGCAAGAAGGCCATTGGCACTAAGTGGGTATACAAGCTGAAGCGTAAACCTGATGGTACAGCTGACAGGTATAAGGCTAGGCTTGTTGCAAAGGGTTATGCGCAGGAAAGAGGCATTGATTTTGATGAGACCTTTGCACCTACATGCTGTATGATTACTGTTCGGAGAATTTGTGCACTTGCAGCTCATCATGGTTGGAATATACATCAGTTGGACATTAAAACAACATTTCTGAATGGTGACTTGCATGAAGAAGTGTATGTTTTTTAGTCCCATGGCTTTGTGCAGAAAGGTCATGAAAACCAGGTGTGCAGGTTAAAGAAGGCATATTATGGTTTAAAGCAAGCACCACGTGCTTGGTATGATAAGATACATGCCTATCTATTTGCACATGGTTTTGAGAACAGTCCAACTAAAAGCACCTTATATGTTAAGCATGCTAATGATGTGCTTCTGATCATTGTTGTCTATGTTGACGACATGCTGCTCACTGGTCCTATTGAGAAGCATATTGCTGATTTCAAGGCTGATTTGCATGCCTCATTTGAGATGTCTGATTTGGGGCATTTGCATCACTATTTGGGCATGTAGTTTATGCAAGTTGATGGTGGAATGGCTGTTGGAGATTCAATCACTAATTAGGCATAACAACATAAAGACAAAGAAAAGCAGAAACAAAGCATTCAGAAAACCAAAGCCTTAGTGAAGGGACAAATTTACGCTTGTAACATACAGTGTAGAAACTTTCAGAATCAGAGTTTGTTGAAACCTGGATCAAAAATTGTATATAAGAGAGCTGAGATAGATAGATGATATGTGTGTGTATAGCAGATATAGAGATATAGAAGACGCAAGAGATTGTGTATGTAGAGATGAATAATAGAACCTCAAATGTCGGGTATTCATCTGAGAGAGATGGTAAGGAATAACTACTCAGAGTAGGAGAGTTTTCCATAGCTATGAGCAAAGTGAGGCCAAGCTATTTTGTACACATCTTCTCTAATAGAAAACACATGTTCATGTGAAAGTTTGAGCGCATTCTTCGTATGTGAAGAAATGTGAGTGATTTCATGTTACTGTGAGAGTTAGTTAACAGTTATAGTTTTCTCAGTAAACATTTTCCGGTACTTCTGTAAGTTAGATTTCATAACATAGTGTAAAGTTTTTCATGAAAGATAGCTCAACTTGAAGCCAGGTAGCTCAGTGATGAGTAGCACCTCCTTTAATGTCAATCCGGGAAGACGTGAGGATGGTATGAAGACCTCGAGCAAGTGGCGGCACAAGTGCGTGAGTGAGAAGCACACTAGCATGCACACAACATACACACACACGCGCACACACGGCAAGACAAAGAGGGAGAATCAATGGAGTTCTTAGATTACTTTCAAAAGCTCTTACAAGTTTGTTTCAATTACAATCTAACCTCAAAAATGAGCTCTCTAGCTCTTTTTATAGTTTTTGGCTAAGTTTTGGCCCTGTCCAGACCTAGTGTCCGGCCTAGTTAAAAATTAGGTTCCAGGCTTATTCGAGGGCTCAAACGATATCTAAAAAATACGAAAATTGGCAGGTAGATACTTCTAAAGCTCCTCAAGCTCAAGGACTCCTTGGCTTGCACAAAATGGAGCTACAAAAAGATGAATTGGTATTTACAATGGTGTTTAGTGATGAAAATCACTTTGAATGGGTGTAAAGGATTTGAAAATTTAAAGGTTGCCTTAGTGCTAGATCTGCGTGAGTGCTCGTACTTGCTTCTTCATGAGGAAAATTACTGGCCTATTTGCCAGATCTTCGTTGACTCCCTTGTCTGCTGCTAACACCCCCCCCTCTCTCGCGTCTGTCGTCCTTGACAGACCCTTGTTGAGAGGGTTTTTGGATGTAGTACTCGACGACATCCTGCGCTAAGTGATGTTCAGCAATTCTCAACCCTTTGGCCAAATCTGTCAGAAGAGCATCCCAGTCTACCGGCCCGGGAACCTCTGGATGTGGTATACGTAGCTTTTCGGAATGTAGAGCTTGTTCCACTGCAAACAACTGCAAGAGATGGGATGGTCTGGGAATGAATATCTCGGAGTGATATTCCCAGAATCCTGTGACAAACATCTCTTCAAACGTTTGTTTGAAGCAGGCCGGTAGATATTTGATGCGAGCGTGCCATGCATACACAACATTAATCGATGGGGTTGTGCTCATGTCGTATACAAGGTCCTGGTTACCTTCATTAAATCCTAGTGCTGAGAGATGCGGTTCCTTGACATTTTTGAAGGTCTTGAAGATGACCAACATAAGTTCGAAAATCTTCAGGCACATCTGAGTCATGATATCAGGTACATTCTTGAACCGGACCCCCCAATGTCGAATCGTCGAAATCATATATCCAATAGTAGGTGGGCCCTTAGGGGGTGCGAAGTACACATAATTAAGCCACTTCTCACATCCTTTAATCGTCAGCACTGTTTGTGTGTACTCCGGCTAGGATCTCCTTCGAAATACAGGGCAATAACATGGGTTATATTTGATGTACAATGGCATGTTGTTCCATGTTCTTACCATTTCCGGGTATGTTTCCAGCAGCCGAATTCTCCACGTGGGTTGGCGAATATGTCCCTGCTTGGCGCTTTCGAGGATGTCATCAGGTGCAAATTGTGTGGCAGAGATTGGTTCCCTTGAGGTATGGTGCTTGATCTCCGCATTATAATCTGCCATTAGCACTTCACAAAGGAACATACAGGTCGTCCGATGGGCCGATCCACCTATGGTGTGAGAGATTCTTAAAATAATCGGATTTTATTACAACCTCCTCCAATTTTGACATCAATGCGATTTGGACTGCCACCCTGTCATCATGCGTCGTGGCTACTTTCTCTAACTTTTGCATCCATTCAGGTGCCTCAATTTCAATTGTGTCCATGCCCTGTTCTGTGCGCTTACCTCCGGGTGTTGGCATCGGGACATAGGGATCCTCGAATGTTTCTTCCACTTCAATTGGCACAAGATCGTCAGGCTCGGGCTCTACCAGAGGGGAGGGCTGACGCTCGTATTGCATGACCTTGCTGCGTAATTCCTCGAGTTCTGCCCGGAGTTTAGTGACCTCTTCAGCTGTATCTTCTGCGGTTGTGCTCTGGCTGGGTTCTGTCTGTCGGGTGGCCAACTGTCTTCATAACTCATCTCTCTCTTTTTCTAAAGCGGCATGGGCCTCCATTAGATCTGCATGAGTTTCTAACACCACCTTCATATTCTCAGAGGGAATGGCCTTGAATCGCTCTGGGTCAATTTCCTGTGGGGAACCCTCCATGGCCGCCTCCAGGTTTTCTTCGTTCTGTTTCTGTAATCTTTTATTCTCCTCTAGCGTTGTAGACATATGCTTGCGTAGGAGGCCCAAGTTCCGTCGAAGTTTCAGGTTTTCCGTGATCTGAGAATGTAGCAGCTCGTCCATGTGTCGTCGTTCTTCATCATCTGCTTGGGGTGGGTTGGCTTCTAATTGTGCGTATTGCTCCTGTAATGTCACGTGCTGCTGTTGTAGTAGCTGCTTCTGCTCTTCAAGATCCCTACATCGTGCTTGGAGATCTTCGTGGCTTCGGAAGAGCCTTGTATGTTGGTTGTCAAGGTGTTGGTAGTGTTGCTGAAGTTGGGACATGCATTGATACATATTATTACATACATTATTAAAAGGAATGGTGGGAGAAATGGTGTTGAATGCAGCGGGGAAGGGAAAGGGAAAGGGAATTGTGGATGCAGTACTGGAGAAGGGTGAGGGGGGAGGTGGGGGAATGGGAGATTGTGGGTAAATGGGGGGTGGGAGAGGTGCAGATGTGGGTGATACCTCCATGGATTCAAAAGTGGAGGCAGTGATGGGAGTGACTGTGAACATGGGGATTGTGGTGGCGGTGATAGTTGTGAACGTGTATAGAGGTGTGTGTAATTGTGAACTCCCAGGAAGTGTGATGGAAGTAGTGGGGTTTACCGTGGCTGTGGTTAGACTTATGTGTTCAGTGGAAATAGAGTATGTGGGTTGACTGATGGTTTGTGTGTCGGTGTGTGTAGTGGGTTCGGAGGTGGTGACAGTAGAGGTTACCGTGGTAGAGGAAGGTGAATGGGGTGGATGTGGGGGAGAAGGTGGCAAGGGAGGTGATGGAGGTGCACTCGATGTGTGGGCTTCCTCGGTGTCGTGAACAGTGTGTGCTGTGCCAGTGGTTGTGGGGGTGCCTTGTGGTCCTGAACCTAATACATTCATTCGTTTTCCTGTTCGTGGGGGGCGTCTTCCATATCTTTTCTCTGTCCTCCGTGATTGCGCTATTGCAGTGTGCACCGTTTCAGGTACTCCCAAAGCATCTGATATCATTTCCAGGGTGGCACGGTATTGCTCGTCCACGCCTTCCTCCTCCAGAATCTGGTTCATGAGGGCTTTACCTACAGCTAATGATAGCCTGTGTTGCTCTCGGACTCGGTTCATCGTATCGTAGAGCTTCTTTAATGCGTTAGTATAGGCGGGGGCACCTTCCAGTACTTGTAGGGCTTCTTGATCATACTCTTGTTCTTCTGCTTCTGATTGTCCACCCTGTGCCTCCTCATGAGCTTCTTCTTCATCGTCCACATTGACTACGTCCGGTTGGCTGGGCTGGGCTTGGTCTGGGGCAATTTGCTGTCCACCGGCTTGCTCTTCTTCAACTTCCGCATTTACAGCATCTATGATTCTTGCAACTTCTTCGTCTGTTAGATCCTCCAGAGTGAATCCATGCAGGAATTCCAGATCAGTCGGTACTGGTGGAAACACAAGATTAGGGCCATCTGTGCTGTGCCTGGGTAACCTGATAGTAAATGGTTGCACTCGTCGGGGAAGTCTTGGGGTTGTCTCAGGCGTCACGGTTGCACCACGAGCTTGTGCACAAGGCATCTAAACGGCGCCTCTCATCTTCTTGAGGGAGGCCCTACAGCTGACAATCTGCGTTGAAATTCCTGTGCTCTGGACCAGATCAGAGCCCTCTGCACCGGTACATCATATGCGAGACATCTGTATACAATTCTTGTAAGTGCACAGCAACCATACAGCACAGATTTTTGCTTCTTATACCATCTCTGATGAGCCATATGAATCTGGTCGATAATCCAGTGGGGCATATTGATAGTCAACTCAAAAGCATCCGCCAGGTAGAGGCTAAACCAGATCTTTTTGGGAGGCATTGTGAACCTCTCCTGCGCGGGGAAGGCGAAATGTTGCATGACCATGCGTAAGTGGATGGCAATCGTAGGTGTCATCGCAACCATGTCCTTCAACTTCATCAGATTCCTATTCTTCATGTTGTCTGGAACCATAGTCTCTTTCTCTGTTGGGATGTGCATACCTCTCATGTCGAGTGCTTCTCTCACCAAGTTGATAGTCAAGCGGAAACGCTTCAGCTCGTTGCCCCTTGTGAGTGATGGGAGCACAAAGGAACTGTATCCTTTCTTGTCTTTGCTGGGAGTGAGAGTACTAATTAAGTATGAGCACCTTAGAAAATCCGGCTTTGGTAGTTGGAACTTGAAGTAATCATAAAGCCTAGCCTTCTTCCATATCGACTTCAGTCCTTCATTATTCTGCAGCTTTTCAAACTCCCTCGTAAAGAAATGGTATCTGCCCCAACGTCCATTGAACTCTACCTCGGACTCCCACATGTATGTGCCTTCACCCAGGGGTCCAGCAACGTCACTGAACCAGTGTGAGGTTTTGCCCACCGGCATGGTGTGACCCTGTGGAGGATTCTGGATTGGTATGGCATGCAATGCTCGTAATGCCACTAGTCTTTCCGTTAATTCCTCCTCGACTGGAAGGCTTTCGATGTCCACCACTTGGGGGCTGGTGCCGGCCTGGGAGCTAGTTCCAACCGTGTCTGCCATTTTACCTCTTGCTGCCTGTCTCTGTGAGAATATACAACCATGTGTTAATATTGTACAGGACAGGGGAGGACCGTTGTTGTTCCCATCACAATATTAACATGAGGGTCGGGAGCGAATAATGGGTTAGTAAGTGTTCGGTGCACGTGTGTGTAGTTAATGCTTGTGTAGTCCTAGGAGACTAATGAAGTTAGTTAGTGGGGATGAATTTACAAATTGGGGTCGGGGGGTTTATTACAGGTCTTAGGCTGCCAATTGCAGTGGATGGGCTTTGTTTTTGGTTTCGTAGAGACTCTAGAGAGCTTTATCGGTATCTGGGTTTGAAAATGAGGCCTTTTAGGGACCCATTTACAATTGATTATATGCATGCTCATGGGCCTTGGTGTGTTCCTGAGTGTTGAGAACGAGTGAATACTGGCTGTACGAGTAGATGGGTTATGCTGTATAGGTCGTGGCCTCGGCGTAGCTACTTGCGCCCGCAAGCAAGCCTTAGGCACCCAAATTTGTCTTGATTGTGGGCTAGCCTTCATCGACTTCTTGGGCACCCAAATAGATTTCACGTTAGCAGGAGAATTTCTGCAAGACTTCTTATTAATGTCGTGTTGTTGGTTATTAATAAGAGACTTAGCCCGTGTAGTTGGTGGTGGTGCAACCGGTTGTTTGCCTTTCCACACCCACACATGGTTTACTTTCTGGGACATTCTGCTGCGCAGGTACTCTTGATCTCGGACATAGGTAGTACTCTGCTTCTTCTGCCTTTGATCCACCTTGGGTTGCTGCCTCCTTCTGGCCTTTGGAAAAGAAGGGAGCTCCGTTGCATCCCTGACTCCTTTTTTGCGAATATCATTCCTCTGCAACACATGGTTTTGGACAAGAACAGCATGGTCATCTTCATGTGTACCCCTGGAAGGACCAGGAGTCTGTGCCTTTCCTAGTTCCTTGAGTGCTCCATTGTCTAATTCTACTGTAACTCGACTATGATTGACCCAGACCTGGAGAAGTCCACTTCTTAGGTTTAAATTGACTGCTTGGTCATAGATCCAATCTTGACCCAAGACAAGAGGTTCAGTGAGATCCTCATCTTGACACACCAGTACTTTAACAGTCATTTCCTCATCATGAATGTAGAGGGGAAGTTCCACCTCGCCCATGCAAGGGGTTTCCACGCCTCCCAATCCTATGAGATATGCTTCCATAGGATTGACAGTTAACTGTAACTCTTGACAGTAAGACACTCTAACAGCACTAGTGGCTGCGCCTGAGTCAATCAAGGCTCTTACGTTCCTTGCACTCTTTCCTTGTCCTATATCTAGGGTTAAGAAAGGACGTCTATCAATTATCCTATGCGAGCTTGTTCCTGCAACTTCACACATGGCCATAGGATATCCTTGATCTGCATAGTCATTCGCTCTAGGCTGATCTCTACCTTGCCTTCGTAACTTCATCCTTCTGATGCGTTCTAAAGCTTCTGCTTGAGCTTCTTCTCGAACTCGCTTTTCTTCCTCTATGCGTTTTTTAGCAGTGTTGAGTCGGCTGAGCATTTCCTCCGTGAGGGGTTCCTGATACAACTTGACTCTGCAACCGCTAATATAGTTAGGGAGAACATCACCTTCTAATGTGGCTAATTGCACAGCTCCACTTGTGGAGATCCTATTAATGATCATAGGTACGTAGCCTCTCTTTTCTAGCTTCCTCGTGTGTTGTTTCAGTGTATAGACTAAGACTAGATCTCCTGCTTTCAAGCCTTTATCCTTCACATGGGCATCAAAGTATGCCTTTTGCCTCTTCTTAGCTGCATAGATTCCTGTAGCTGCTCTCAGTCTTGTTTCTCCTAATCGTTCAAGGTCAAAGATCCTAGAGGAGAGCTCATGACCTGTCCATTCGTGCTCTTGTGCTACTTTCAACGTAGGTATTAAGAAGTCCAAAGGTAGCACAGCGTTTTGGCCAAATACCATCTGAAAGGGGGTGGCTTGGAGTACCGTTTTGTAGGCAACTCGATATGCCCAAACAGCATGGTGTAGCTGTTTGTCCCAATCAGAGCGTTTAGTGTTCACTAATTTTGTCAGTACATTGCATAAGATCTTATTAGTGCTCTCAGCTTGTCCATTACCTTGAGGGTGATAGGGGGCAGACTTCTTGTGTATTACCAAGAATTCTTGGAGTAGATTTTCAATCACTTCGTTCAAGAAATGAGTGCCTCTATCACTTACAAGCTCGATAGGTAGCCCATATCTCGTGAATACATTCTCAAACAAGAATTTAGCAGTTGTTTGAGCATCGTTCTTCGTCGTGGCTTTTACCTCTACCCACTTAGTTAGATAGTCTGTTGCAACAATGATGTATTCCGCATGAGAACCCTTAGCTGGGGGATTAATAGGACCTACGAAGTCTATTCCCCACTTAGAAAACGCACGTCCACCCATCATAGGTTTCAGTGGCATCTCATCTTTGCGTATAGGATACTGAGTTCTCTAACAGACATCACACTGTTTCACATAGGTATGTGCATCCATGTGAAGGGTAGGCCACCAGAAGCCCGCAAATAGTACTGCCTTGATCACCCGATCTGGTCCAAAGTGCCCTCCTGCTACACCTTGGTGAGCAGTTTCCAAGATCTTAAGATATTCACTCTCATGGACACACAGTCTCAGGTAACCATCTTTACCACGCTTATATAGATTATCACCAATGAGTGAGTAATCCTGGGCTTCTTGTTCTAAACTCCTTTTCCTCGCCAGAGTCATGTCTAGAGGGAATGTGTTTGTCCTTAGGAAGGATACTAGAGGTTCACTCCAATCTGGCACAATGGATACTTGATAAAGAGTGGCGTGTTCCACTGGTGGTTTAGTGCAACAGATTGGGCATTCCTTGCACAACTTTTGGACATCAGCTTCCATGGTTGGCCAATGTACTCCGAGTCTCTTTAGGGTCTGTAAAGTTCGTTGCTTTGAATGGTGTTGCTCTAGTGCACCTACATGTGCTAATTGCAACCATTTAGCGTACTCATCCTCTTCTACGCAGCAAGCCAAGATCCCTTGATCTGTGTGCTTGTACATGCTTCCTGCCATGATGTGGTACTTTTGGGCTTTTACAACCTCTCTATTCCGTGTGTTTACCACTGGATGGTTAGGCCCGTACGTCAATACTGGCACCAATGGCTTAGCCCACTGCGGTACAACTTCCAAATTAAACAAGTAAGCATCAGGAAGATCATCCGATACTCCTTGTGGGGCTTCTCCCGATGTGAGCCTGGAAAGGTGATCTGCTCTCAAATGAGTCCTCCCTTTTCTCACCACAACCTCAAAATCATATTCCATTAGCAAGAGAAACCATCTTACTAATCTTCCTGTATTGCATGGCTTGTTTACGAGGTATAGCAATGCTTGATGATCAGTAAAAAATTTAAACTTATTTGCAAGCAAATAGTGTCTAAATTTCTTAACTGCATATACCATGCCTAAGCCTTCTCTTTCCGTAGTGGTGTAATTTCGTTCAGCTGCATTCAACTGTCTACTGGCATAGGCAATTGGAAGATCCATATTACCTTCACCAGTAGGTTGAGCAAGTACACACCCAATGGCATAATTGGATGCATCCACGTGAACATGGAATGGCTTATTCCAATCTCGTGTGGTCAAGATTGGTGCTGAACATAATCTTCGTTTAAGCTCCTGGAAGGAATTCTCACATTCATCCGTCCACTCAAAGTTAGTCAGGAGTCCGTACATGGGCTTTGCAATGACAGCATACATGTGAATGAATCTTCGGTAATAACCACAATGCCCCATGAAAGCTTGTACTTCCTTGACATTCTTTGGCCTAGGTAGCTCTGCTATGGCTCTCACTTTCTCTTCATCAGTGGATATGCCATTCTTTGACACTATGTGTCCTAGAATCTTGCCTTGCCTGACCATAAAAACGCACTTCTCTGGGTTCAGGCAGACTTGATATTCCCTACATTTGTCAAAGATTTGTCTGAGCTCAGGAATATGGGTTTGTCTAATGTTGGAATGAGCACAAAGATCATCAACATAGAACTCTAAATTCTTCCTCAGGAACTCTTTAAATACATGGCACATTAGTCTCTGGAAGGTAGCTGGTGCGTTGGTAAGCCCAAATGGCATTACTCTAAAGGCAAAAATGCCCCATTCTGTGGCAAAGGCCGTCTTATGATGATCCTCTGGCGCTATGGCTACTTGATTGTAACCCGAAAATCCATCAAGGAAGCTATAGACTTCCTTGCCTGCCACTCTTTCTAAGAGATGTTCTGTGATGGGAAGCGGATAGTTATCTCGAATCGTGGCTGCATTGACCTTCTTCAAGTTAATGCATACGCGCAGCTTTCCATTTTTCTTGGGCACCACAACAATGGGGGATACCCACTCGGTGTGCTCAATTTCATAGATAAATCCAGCTTCAACCAGTCTATCTATCTCTTCTTTGATCTTAGCAGCGTAATTATCGTTATATGTATAGGGCTTTTGCTTAGAGGGTTTAGCATCTGAAGTCATGGGAATGGTGTGTGAGCATATGTCAGGGTCAACACCTTTCAAATCCTTGTAACTCCAAGCGAATACATCTCTGTATTCTCTCAGCAAGGCAATTAATGCATGCTCTTCTTCTTCTGTTAGGTCATGGCCTATGTACGTGCATCTCTCCTCTCCTTCTTCTAGGGCCACTACTATTTTCTTGGTGGTTTCTTTGTTATCATAGGCCTCTCTTGATTGTGCCTCTCGTTTAGGCATTCTTATCATGACTCTCCTGTCATCTATCTCATACTTCTTAAAATTTTCTGGGACCTCAAACAAAGATTCTTCCTCTTCTGGTGAGACCTCTCTCTTCTTTCGTTTCTTTCCTTCTTCCTTCGGCGTCACATGTGTTGTTAATCTTACATCATTTGTAATCTCTCCATGCCTCTGGGGTTGAAATTCTACTCCATGGAAGTATTCTTCATCTGATGCAAATGGTGGGTCCATAATGATTGACTCTAGATCGGAGTCACTTGCATCCTCAAATGCATCAGGGCTAGGTTCGCATTCTTCTAGAACTGCCTCTCCCATGAGTGGCTCTATGGAGAAGACTGAAATGTCATAGCCATCCTCATCACAGTGGGGTGTCCATTGTTCTTCATTGATGGCTACGTCCATTGTTGCTAAGATTTCTGCCCAACCGTGAGGTTCAAATTCTTCATCCGGAAACACTACAGGTGCATAGGCTGGGTCTTGAATGGGTCTATGAGTTTCGTTTGCACCTATTTCTCTGGCCTTTTCTCGCTTCTCTTCCTCTACTGCTACCTTGCACATCCATAAGTGGGTGTCTTCATGCATCCAAGAGGATCCTGACCCTATGGAATGCACCGATTCTGTATCATCTTTGGCTCTATGGATGGGATTCCACTGGATAGGAGGGACGTCTCTATGAGAATAATCCTTGAGATCGACTTTGGTCGTAACACCTAAGTGTTGCAGGTACAAAGAATTGGTCCCCCAATCCTGTACCACTTGCAACTGTCGCATAAATGGTCTTCCCAAAATCATCTCATAGGCATGATTTTTGTTGAAGTCACATATGGCAAATGTATGCTCAAACTCGACACCACAAGTGGTGAGAGTTATTCCTTCTAGCAATCCTAAGGGTCTCTCAATATGACCATCGGCCATTTGCAATTTCATCCTCGTTGGCCTGAGTGCTGGCTTGCCCCAACGCTTCCAAAGGGAAGTAGTGGCAATTGCAACTCCTGCACCTGAGTCCAAAATTGCCTTGGTGGTGTACTCCTGGTAGGTGATGGGAAGATAGGTGTTCCCTTCTTCACCTTCACACATATCTCCTATCTTGTCCAAGGGAATTTCTGGCACTGTCCTATGGGATCCTACCCGGGAACGTGGTTTTGCAACTTCAGTTACTTGACTGGCTATATATTTCCGCGCTTTTGGTCTATCCTTAGGCAGCTCTTCCAAAGTGAGATCGCGCTGCGCCTTGGTGTTCTTTACTACCTCCGTGTTCCTTGATATGACTGAGTCGTCGTTCCTTACCATGACTGTGGGTGCTCTCATACATGTGGACTTTGCTTCCCATGGGCCTGTGAAGTCGGGTAGCTCCTGTATGGAATTAGACTCAAAGTCCAATCTCTCGTGAAACTGAGTACTCTCATGTTCCCCGTAAATAGATGGAATGTCTTGTGGAAATTGATCGTGTGCATCATCCACAAGTTCAAAGGGAGGGGCGACTTCACTTTCGTTATCCCATTTATCTTCTTGAATCTCTCGTAAGAAATCTGGTGCGAACCGATTCATAGAAGAAGAAGTGTCCGGCTCCGTAGAATTAGGCACATAAGCAACCTGGGAAGGAGGGCTTATTCTATCGTTGACTCTCTCCTTGTTCTCGTAGATGGCTGGAGCACAAGCTTCCTGGGGAGGATTACTTATTCTATTACTCTTCCGAGCAGGCTCATACGCTCCCTGAGAAGGAATGTAGGCAACCTGTGGAGGTACGTAAGCTTTCGAGGGAGGCTCATCTGCCTTTTGGGGGGGAAGATAAGCTTCTTGAGGAGGCACATGGGCTTCCTGAAGAGGCTGGCTTATCCGTTCTCTTGCCCTGTCCTTTCTTTGAGGGGCAGGTTCCTTTTCTGATTGTGCAATTAGCCTCTCTATTCTTTCCAGCAGTCCTTCAAAATGTAACTGCGTCTTAGCTGAGCTAGAGATGTTAAAGAGGCGGCTAGCTTCGAACATGGCTTGAGCCAATTCCACCATCTTAGCACAAATTTTAGTTCGTTCAAGCTCTAGCTCGGCTCTAGGGTAGCACTTTTCATGACCGGTTATGGTTGGCCCTTCTTGGATTCTGGCCTGATATGCTTTAAGCATCATATTAAGGTCTTCGGGAGTGGGATCTGCTAGGACTGATCCTACTTTGGGGGGTGGTGGAGTAGTATGAGGCGGGTTGGAAGGTGGTGGGTTGGATGGAGATGGGAATGGTGGTGGTGGAGTCGTGTGAGAGGGAGTTTGAGTTGTGAGTTCAGTTATCCTGGCTTTGGTTTCTCTTATGCTTTCCTCAAGTTCACTCATCTTTTTAGCCCATTGTCTTTTCATTCTTTCCCGACTATCTTTCCAAGCTCTAGTCCTTTTCTTGGTTATGCTCTCTGTTTCACTAGCCTCTGGGCCCTTTTCCTGACCTACACCCTGGTTTTGTTGCAGTGCTTGGGCTCTAGTGACTACCTGTACTGGTGCATTGGAAGTGACACTTCCTGAAGAATCTACAACCAACCCAATCACATTAATGGGAGTGATTTTTGGCATATTATTAGGATTTTTAGGGCAATCTCGTAAGAGATGCTCTTTTCCACAATCTTGGCAAAAGCCCTGGATCGTCACTGACTGGGGTTGTGTAGGTGGAGGTAAGGGGCAATCACGAATGAGGTGATCTCCTTGGCATCTGTAGCATGGTCCTCTTGGGAATGGAGGTCTTACTTGCCTAGGTTGAGGCCTAGGGTTGGGGTTTGCATACATGACATTCGTGTAATCTGACTCCCAACTTATTTCATTTGGCTCTTCACTATAGTAGGACTCACCATGTTCAGGAGACTGCATGTAGTAGGCCTGGGGACTATCGACATGTGTAGAATCAAAGCTATGGTCACTGAGGTCATTTTCAGAGATCAAGGATGTCACAGGGACTATCGCTCTATTCAGGTTTTCTTCTGCAACAGCATACTTTACCGGAATCACATTAGCTGGGGCAGGTGATTGTTGAGCTAGCACTGGCTGAGGCCTTTGCTGGTTTTGATAGGGTTGCTGATAAGGTTGTTGTGGCCTGCCATATGGTTGTGGAGGGTACGGGTTCTGGTATCTTCCTTGCTGCGGGTATGGCTGAGGGTAGGGTTGCCTAACTGCCTGCTTGTTGTATGGGCAATCTTGTGCGGTGTGATTGGTGTATCTCCGTTCTATGGTGCAGTACTGGCTACTAGGATTTACTTGGGGCTGAGCCATAATGGGGCAGACATTCGCCATGTGGTCACCACCGCATGTATAGCACCTCTTTGCTGGGGTAAACCTCGGAATTTGTTTGCTAGAGACGCCTAGTTTTTGGGCCACTTTCTCTGCGAGTTCCTCAATTGATGTGGATTGCGTGGAAGAGTGGCACGAAGCACTATCTGAATCTTTGTAGATTTTGGAAAGCTCTAGTTCTTCCCCTAGGTTATCTTCAATGTCAATGCACATGCGTACACACTCTTCTATAGTCCTAGGGTCCTTCAGATACACATAGGATCTCAATTTCGTACTCAGCAATCCATCAAGGAATAAGGCCACTTGTTTGGCAGGTGTGGGTAGCTCTGAAACAGGGCACCTTTCAAGATATTGCCTAAATCTTCTTCCTGCAAGTCTCACGGTTTCTTGAGGGGTTTGCTTGAAGTTGTGAATCAGTGAGGAGGTATTGTGTCTTATGCCACTCTTAGAGAACTCTACAATGAAGGCTTCTAGGAGTTGGTCTATACACCTGAATTGTCGCTCATCCAATGGCTGAAACCATGTAAGTGCTGTGTTCCTAAGGGTTAGACCGAAGGCATTGTACTGTGTGAATAGATCCTCCATTTGTTCAGCTATCAAGACTTGCTTGAATTCCGCCACATGATCATAGGGATCTCCTGTGCCATCAAAGTAATTCTTCATGGACTTAACTAGCTGGGTTGGTCTCAAAGTTCTTGTGTGCTCTCTAGGCCTCGGCAGCGGGAATCCATTCACATTTCTTTGATTCCTGTGGGCTCTAAGTATCTCAGGTTCTACTCTATTCGTCTCCGTCCTCGTTCTTTCTCTGCCCACTGGGTTGGCAAAGCTTACTTCTGGTCTATCTCTACTTTTGTCTCTTTGAGTTCCATGAGCTTGGGATGTTCCAGCTCCAGGGTGACCATAGGATACATTCGATCTTGGTTGGGGGAAAATGAACTCACCCTTCCAAGTGTAAGCATGCCTATCATTTTCTGTCACCACAAAGATCCTTTCCGAAGCGTGATCTAAGTAAGTCACTCTGCCTGGGCTATCAGGATCCTTAAACTCATAGATCAAGATATTTCCTATATCAGTTGGCTGATTAGATTTATACCTCCAAAAGGCTTCGTCAGTTTCTCGATTGAGGAGCAACTCTATGCTCTTGTTGTCTTGGGGAACCCACTCAGGTGTGAGAATCCTAGTGAGAACAGATTTGCCTCGAGGGGTTCTAGGTTCTGCCCCCATGTTTCCTTGTTCCAAGTCACCTAAGTCCGCTTCTGAGATTACATTCCCAAATTCATCCGTCCTATCTGGGTGACTGGTGACTACGTATATGGTTCCTTCTTTGTCCAAGTATGCACCGTTTTCAAACTTGACAGCTGGGTGCTCTAGTCCTATGGATTGATTAGGATTCTTGATCTGGACCACGGATCTTCCTAGGCCGTCCTCATAGATGCTAGCACCTAATCGGTTGGTCCTAAGGTATTCCAGCTGTGTTTTGTAAGGGCCTTCTACCCTGTACAAGTAAGGCACTCCTGAACTTCCCGTAGGTCTGTCCATACCTTGAGACATCCCTGACTCACTGGTCTCAGAGCTAGGGTAGTACGAGTGGTGGCTCAACTGCTGGGCCCAAGACCTAGCAGTGTGGTTAACACTAGCCTCTGAAGACCTAAGGCTCTGTCTCTCCCTTACTAGATGTCGTCCTGATCTAAGGTTCATATGCCTATCTAAGTAGCCCAATTCTTTGCCCAGAGTACAACCTCGTTGCCGATCAATTGGTATCAGTCACTTGATTCTTTTTAGTTATTTATCGTGTTTAAGGTCTTGTTTGATATTACGTCGTCGGAATACTTGAGTGTTCTTCGTGCTTTTAGGTTGATCGTTCCACGTTAGGTTCTTTTCCTTTACGTTATCGACAGTACAGAGATTAGGTTTTTAGCTTGAACTTGAGTTTTTAGGTAGTCTTCAACTTGATACCTGCCTATCGTCGCTCTGACTTACTCCTACCTCTCGTCGTTCTTAGCCTAAACTATGAATTGACAGAGGGGGTTACAAGTTTCCAACCTTTTGTTTCCTGCTTGGTTGTCCTTGAGTGCCCAGGAAGTGTGTTCCCAAGCTTGCACTTACACTTGCTTAGAACGCTTTTCGATGCTCTCAATAGATCTGTAAGAGTTCCAAAGTTAGCTTAAAGATTTAAATTCTAAAGATAGACCCAATGATTTTCATTCCTGTAGCACAAACACAAACTTGCATAGTGATTTTTAAGAAAACAATCCTAAAGACCCCTGACTTTGATCCCCCTGGATATGGTCAACTTCAAAATACTCTATCTGAAAATCAACGTACTATCTTTATAAAAAACAGTTGAGGGCTTGTAGTATATGCCACGAGCTTTCCAACAAGCCCTAGAGCTCAAAAATTGATTTCGTATGAAGAAGTTATGACTGTTCAGGGTTTAGTGGGTTAAAACAAGATTCAATCTGGCTGACAGATCCTAGGATTTTCTCCCAAAACACAAGTGTAGGAACCTCAATAATGCTAATGGATTGACTATTTTGCCCCAAAATTATCCCCGATTTTGAACAAAAACAAACCCTAATTTTTGGCCGAAAAGCCTGTCAATCGCGATCGACAGGTCTGTCAATCGCGATTGACAGAGGTGTCCGTCGGGCCTGTCAGTCGCGATCGACAGTGTCAATCGCGATCGACAGAGTCGATCGTGGCTGTCAATCGCGATCGACGGTATCAATCGCGATCGACACGTTATCCGGTTTTTTCGCCGAAATTTCAGTCAATCAAGGGCCTATCAGTCGCGATGGACACGTGGCTATGCGTAAAAGTCAATCAATCGTGGAATTTCAGTCGATCGCGATCGACGGTGTCAATCGCGATTGACAGAGGTGTCGGTCGTGGCTGTTGATCACGATCGACGGTATCAATCGCGATTGACAGGGTCCTACGTGGCAGTCAGTCGATCGTGGAGGTCTGTCGATCGCGATTGACACGGTCTGTCGGTCGCGATTGACAGAGGATGTCGGTCGCGATTGACAGAGGCTGTCGGTCGCGATTGACAGGGTCTGTCGGTCGCGATTGACAGAGGCTGTCGATCGCGATCGACAGAAAACCTCGGAATTTTTCTACTGTTTTTAGTGTTTTAGGATGTGCTCCTTGTGCTTGTTCTAGTGGTGCACTCACTTTTGTGAAAAGCCAAAAATTTCTGTCAGTCGCGATCGACAGAAGCCTGCGACCGCGAGACAGTTTCAATGATTTTCGTACCTGCGCAGGAAGCTGGGGATAATGATACAGCAAGAACCTGCAATGAAACTCAAGAAACATGAAAAATCCGCACACACAATATCGCTCTCTTGCTCTCTCTCACAAGTGAAATGAGGGAAATGAGGTGGGGAAGGTGATATGATCAAAAAACAGAAATTTTCGCGATGATGGAGATGGAGGTGGGAGATGGTGATGATGATGATGGAAATGAAGATGGAGAAGAAAGTAAAAGAAAATCAATGAGAGTGAAGAAAATACCTACAACTCCAACGCGTCAACTCTATGTCTTACCATCACACGCTCGTCCTCAAAGCTCGATCCCCGGCAACGGCGCCAAAATTTGGTGTAGCTCAGTGATGAGTAGCACCTCCTTTAATGTCAATCCGGGAAGACGTGAGGATGGTATGAAGACCTCGAGCAAGTGGCGGCACAAGTGCGTGAGTGAGAAGCACACTAGCATGCACACACATACACACACACGCGCACACACGGCAAGACAAAGAGGGAGAATCAATGGAGTTCTTAGATTACTTTCAAAAGCTCTTACAAGTTTGTTTCAATTACAATCTAACCTCAAAAATGAGCTCTCTAGCTCTATTTATAGTTTTTGGCTAAGTTTTGGCCCTGTCCAGACCTAGTGTCCGGCCTAGTTAAAAATTAGGTTCCAGGCTTATTTGAGGGCTCAAACGATATCTAAAAAATACGAAACTTGGCAGGTAGATACTTCTAAAGCTCCTCAAGCTCAAGGACTCCTTGGCTTGCACAAAATGGAGCTACAAAAAGATGAATTGGTATTTACAATGGTGTTTAGTGATGAAAATCACTTTGAATGGGTGTAAAGGATTTGAAAATTTAAAGGTTGCCTTAGTGCTAGATCTGCGTGAGTGCTCGTACTTGCTTCTTCATGAGGAAAATTACTGGCCTATTTGCCAGATCTTCGTTGACTCCCTTGTCTGCTGCTAACACCAGTAGTCTCAACTATAAGTTGATCAAAGATTTCAGTGAAATGGATATGAACACACAGTACTAAGTCTGACTGTAAAGAACTGATGAAGTTTTCTCTTAAACTTCAGATAGAGTTCATTCAGTGAAAGAAGTTCATGTACCACTTCATTACTTCATGTATACTTCTTTGAAGTAATTACAAGCAGATTTGCAGTTGATTACGGTAGTATTCTGGTACAAGTATGGTGAAATTCCGGTGATAGTCCGGTGAAGTTCCGGTGGTGTTTTGATGAGTTCAAAACTCAGTTTTGGCATAGTTAAGTAATGGAAAGATTATTTAACTGTAAATAAACACAGTAGTGTAAAGTCTGAAGTAAATTAGTTCACAATTGAAGCTTGAAGGAAACGAGAAGCTTTCTGTAAAGTGAATTTTTGGTGTTCACTAAATACAGTTATAAGTTTTCAGTTTCAGAAAGATTGCTAAGCTACTGATGATTATAGAGGTGTTCTAACATCACTCTAGCTTAGTTTCTGTGGTGTAAGCGAATTGCGCAATAAACACTGCACCAACAGTGGTATCAGAGCAACAAGTTCCACGAGTGGTATCAGAGCAGTAAGATCCACAAGTGGTATCAGAGCAGAAAAGGTTTCTCAGAAGAAATGGAAAGAGAATTGGAAGAATTCTCATAAAGAAAGGTGAAAGCTGAGGTGATCAACAGCAAACAACATTAAGAAGTGTTCCGAAGTTGTTCTCAAGGGTAAAGGTTTACAAAAGGTAAAATTCTTTAACATTACATTCATTGGAAGTAACAGAAACAAGAAGATCATGGCAGATCATGTCTCAATTGATAAATTGGATAGAGATAATTATCCGGCATGGGTAATGCGCATGGAAGCCTTACTTATGAGTAAGGATTTAATGATATATGTGACAAGAGAAGAAAGGAAGCGGACTTTTGAAAATGACAATCAACCGAAGAAAGAAGAGTTAGAAGCCTTGATGCTGTTGCAAAAGAAAGATGCAACGGCAAGAGCGTATATCTATAATACTATTACAGATCATCTACTACCACACATTAGAGGTCTGGAGAAAGCAAAAGATATATGGAGTGCATTGGAAGATCACTTCCAAAATACTACGAAAGCTATAAAGGCTAGCTTATGGTCGGAGTTCACAACGTTCAAGAAAAAGCAAAGTCAAAGCATTAGTGATTATGTCACTAAGATGAAGGACTTGGTAGACAGTCTTGGATCGATTAATGAAGATATCAAAGATCACAGGTTGATAGCGCAATTGCTTGTAGGTTTGAGAGGAGATGAAAGGTGGAAACCTTTCGTACTCTCAATTGAACTTTCTTCAAATAATTTTGTACCACATTTAAATCAGTTGCTTGGACTAATGCTAACGTTTGAGCAAGATTTGAAGACAGACGGAGATAAAGGACATAGTTCGGCTATGTACACAAAGAACAAGAAGAAAGGTGATAAAGGTAAAGAAAAAGATGAAGAAGAAGTGACTGCTCAAGTAAATTTTGCAAGAGGACGAGGTAATGACAGAAATAAAAGTAGAGGTAATAGAAAAGGAAGAGGTAACAAGAAGACTTGCTGGATCTATGGATTAAGCAATCACTTGGCTCATGATTGTTGGTATAATTCACAAGGATCAAACCAGAATCAGAACAATAACAGTAGAGGCAGAAGCGGAAGATATCAAAGAGGAAGACAAAGCCAAAGAGGCAGATATGGTAGAGGTGGAGCAAGAAGTTGGGGACAGAATCAGTCTCACAACACTACCTGCTACAATTATGCGAGTGATATGCAGAATGACGATCATACGATGTTGATGATGAACTCGATAAGTGTGTCAAAAAATGAAGCCTGGTGAGGTAAGAAACCAACACTTGATCATTGCAAAGTGTTTGGATCAGTTGCTTATGCTTGTGTACCATCACAGTTGAGACATAAGCTTGAACCAGAAGCTGAAAAATATGTGTTCATTGGATATGATGAAAAACGGATAGGGTACAGGTTATGGAGTCCTCTAACCAAACAGTTTATTGTTTCTAGAGATGTAACATTTGATGAAGGAAAGAGCTGGTATACAGATAAAGAGCATAGTGTTGAAACACTTGAAGAAGAGATAAGAAGGAATGAAAAAGGTAAATCACAAATGCAGGTGAATGGAGATGAAGATCATATGCAAGCAAGTACGTCCAGGATCAGATCAGGTATGAGAAACAAAGATGGATCAAGATTTGATGAAGATGTGTATTCAGATACACATGAAGAGTTTGAACCAAGAAGGTCAAACAGAGTAAGGAAACAACCAACAAGGTATTCCTATGATACTTCTTATTTGACTCAGAAAAACTATGCTTACTTAGTAAAGGAAGATGAAGAACCTCAGAGTTACAGTGAAGCAAAAGGTAAGAAACAATGGGAAGAAGCAATGAAAGAAGAGTTCAATGCTCTTGAGGAGAACAAGACTTGGGAACTTGTTCCAAAACCAAATGGTAAGAAAGTGATTGGAAATAAATGGGTTTACAAAGTCAAGAAGCTTGCAGATGGAAGGATAGCCAGATACAAAGCTAGACTGGTTGTCAAAGGCTATGCTAAGACATATGGCATAGATTATGATGAGATGTTTAGTCCGGTGGCAAAGATGTCAACCATAAGGACATTGATTGCTATAGCAGCATCAAAAGGATGGAAGTTAAGTCAGCTAGATATAAAGAATGCATTTCTGAATGGATATATATCAGATGAAGTCTACATGGAACAACGTGAAGGGTTTGTAAGTTCCGGTTACCCAAATCATGTTTGCAGATTAAGAAGAGCTCTCTATGGATTAAAGCACGCTCCAAGAGCTTGGAATTACAGACTTGTGAAGTATCTCAATGACCTTGGATACCAAAGTTCAAAGGTAGATGCTAGTCTACTCATCAAGAGAACAGATGAAGGTATGATCTACATTTGTATTTATGTAGATGACATAATAATCACAGGAACCTCAGATGAAGGAATCAAAGAGGTAAAGAGGCTACTTGAAAAAGAGTTCAAGATCAGTGATCTAGGAAAGTTATCATACTTTCTAGGAATGGAAGTTACATATACAGATCATGGTATATATGTTTCGCAAGAAAGGTATCTCCTAAACTTACTGAAGAAGTTTAACATGGAGAATTGCAGAGAAGCTTCAACACCGCTTGAAGTAAATCATAAACTCAGCAAATATGATGGTGCAGAGTTTAAAGATATGAGAAGGTATCAATCTTTAGTAGGAAGTTTGATTTATGCTACGCTAACAAGACCAGATCTTAGTTATGCAGTAGGAGTTCTCTCATAGTTCATGCATTGTCCGAAGGATCAACATTGGGTTGCAGGACAAAGAGTTCTTAGATATATCAAAAGAACTATAAAGGAAGGATTATATTATCCTTATACGTCAGATATAAAGCTGAGAGCATACAGTGACTCAGACTGGGCAGGAAGCCAAGATGACAGAAGGTCAACACATGGGTATATGATATACCTAGGAGATAAGCTTGTCAGCTGGTGTTCAAAGAAGCAGCATACAATGGCTTTATCGTCAACAGAAGCAGAATATAAAGGACTTGTGGAAGCAGCTAAAGAAGTGATATGGATGCAGACCTTGTTCAAAAGCATGGGTATTGATCAAGGTATACCTATCATACATGGAGACAATATGAGCTCGTTGTATCTTGCAGCAAATCTAGTATTTCATGCAAGAACAAAGCACATAGAGATTCAATATCATTTCCTGAGGGAAAAGGTAATGGAGAAGGAGATTGAATTAGTATTCACTCCTACAAAAGATCAAATTGCAGATATTCTGACAAAGAGCTTGGATGGATTAAAGACAAGCAGATTCAAAGAAATGGCAGGGATAAAAGAAAAGAAGGATATATAAAGACCCGAAGATGCTAATTAGTGATTGAGGGGGAGCTGTTGGAGATTCACTCACTATTTAGGCATAACGACATAAAGACAAAGAAAAGCAGAAACAAAGCATTCAGAAAACCAAAGCCTTAATGAAGGGACAAATTTACGCTTGTAACGTACAATTTAGAAACTTCCAGAATCAGAGTTTGTCGAAACCCGGATCAAAAATTGTATATAAGAGAGCTGAGATAGATAGATGATATGTGCACGTATAGTAGATATAGAGATATAGAAGACGCCAGAGATTGCGTATGTAGAGATGAATAATAGAACCTCAAATGTCGGGTATTCATCTGAGAGAGATGGTAAGGAATAACTACTCAGAGTAGGAGAGTTTTCCATAGCTATGAGCAAAGTGAGGCCAAGCTATTTTGTACACATCTTCTCTAATAGAAAACACATGTTCATGTGAAAGTTTGAGCGCATTCTTCGTATGTGAAGAAATCTGAGTGATTTCATGTTATTGTGAAAGTTAGTTAACATTTATAGTTTTCTCAGTAAACATTTTCCGGTACTTCTGTAAGTTAGATTTCATAACATAGTGTAAAGTTTTTCATGAGAGATAGCTCATCTTGAAGCCAGTAGTCTCAACTATAAGTTGATCAAAGATTTCGGTGAAATGGATATGTACACACAGTACTAAGTTTGACCGTAAAGAACTAATGAAGTTTTTTCTTAAACTTCAGATAGAGTTCATTCAGTGAAAGAAGTTCATGTATCACTTCATTACTTCAAGTATACTTGTTTGAAGTAATTACAAACAGATTTGCAATTGATTCCGGTAGTATTCCGGTACAATTACGGTGAAATTCCGATGACAGTCCGATGAAGTTCCGATGGTGTTTTGATGAGTTCAAAACTCAGTTTTGGCATAGTTAAGTAATGGAAAGATTATTTAATTGTAAGTAAACACAGTAGTGTAAATTCTGAAGTAAATCAGCTCAGAATTGAAGCTTGAAGGAAACGAGAAGCTTTCTGTAAAGTGAATTTTCGGTGTTCACTAAATACAGTTATACGTTTTCAGTTTCAGAAAGATTGCTAAGCTGCTAATGATTATAGAGGTGTTCTAACATCACTCTAGCTTAGTTTCTGTGGTGTAAGCGAATTTCGCAATAAACGCTGCACCAACAATGGCTTTGTGTCAAACGAAAAATATTGACACATTATTGCAGTGTTTTGGCCTTGAAGACTGTAAGCCTATTGCCATTCCTATGGAGACAAGTTTACGATTGAGTCTTCATGATGCTGGAGATGCATTTGATGTTGTTCTCTATCATCAGGCTATTGGATGCTTGATCTACTCATGCATTACTCAGCCAGATATTCAGTTTGTTGTCTCACAGATGAGCAGGTTTATGCATTGCCCTTGAGTCACGCATTGGAAGGTGGTTAAGCGCATCTTTTTCTACTTGAGTGGTACTCAGCTACTTGGGTTGTTTTATCCCAAGGGGGGATCACTACTCCCAGATTTGCATGCTTTTTCTGACTCAGATTGGGTTGGTTGCTATGACACTCGTGTGTCAACCAGTGGTTTTTGCTTCATGCTTGGTAGCTCATGTATATCTTGGTTGAGCAAGAAGCAGCCTATTGTGGCCACTTCTAGTCGTGAGGCTTAGTATAGGGAAGCATTCACAACGACTGTTGAGTGTGTGTGGCTCACACACCTTATGGCTGATTTGGGTGTTGGCCAGTCTTCTGCCACCACCATCTTCACTGACAGTCAGAGCGCATTGGCAGTTGCGAGGAACCCTGTATTCCATGCTCGCACTAAGCACATTGAGGTGCATTATCACTATGTCAGGGAGAGGTTCTCTGCTGGGTAGATCAGCTTGGCATATGTGCCCACGTAGGAGAACGTTGTAGACCTTTTCACGAAGGCTCTACCTAGGGAGAAGTTTGAAGCTTTTCACAAAGCTTTGGGCTTACTTCCTTTTGTGGAGTGATTTCCACATAGCTTGGCACTTCCTTATACATGAGTGCCAGCTCCTTGTTCACCGCATCACTCCCAGGGGGGATTTGTTGATATATTTAGGTAGTGATGTGTGTGAACACACTAGGACCGCTGGGGCACTTTTTTTCCTCTTTAGGAGTTTTTTTTCCCTCAACTTGTATATACGCCTATTGCCCTAATGGGCTACTTATCTTTGTACATTCTCTAGTAATATATTCAGTATTGTGTGTTTATGCTCCAAGCTTCTTCTTCTTCCTTGTGTTGTTCGCATGCTTCTGCAGACATCTATCATGATGAAAAAATCAAGGTTTTGATAGATTCAGGTGCACAAGTAAATTTGATCAGTTCAATTTTGTTGAATAATTTTAACTTAAAAAGGACTGAAAGTAAAACATTTATCAAAACCTTAGAAGGGCAGATGATACAAAGCTTGTCTTCACTATCTATTAAAGTTAAATTCAATGAAGAATATATGAAGATAGATTGTGAAGAATGGCGTGATCATATGATGATTGAGAAATTGATTTTGGGACAACCATGGCTCAGGCAAGGTCAAGTAATTTTGGATTTTGAAAATATGAAGCTTAAATTGACATTAAATGACAAAAGGTTTTTAATATTTTTATTGAGTGATGAAGAACAAGAAAACCAACAGGATATCTATAACTCAGAATTGGAGGGATTTACTTTTTTACTAGAAGCTACAAAGAAATCACAAATACCACTTCTTCATGACCAAATCTACTTCAATCAAAAACAAGAGAAAATTGAAGAAACAAAAGGTGTTGAAAAGACAGAAGAAAGGTGGAAAGTGTGGAATGATCAGAAGCATCTAGGCATCAAGACAAAAAGAATGTGGAAACAAAGTACGTATAAGCACTGCTCATCAAAACAATTTTTCAGAACTAAATGGATATGGAAGCCGAAAACCTCCAAGTACAGTTTATCAAAAGAAGATTGTTTTACTCCTAGAACAAAGTCAACAAAAATCAAGTATTATTGGGTAAAAAAATCAAATCTAATTCAATGGAAGAAAACAAGCATGAAGATACTAAAATAGCTCAAAAGTATTGGTCATCTGATGCACACATGGGATTCTTGATAAAAAAATTCAGAATTTTACCAGAAGGAAATTATGACATCTTGGAAATTATTTCCATTGACTCTACCTCATCCTCTTTCTAAGAAAAGAAATAGGAGTGGAAGAGAGAGAAGTAGAGGAAATTATTATTAAAAAAAAAGAGAGAAAAAAGAAGAAAACAAAAAGAAAAGAGGAAGAAAAAGAACAAGAAGAAAACAAAAAGAAAAGAGGAAGAAAAAAAAAATCATCAATTCTTTTGCTTATATAAGTTATATAGCACAAGCAAGATATAGGTTGTAATTTAGCAGGTATCTATTCTTTATTCATTTTTTTCTTTTTTCCTTTTTATTGTTAAAAATATATATAAAAAAGAGTTGTTAAAAGGAAGAGAGCACTAGACATCTTGCTACACATGTGATGATCGCTTCAATTGAGTTCTATCTGTGACACAAATAAGGAAGTCAAGAGTCAACTGAGATTTTATTTTCATTTTTTTCCATTACATCTCAAGGCAAATGTGATTTCATTAATTTTTTGTGACTCATATGGGTGGAGTTTTCTTTTTTGAGATGTTATACTTTCTCCAGAATGGTGAATCCAAAGGAACTACCAATTCATGATTTCAAAGCAGACTTAGTAACTTTGTCTAGAGGACATTGGTTCTTAGACAGTGAAGCAACAGTAGAAAAGGTGGAGCTGGAGTCTGATGAGGAACAGGAGATTCCAGAAGCAGAGAAGATAGTCAAGGAACTAAAGGAAACCCTTAGTATTATTGGACAGCACATCTTTATAGTAAGAGTTGGAGGCCACAAGTATACAATGATGTGCCAAGAATTTTACAAATTCCAAAAAATTGCAGTCAATTATAAAAGATGGAAAGCAGTGGGATTACACAGACTGTTGGATGAACCTTTATTTTTTATAGATTTTGAGAGAGTATCACAGGTAATGAATAGTCTGTTGGAAGTTGGTAAAGGATGTTCAGTAAGGCAGTAGAATCATTAATGAGCAAAAGAAAGAAAAGGAATAATTAAAGGAACAGTTGAGGACTGTTCAAGAAAGAAATGAGGAATTGACCAACACAATAATTTCATTGGAAGAATTGGAGGTTCAACAACAAAACAAAATTCAATTTCTTGAAGAGAAATGTGCAAAGCAGAAAGAGCATAGCAGCAAAATGGAAATGGAGCTGAAGAAAATAGAAGGAAGATACAGAACACTTCAAAGCTCATATTAGATTATGGTCAAAGCAAATGAAGAAATAAACAGGTTATTGATGGAAGACAACCAAATGAAGGAAGAAAGTAAGATTGTACAAGTAACACAGGATGAGAGGGGGGAATTGAACAAAGAAATTCTAAGACTACAAACAGAACTGAAGGAAGCCAAAGAATTGGAAAAGCAAGCCAGTGTACATGCTGCCAGCTCAATGAGAGGATACAATAAATTACATATGGATATAGCAAAAGAAAGAAGTGAATGGCAAATGAGTATAGAAAAAGAAAGGAGTGAATGGAAATCATAAAGAGAGTTATGGACATCTCAGAATAGAAGCTTGATGATGACGGTGGAGGAGTTACAAAAAAATTTGGAAAATCCACAAAGACATGTTGAAGAGCAGGTAGAGACTACACAAGAAGAAGAGTATGAAGGGGGAGAAGATAACAAAACTCAACACATGGATGAACAAGGAGACAAAGTAGATGTGGAGGAATATTCAGATGAGTTTGTTCAAAAGCTTTTAACAGATAGAGAATCTAGAATGGAATTTATCAGAAAAATGCATAATGAATATGAAGAACAGATTGTGAAATTTTCTCTTAGTAAAGGAATAAACTTAGACCAACACCATTGGGCAGTAGATGGCCTAGACATACCTTTTTGTATGATTATTGAAAGTATTAAAAATTACCAGCTTGCAAGGGTAGGATTATCATCAAACAAGAATTTGGAATATGAAGAGGATATCAATGTAACTAAGGAATTATTTGAAAAAGCCAATCCTAAATGGAAGAACAGGTGGTTAGATGCCAACAAAGAATGTAGGAAAACATGGAAAGAAGCACCTTTGCAACTAAAGATCAATCCGGTAGCAAGGAGAAGGGAATGGATAGTATTTTGGGAAAGGAGAAATACAGGACAAATTCTAGCAAAATGGTTGAACTTTCCAAAGGTTGCGGGACCTAAAGCAGGAACATGGCCAACAAAGAAATATATGGTTGACACAATAGAGTTTGTCATATCTACATATAAAGATGTCAATGATCCAGCTTGTATTTTATTAATCAGAGTAATACGACTCATATTAGCATGTATAGAAACATTTACAGATATAGATGTCAAAACCCTCAACTACATTGGTTTCAATTCACCAACTGATGCCTTATTTTTTGATCTCAGTGAAACCCTAGACAGAATTTGCTTAATGGCCTATTATAGCAGAACAATGTTTTTGGGTAGTCACTATCTCCAAATTTTTGAGGATGCCTTTGATTATGGATTTTTTGAAAGAGAATCAGAAATTTTTGGAAATCTATCAGTAGTTACAAAATCCAAACTCACTGCCTATGAAGCTGCATATACAGAATATCTGAAGAAAGATGTGATAGATAAACTAGAAGCAGCCGTACAATGGAGAAAAGCTCTATTTGAAATGGTGAATAACTTGAACATCACGGAAAGAAAAATTCATGACTTGTCACAGGTGTATCAAAGAAAATAAGAAGTAAAGGAAGCTCTCACTACTTATCTGCAAGAGTATTTTTTATCAGGAGCCAAAAAGTCTAGGAGGGGAAGAACGTTAGAAGAAGTATTTTTTGAAGGGAAATATTTGTAAAATATCAAAAAATTGTAGGAATATTTATGCAAATGATGTAAAAATGAGGAAAAGTCTTCCTCATGTAAATTAGAATCATATATATTTTTTCTAGAATTTTTGGAAGCTCTTTGATAGCATATTTTTAGGTTAGAAGGGAAAAGCACTAAAATTCAAGTGTGAAAAAGGACACTTGAAAATGTATAAAAGATAATTTCCTCTATTTTGAGAGAGTTGGTTGTATTATTTTTGCTATCCAAGTAATGTGAAGAGCTCTCTTGGAGAAAATCATGTTTCTCTCTTTCATGTACTTTCTTTGGATTTGTTGAGTCTATTCATTGTGTGATCCATGGAATTAGTGAGCTTCAGTTGTGTGTTTCTGAGTAATGTGTATGAAGGAAGGTGATTCTTAGTATATTGAGTAAGGAAATGCAGAAGAACAACGTTGGACACGGAAAGTCTCAGTTTTCACAGAATCGCGATTGTCTCGTATTTGACTTCATAATTGTGTTCTGCTGAGAAAATGGCACACTTTAGGCACAAAGATCATTGAAAATCTATTGTATAGCTCAAGATAATCAAAACCCTAGAAATTTCTCTTCATTTTCATAATTTCTTAGAAAAATAGTCATTTAACTCTTGTTCTTAAATTCCATTAACTAAAAGGGGTTGTGGTCTTTGCATACTTCTTGGATTGACAATTTAAAGATGTGTAGTTGATCCTTTATGCTAAAATGATTGGAGAGCACAACTCCAAAGGATAACAAACTTTTTTGGTGTCGAAAAATGTTTGTTATCCTTTGGAGTTGTCCTCTCCAATCATTTTAGCATAAAGGATCAACTACACATCTTTAAATTGTCAATCCGGGAAGTATGTAAAGACCACAACCCCTTTTAGTTAATGGAATCCAAGAACAAGAGTTAAATGACTGTTTTTCTGAGAAATTATGAAAATGAAGAGAAATTTCTAGGGTTTTGATTATCTTGAGCTATACAACAATATTTTCAATGATCTTTGTGCCTAAAGTGTGCCATTTTCTCAGTAAAACACAATTATGAAGTCAAATCTAAAAAACAGTACCTGTATCACACAGATGAGACAATCGTGATTCTGTGAAAACGGACTTTCCATGTACAGCTTTGTTCTTCTGCACTTCCTTACTCAATACACTAAGAATCACCTTCCTTCATACACATTACTCAGAAACACACAACTGAAGCTCACTAATTCCATGGATCACACAATGAATAGACTCAATAAATCCAAAGAAAGTACATGAAAGAGAGAAACACAATTTTCTGCAGGAGAGCTCTTCACATTACTTGGATAGCAAAAATAATACAACCAACCCTCTCAAAATAGAGGAAATTATCTTTTATACATTTTCAAGTGTCCTCTTTCACACTTGAATTTTAGTCCTTTTCCCTTCTAACCTAAAAATATGCTATCAAAGAGCTTCCAAAAATTCTAGAAAAAATGTATATGATTCTAATTTACATGAGGAAGACTCTTCCTCATTTTTACATCATTTGCATAAATATTCCTACAATTTTTTGATATTTTACAAATATTTCCCTTCAAAAAATACTTCTTCTAACATGCTTCTTTCAAGCAACTATCATGTGCTAGCTCAAAAGACAGGAACCTTATAGATGGCAAACTTGGTTACGTAGGAACTATTGTTGGTATCTATGAAATTTGATTTCATACATTCAAACAGGTAGAAAAAAGTTTATATTTTTTTATGATAGAGTTAGTTATTTTTTTAAGCACCTAATAATGGGTTTTTGTTTTTATATATTTTGATAGGTCATTTTGAAGGTTGACTGGTTTCGAGCTGAGTATAAAGGTAGTAATTCCACATTAAGAAAGGAATTATCAGGGTTTTGGACAATTGATTCTTCCAAGGTAATGCGATCTACTAAAGAACCATATATTCTTCCTAGGCATATTGAGCAACCATTTTTTTATAAAAACTCAGATGCTCACCCTTGGTGGCAAGTCATTCATGTGCAACCTAGAGGTAGGTCATTGTTTGAATAGTTATTGTTAGAGAGATCGAAGAAAGTCCTCTTGATGATTGAGCATCAGATACTGATACATCAACATCTGAAAGAGAAATTAGAATCATTATACGTGATAATGATACTAATCTTTTTGATGAAGAGGATAATTCTCTACATGCTGATTCTACTAATGAGGAAGAGGAATTACCAAAAATAGATATTAATCCATCAATAGATGATGTGACTCATGAGAACACAGATTTAACAATAGAAGAAATAAATGAAATCAATAAAGATAATGAAGATGAGACTATATTGATGTCTTACCAAAATGATGGCAATAATGAAAACATATGAGCAGATTAGATAGTAAAGTCTACTCTAGTTATCAATCAATGACTTGAAGCTTCTGAATGGATATCAGATAATAGATTTTTTATTAACTTGAATAACGATGAATCCTACTATAGAGATGAAATCATGTTCTTTTAAGTTAGAACATGAAGCTCAGGGATATGCCTAATTATTTTATATATAGCTTTATCTTTGAGGAGCAAACTTATATCATGTATGTATGCATATGTGTGTGTATAGATGTGTATTATATGTATAAATATGTTAGTATGCATACATATATCATCTATAGTATGTGTGTGCATGTGTGTGATATATGTATACATGTGTTAGCATGCATGTGTATATATGCATATGCATTTATGTAAAATAATCATGTATTCATGTAATATATGCAAGTGTTTATAATTGTGTACATGTATATATGTATATGTGTCTATGTGTAAATGTGTACATGTAAATATGTATGCATGTATATATATATTTATGTGTGCATGTAGGCATGTATATGTGATGTGTACATGTATATATGTATATATGTATATGTGTCTATGTGTAAATGTGTACATGTAAATATGTATGCATGTATATATATATATATATATATATATATATATATATATATATATATATATATATATATATATATATATATATATATATATGTGTATATATATATATATATATATATATATATATATGTGTGTGTGTGTGTGTGTGTGTGTGTGTGTGTGCATTTCGGCATGTATGTGTGATGCATAATATATCTACTCCATTTTATATTTATGTAGGTGTATCTACATGATGTGTATATATCTTTATATATATTATGATCCTCGTTGATTCGAGTAGCTATATATAGAGGCATAAGGTTGGGAGGAGAGACATCTCTCTAGTAGGACATCGGAGGAATAGATGCAATGTGTATATATACTTCAATCATATGGCTAAAAGGTTGAATTAGAGTTTTTAAATTAGGGGTTTTGAAAACCTAATATCGAAATTAGTGTTTTCAAATTAGGATTTTTGAAATAGGATTTATTTATTTATTTATGTGTATGCATGTGTTGTGTATGTATGTGTATCTATGTGTGCATATGCATGTGTTGTGTGTGTATATGTGCATGTGTATATGTATATATGCATGTAAATATGATTATATGAGTCTATGTGTGTGTACATATGATTATGCATGTGTATGTGTATGTCACTATGTGTATGTGTATGTGAGTATGTGTATGTGTCTATGTGTACTCATTATATGTGTGTAACTGCATGCATGTGTATGTGTGTGTAAAAATGTGCATGTATGTGTGTGTATGTATAAATGTGCATGTATATGTATATGTGTGTAAATGTGCATGTATGATGTATATGTGTGTGTATGTATGTATTTGTACCTCTAGACTCACTCTTCTCTCTCTCTCTCTCTCTCATATACATACATACATACATACATAAACACACATACTCATACCCACATATATATACATAAAAGCAATGTGTACCATGCATTATCGCGACGATGAGCCATAAGTGTCCGCATCTCTTTTAGACACCACTTATGCGACCATCCTGTCCAAAACTCTGTCTCAAGTGAACTAAGTATGTATTTTTTATCCCTCTCATCATGCTCACTACAAAAATAAAAAAAAAATCATGTAAATAAAACATAAGATATTTATTTCAATTTATATGTAAAATTTATACTTACTTCCACAGTAAGTGGACAAGGCGAAAGTAAGAGTCGCATAGTGCCCACATTCTTCTCTTGAACTCCAATCCATTCCCTATGTACACAATGTTCCCCTCTGGCTCTATATCGCACTCTAGTCCTAAGGTGCCTATGCATGTCCTCATAGGTAACTCTGCTCTGCTATCATGATCTGGAGGTGGTATAGGTGTCCTAAAAATAGATAGATAAAAATAAATAGAAATATGTGTTATAATATCATTAAAAAATTTTATGAAAAAAAAACATACCGATGAGCAGATAGTTGTCTTCCTGCATGTGGAGCCACAAAAGAGCCCTCCTCTGATCGTTAGGTAAGCATTTGGATCGTATAATCTAGCTCATCATCAGACATCTTTGAGTAATCATGCATGATGGCCCCTAGAGTATCAAACGGAACTCTTGCTCTCATAAGACTTTTTTTGAGAGTGAGTTTCGCTTTTCTCTCTCTAATAGGATCCATAATACCTAACGTATAAAACAAAATGGGTTAGAAATCAATATATATACATGTACATATGTATGTGTGTATGCATTAAGTATGTGCATGTATGCATGTGCATTATGTATGCATATGTGTGTGTATGCATGTAAGTATGTATGTATGCATATGCATACACATTATGTATGCATGTATGTGTATGTGTGTGTATGTCTCTCTATGTGTGTGTATGCATATATGTGTGTGTATGTGTGTATGTGTGTATGTGTGTATGTGTGTATGTGTGTATGTGTGTATGTGTGTATGTGTGTATGTGTGTGTGTATGTGTGTGTATGCGTGTGTGTGTATGTGTGTATGTGTGTATGCATGTGTATGTGTGTGTATGTGTCTATGTGTGTATGTGTGTGTGTGTATATGTGTGTGTGTCTATGTGTATGTGTGTGCATCTATGAGTGTGTATGTGTTCATGCGTGTGTATGTGTCTATGTGTGTATGTGTGTATGTGTCTATGTGTATGGATGTATGTATGCATATGCATGTGCATTACGTATGCATATGTGTGTATGCATTATGTATGCATATATGTGTGTATGCATTAAGTATGTGTATGTATGCATGTGCATTATGTATGCATATGTGTGTGTATGCATGTAAGTATGTATGTATGCATATGCATATGCATTATGTATGCATATGCATATGCATTATGTATGCATATGCATATGCATTATGTATGCATATGCATATGCATTATGTATGCATGTATGTGTATGTGTGTGTATGTCTCTCTATGTGTGTATGCATATATGTGTGTGTATGTGTGTGTGTATGTGTGTGCATGTATGTGTGTGTATGTGTGTATGCATGTGTATGTGTGTGTATGCATCATTATGTGTGTATGTGTGTATGTGTGTGTGTATATGTGTGTGTGTATGTGTGTGTGTCTATGTGTATGTGTGTGCATCTATGATTGTGTATGTGTTTATGCGTGTATGTGTCTATGTGTGTGTATGTGTCTATGTGTGTATGTGTCTATGTGTGTATGTGTATGCATGTATGTATGCATATGCATGTGCATTATGTATGCAAATGTGTGTATATGTGTGTGTATGCATATGTGTGTGTATGCATTAAGTACGTGTATGTATGCCTGTGCATTATGTATGCATATGTGTGTGTATGCATGTAAGTATGTATGTATGCATATGCATATGCATATGCATTATGTATGCATTATTTATGCATATGTATGCATGTATGTGTATGTGTATGTATGTCTCTCTATGTGTGTATGCATATATGTGTGTGTATGTGTGTGTATGTGTGTGTATGTGTGTGTATGTGTGTGTATGTGTGTGTATGTGTGTATGTATGTGTGTATGTGTGTATGTGTGTATGTGTGTATGCATGTGTATGTGTGTGTATGCATCATTATGTGTGTATGTGTCTATGTGTGTATGTGTGTGTATATGTGTGTGTGTCTATGTGTATGTGTGTGCGTCTATGAGTGTGTATGTGTTTACGCATGTGTATGTGTTTACGCATGTGTATGTGTTTACGCATGTGTATGTGTCTATGTGTGTATGTGTATGCATGTATGTATGCATATGCATGTGTATTATGTATGCATATGTGCGTGTTTGTGTGTGTATGTGTGTGTATGCATTAAGTATGTGTATGTATGCATGTGCATTATGTATGCATATATGTGTGTATGCATGTAAGTATGTATGTATGCATATGCATATTCATTATGTATGCATGTATGTGTATGTGTGTGCATGTCTCTCTATGTGTGTGTATGCATATATGTGTGTGTATGTGTGTATCTGTGTATGTGTGTGTATGTGTGTTTGTATGTGTGTGTGTATGCATCATTATCTGTGTATGTGTCTATGTGTGTATGTGAGTGTGTGTATATGTGTGTGTGTATGTGTGTGTGTGTCTATGAGTGTGTATGTGTTGTGTGTGTGTATGTGTCTCTATGTGTGCATGTGTCTATGTTTGTATGTGTATGCATTTATATATGCATATGTGTGTGTATGTGTGTGTATGCATTATGTATGCATATGTGTGTGTATGCATTATGTATGTGTATGTCTGCATGTGCATTATGTATGCATTATGTATGCATATGTGTGTGTATGCATATATGTGTGTGCGCATGTATATGTGTGTGTATGCAACATTATGTGTGTATGTGTGTATATGTGTGTGTATGTGTGTATGTGTGTATGTGTGTATGTGTGTATGTGTGTATGTGTGTATGTGTGTATGTGTGTATGTGTGTATGTGTGTATGTGTGTATGTGTGTGTGTCTATGTGTATGTGTGTGTGTCTATGTGTATGTGTGTGTGTGTGTGTCTATGTGTGTATATGTGTGTATGCATATGTATTTGTGTGTATGCATATGTATGTGTGTGTAAGTGTGTGTGTGTGTGCATACCTGCCTTCAACGATGATACCTTGCTCTCTCTTGCTCTCTCTCTCTCTCTCTCTCTCTCTCTCTCTCTCTCTCTCTCTCTCTCTCTCTCTCTCTCTCTCTCTCTCTCTCTCTCTCGTTCTCTTGCTCTCTCGCATCCAAATCCCGACACAAATGTGCCGGGAGAAATCAAAAAAAATTTTTAACATTCCAGAGTGTCGCTTATGCAACACTCTGGAACACAGGATGTCGCTTATGTGATGCATAAACATCACAGCCAGTTTGCCAATGTCGCAAATAACATTTCTAGTTAGCGACGCTATTTGCGATGCACACGTTTAGTGTTGCATAAGTGACGCTACCATTGCTTATGCAACGAAGGCCCATAAAAAAAACCCAAAACCAAGACCGTCGCTTATGCAACGCTAGCATCGCATAAGCGATGATTCTCGTTTTTTTTTCGATTCGAGGGCATCGCTATGACCCCCTATTTCTTATAGTATATGTTGAAACAAACTTACTAAATGAGGACTCCGATGTAACTTTCTTAGTCCGGACGTAGGATTCTGAAATCGAATTTGGATTGCAAAGATTGTAATTGTACTGCAGATACGTTCTGAAAACACAATCCTAATTCTGAGTGAAGTTATTTGTCTGAAATGTTTAGTAACTGTGATCTACTTTTGATTTAACCTTATGGCTTTGATTTATCTCTGAAATGAAGTAATTCTGTGAAGAAACACAAATGCATGTTTGTGAATGTTTAGCATTCATAAATCCCTATTCCCAAATCCATAAACTTTGGGTTGCCTTATTGTTATTAACTTAACAATAATAATACTCCGCCAATCGATGAGTGCAAGTTTAAGCAAGCCATGTCACTGAAACCAGTCTTCTTGCTATTGTGATAGACAATCCAGAATGTTTAGCAGATGTGCGTCAGAGAAATTGACTACCATCGGTGATTTGGTAACTTTGCTACAATGTGCACGAAAATGAGAATTCACAAAGCACTCTGTTTGCTTGTTCACCAAATAACCTAGATTAAGAAAAGTTTGCAACCTTTTATTGCCTACCCTTCTACATTGTGAGTGTTGGGAATGCATCATGATTGCCATATATATATCTCTATCTTTACTCTTATGGCTCTGTGCATATCATGCACATGGGGATGAAGACCATCATAATAAGGGAATCAAATCAAGCAACCACCTGCCATCTTTGGTTACTCATACCATTTTTGCATGTCGGATAATTACTCTTACAATTTTGCATGTCGGGGGATCTCCATAGTTAGTTATTTATTATTATTATTATTATTATTATTATTATTATTATTATTATTAGTATTATTATTATTATTATTCAATTTATTAATGTCTAGTATACTAGTAGGGTTGAAACTTGGACCCATTGATGACTGTAGGTAAAAGTTCTCCGGAAAATATAGCGAGCCTGGTCCGCATAATTCATGAATTTGGAACGGACCCATCCACCGCAACTTAAGCTTGCCCATTTTTCTTTTCATCTTGGAGTGGAAATATAGGAGTAAATCACTAGGACAAAAAATTCACATCTGTAAAGTTCAGTCATGCCATTTCTTTTGTCGATTCTACACTTCCTGAAGTAACAAGAAACTAGCATATCTATTTTCTTCCAGCTATCGTAACTTGTCCATTCGATAGGCAAAAGAGTCTTCTAGAAGGAACTATTTTTGCACTGCAATCCATAGACAATGTATTGCAAATTCAAATGGGAGAATTGCTTCCTATCCATACAAGAGCTTAAAAGGTGTACGTCCTATCGAGACTTTATAGGAGGTTCGGTATGCCCATAGTACTGTAGGAAGTATGTTTCCCATTGATCTCTAGAGTCCAAAATCATTTTGCATGATATGTAGAAGAACCTTATTTGTACTTTCGCTAGGCTGTTGCGCCGCTATAGGATAATATGGTGAACTGAGTTTGTGTTTGATTTGGTATTCCACAGTCAATTCCGAAATTAAATGGTTCAAAAAATGAGTGCCATGGTTAGACACTAGTTCTAATGGCAAACCAAACGGGCAGAAAATGTCACATTGGAGCTTCTTAGCTACCGCCCTTGCAGTAGCATTCCGTGTAGCCCATGTTTCTACCCAACATGTACAATAGTCAATACAAGTCATAATGTATATCGCTCTCTTCCAGGTTGCAGGGGGTTTAATAGGACTAATGAAATCTAGGCCCCACTTTTAAAATGGCTCCAACAAAAGGATTACTTGCAATGGAAAATGATGGTTGTCATGTGGTTCTCTAGCATACTGACAAGGATCACAATTCCATATCGCAATAAGCACGTCTGCATACATTGTAGGCCGGCCAGCTTGCTGATTCTTCTCCACCATAATTGAATGATTAAAGTGTTCTCCAGCTTCACCTGCATGTGCCTCTTGAATGATTGCAACAACTTCATGTCACATCCATACATCAGTAGGGTCTTTAAGATATAGCAGCCTATTATAGTTGTAAATTGTCAAGTACGAAGTCCTAGTTTCTTTCGTGTTGTTAGTTATAAATGAGAGGGTGCTACACCTTTTCCTAAAAATTTTAGCATTTCCTCATACTAGGTGGGAAACATCTACGAAGACTCTTCAATTTTCGCAACCGCAAGGACATCTGCGTCTGGAAGTTTATCATCAATTCTTGCTGGTGGTCCATCATGATTGATATGTGACAAGAAATCAGCAATTGCATGACTAGCTCTTGGCTTGTGAACAATATCATACTCAAAATTTCCCATTTGGCAAGTTGGCCTACCAAATTCTAGTGCTTCAACAGATCTAGTAATGCACTCTGATCGACATGAAAAGTGAATGGTTTACCCAATAAATAATGTCAAAATTTCTTAATGGAATGGATTAGACCTAGACATTCACATTTTGTAGTAGAGTATCTCTATTCCATAGAGCTCAATCTTCTGCTCGCATAATACATAGGTCGAAACTAGTTTCATCCTTCTTTTTGCATGAGCACACTTCCTATTGCTTTATTGCAAGTATCCACGAATACACATAGTAGAGTAGTCCTATTTCGCAGAGCTCAATCTTTTGTTGGCATAATACATAGGTCGGAACCAATTTTGTCCTTCTTTTTGCATGAGCACACTTCCTATTACTTTATCAGAAGTATCCACGACTCCATAGCTTTCAACACTAGCCTTGAGGCAAGCATTTTTTGTAATCATTCAAATGTGATTTGCACATCAACTGTCCATTGGAATTTGGAGGGTCGTACATGTGTCAATTTTTTAAGGGTGATTATAGTATGGGCCAAACCCCATAAATGACGCCCATGCCACTGCACCTAGCCTAAAAATTGCAGAACTTCTTTCAAATTTTCTGGTACTGGAGTCTCCAGAATAATCTTGACCTTGTCCGGCTCTATAGCTATACCATTTGGGAAATGATATGGCCAACTAACTTGTTGCATCTGACGGCAAAGGTTGAGTTGTTCAGATTAAGGAAGAGTCATACTTTTTGACAAGCATTGAAACAAGATAAAAAATGTTCAAAATGAGTTGCACTTCATCCGAAAATAGGGAAATCATCTAAAAAGATCCGCATGAATGAAGTGTAGTATGGTGCAAAGATTTGTTGCATACATCTTTGAAAAGTACTATGAGCATTCTGCAATCCAAACCACATGACCGTACAAGCAAATACTTCCCAAGTAGTGATGAAAGCTATCTTTGGAATGTCTTCTTCTATCATACAAACTTGATTGTACCCGCTAAATCTATCGAGAAAGGAGTACATTTCCCATCCTATGACTTCATCTAGCATACTGTCTAAAAATGGCAATGGGAAGGGGTTTGAAATAGTAGCTGCATTCAACTTTCAGTAATCTACACAAATACACAACTACTTGTTTTTCTATGGCACGATCACTATTGGCAATACCCAATAGCGACAATATATCTCACCTTGATTAGGTGGTCTAATTCTTTCTTTACCTAATCTATAAAATTAGGGTTCATCCTCTATCTTTGCTGCATAATTGGAGTTGCACTTGGCTTAAGTAAAATTCTATGATGATAGAGTCTTGGATGAATGCCTTTTATATTTGCATAGGTCCAAGTGAACACATCATTATACTCTTTTAACAAAGTAATAAGGGAAGTTCGAAATTCTAGAGAGAGCTCCATACACATTCTTATCATTTGTGGTACTTCTATGGTGCCCAAATTAACTACTTTGATGATATCTTCTTCAACACATATCTTTCCTTGCTCCATCGGATCTCTGATGATAATTTTGGCATCTTTGTCAAAATCTTGTTCCAACAGCTCAGAACAGATAGACGTTGCCATACCGCCATAGACTGAACTAATCACTGGTTCAACATCTACCACATCGAATGAAAGTAAATCCTGATTAGCTTCTTAAAACTGTTGCTCCTCATCCTCTTTGAGTCCATCAAGCATGTGAGGTGGCTCCACAACTACAGGTTTATTTTTGAGAAAACAAAACTATTTATCTTCCGATTGGACCAAAAATTTAGCATGTCCTTTTTGAAAAGTGATGGTTTTGGTGGTTCAATTCTACCTCACTTTAATGTTCCTCAACCATGGTCTTCCCATAGTAAATTATAGTCAAGATTCTTACCTTTGAGTTCTAGCACTATAAAAATAATGGGAAAAACTATGCAGGAAATTTCAATCAGAATGTCCTTGATGAGTCGAGTTGTCATAGATGCAATATTAATACTTCTTACTTCTTCTAGCATATACATATAAATTTTCTCCTTAATCATTGGTTGCAATCCACCCATAAAGAACTATTGGAACAATTAGTTTGAAGGAAGATTGTCATCTGAGAATTATCTCATGGTTGATCTAAAGTCCAAAGTGTATTGTTGCACCATACCCTTTTGGATCATGTACTGTGATGTTGCATATAATTCCGTAATGCTTTTAGTAGTCCAGAATCGCTCCAAAAAGGCCTCTTTTAACTTCTCCATGTCTCTTGCTGCATTTGTGCTCCTTGTATGTGCTTCTTGTGTGTCTCTCACACTTCTACTACAACTTGTAATCTAGTCTCATGCAATTTCTCTATCTGGACCAATTGTTTTGATAATTCATGTCCTGTTCCCTCATAGTCCTTGGTGATTCATAGAGTAGGAACCAAGAAATCAATTGGGAGTATTGCATTTTGTCCATAGACTAGATCAAAAGGTGTTGTTTTGATAGTCGTTTTATATGCTACTCAGAAGGCCCATCTTGCATGATGCAATTGTTTGTCCCAATCTGACCTTCCATTATTGAGTATCTTAGTTAGAACATTATTTGAACTCTCAGCTTGTCCATTAGCCTATGGGTGATAGGCTGTTGATGTCTTATGGATCAATAGAAATTCATTCATGAGTGAATCAATTACTTCATTAATGAAGTGCATACCTCTATCACTAACAATCTCAATAGGTAGTCCAAATCTAGTGAATATGTTCTCAAACAAGAACTTAACTATAGTGTGAGCATCATTTTTCCTAGTGGCTTCTATTTCTACCCATTTCATCAAATAGTTTGTAGCCAAGTATAATGTATTCGGCATGTGATTCTTTTGCTGAGGGGTTAATTGGTCCAATAAAATTGATGCCCTATTTTGAGAAAGCTCTTGCACTAATCATGGGTCTTAAGGGCATATCATCACGCCGTATTGGATACTTTGTTCATTAACATACATCACAGTTCTGTACATAGGTTTTTGCATCCATGTGTAGGGTAGGCCACCATAAGCCTACAAAGAGAATCATTTTTAGAGTTTTGTTGACTAAAAAATGACCTTTTGCTGCTTTTGCATGGGCCATTTCTAGTATAGGAAGATAGTCTCCCTTGTGCATAATTGATCATCCTTCTCGTGTTTGAACAATTGTTTTCCAACAATCACATAGTCCTTGCTTTGTTCTTCTAGTGCTCGCTTCCTTGCTAGGCTTTCTCCTTCAGGGCAAGTATGTAATTTTAAAAAATCTACTAGTGGTTTACTCCATTCGGGGGCTATTGTTGAATAACATAAAGATGAGTGTTCATCAGGTGTGTTCTCTTGACATACTTGGCAATTAGTTATGTGGTTATGCACATCCTTTTGCATGTCCGTCCAATACACACCTAATCTTTTCAGTTCTTGAGTTGTTCCACTAACATCCTTATGTGTTCTCCAATTTTTTTCATGGGCTTGTTTGAGTAAAACATTTTGCTCCTCATCTTCCACACATCTTAGAAGTATTTCATTGGAGTCTTCTAAGTGCAAACTACCTACCACGATGTGGAGGTTTCCTGTTTTCTAGAACTCCTTACTATGGTTCATATTGATCCTATGATACGGTCTGAATTTCTTCATAGCGTAGACCATCCCTAAGCCTTCTCATTCAATTGTAGTGTAATTGCATTCTGCTTGGTTTGAGTTTTCTGCTGGTATAGGCTATTGGGTGATCTACCTTTAACTTGTCTGCTCGTTGTGCTAAGATGCATCCAATGGTGTAATTAGATGCATCCTCATGAATATGAATGGTTTATTCTAGTTCAGTACTTTCACTATTGGAGCTGAACTCAATCTTCTTTTCAATTCATTAAAAGCTTTTTCACACTATTCTATCCAAACAAATTGAGTTAACAACCCGTGTAATGGTTTTGAAATTATGGCATACATGTGGATGAATCGTCGATAATATCCACAATGCCCCATAAAAGCTTGCACCTTGTTAACCTTGTGGTTCATAGAATGACTAAACAATAGGGTTCTTGGGTGGTAGTTTAACAAAATAGTCTAGAAACTATTGATTTTTCCTTCTACCATATTCTTTCACAATATTCACCAATATAACTTATAGATATTTATAGAGATTATTCACAGTATACAGAACAAACAAGTATGAATCACCACACAATACAAAAGGCAAATACAACTTCAAGACATCACTTATACAATATCATACTTTGAAATAACTTATCAACTCTCGCTAGATTAACACACTACTTAACGAAATAACAATAATCGAACTTAACAAAAAGATTAAACAAATTGTACAACAATACGATAGCAACAACAACAATGGCAAAGAACAATCATTTTCACCAAATCTATCAACACGCCGATCCTCCTACAATGACTAAATCCCTACAAACTCGTCATTCTAGATTCTCAATCATGCAATGTTTTATGTATTAGACATCTTGAATAATTACAATGCTTCACCAAAATGGTTCAATGGATATATATATATATATATATATATATATATATATATATATATATATATATATATATATATATATATATATATATATATATATATATATATATATATATATATATATATATATGTATGTGTGTGTGTGTGTGTTGGAAGATGCATTTTTGGAAACCTTTTTGAAAGAAAATAATTGTAAAATGATAGAAATTTGTAGAAATATTTATGCAATTGTTGTAAAAATAAGGAAGAGTCTTCCTTATGTAGGATAGAATCTTATGTATTTTTTCTAGAATTTTTGGAAACTCCTAGATAGCATATTTTTAGAATAATAGAGGAAAGGACCAAAATCCAAGTGTGAAAAGGGACACTTGAAAATGTATATAAGCTAATTTCCTCTATAATGAGGTGGTTGGTTAATCATTTGTGTACATGCTATCCAAGTGATTAGAGGAGTTTCTGCTGAAAATCGTGTTTCTCCTCTTCTATGTGGTTTCTTTGATTTGTGAGTCTAGATCTTTTGTATCCATGGAGATTTGTGAGCTTTTATTGTGGAAATCTGTAGAATTTGTATGAAGAGAGCTGAATACTGTTGTGTTGAGTGATGAGTTGATGAAAAATGGTGCTGGAGCTGAAAATCATCTGTTTGCACAGAATCGCGATTGTCTCGTCTGTATGATCTAGGTGATATTTTTTTATTTTGACTTCATAATTGTATTCTGCTGATAAAATAGCATGGAATAGACACCAAGATTGTAGAAAATGGTGTAGATTTGCTCAAGATAATCCAAACCCTAGAAATTTCCTCTTCATCTTTACTATTCTCAGAATTCCAGCCATTATTCTCTTATTTCTTGGATTCTATCATCTTGAAGGGGCTGTGGTCTCAAGAATACTTCCAGGATTGATAAAATAAAGATGTCTTGTTGATTCTTTATGCTAAATGATTGGAGAGGACAACTCTAAAGATCAATAACAAACATTTTTTGGCGCCGTTGCCGGGGAGTAATTCAAAAGCTTCATTGAAGTTGGACCTTGCTGGATCTTCTAATGGTGATGGTAACAAACACAAGGGAAAGGTAACACTCTTTAATCAAGAAATGTGAACATGAAAAGGTAGATGTCTTTTGTTTGTCTTTTGGGAAAAGAAAGCAATAGATCATCTTTTAGAAATGGAAGTGCTGAAATTTTTCTAAATTGATAGTTGCTCATTACATTTTGGAAGTAAAAGTGTAGGTGTGTGGAAGATATAAGCCAAGAAAGCTGAAGATGAGGTAACATGTGTCTATTCTTGCATTTTTAGAGTTCTTTTTGACCAAGTACTAGGCACCAATGCGGATCTTGGGAAGATAACATTGTTGCACTAAGGAAAAGTCAGTTAAAGTAGCTAGATGCAAGTAGAAAAGATTCATTTGTTAACCAAATCTGAGCATAAATCTTGAGTTGAGCTGCATTTTGAAGAAAAATATGTGATTGAGTTTATCTTTGCAAAAATTGCTTGCACTTCATAGCACATTTTCTTTGGAAAAACTTTCTTATGAACTGTTGTGATAGCTGAGCCATAAGAAATCATAACCAATCAAAAAACATAGGATCAGTAGATCACCAAAACTGTTGGAGTTAGACGTCTGCGGAAGCACGCGAACAGCACAAGGAAGAGGAAGAAGCTTGGAGCACAACACACACGACTGAATGTATTACTAGAGAATGTACAAAGATAAGTAGCCCATTAGGGCAATAGGCGTATATAAAAGCCGGGGGAAAAAAACCTCCTAAAGAGGGAAAAAAGTGCCCCGGCGGTCCTAGAGTGTTCACACACATCACTACCTAAATATATCAACAAATCCCCCCTGGGAGTGATGCGGTGAACAAGGAGCTAGCACTCATGTATAAGGAAGTGCCGAGCTATGTGGAAATCACTCCACAAAAGGAAGTAAGCCCAAAGCTTTGCGGAAAGCTTCAAACTTCTCCCTAGGCAGAGCCTTCGTGAAAAGGTCTGCAATGTTCTCCTGCGTGGGCACATATGCCAAGCTGATCTCCCCAGCAGAGAACCTCTCCCTGACATAGTGATAATGCACCTCAATGTGCTTAGTGCGAGCATGGAACACAGGGTTCCTCGCAACTGCCAATGCGCTCTGACTGTCAGTGAAGATGGTGGTGGCAGAAGACTCGCCAACACCCAAATCAGCCATAAGGCGTCTGAGCCACACACACTCAATAGTCGCTGTGAAAGCTGCCCTATACTCAGCCTCACAACTGGAAGTGGCCACAGTAGGCTGCTTCTTGCTCAACCAAGATATACATGAGCTACCAAGCATGAAGCAAAAACCACTGGTGGACACACGAGTGTCATAGCAACCAGCCCAATCTGAGTCAGAAAAAGCATGCAAATCTGGCGGTAGTGATCCCCCCTTGGGATAAAACAACCCAAGTAGCCGAGTACCACTCAAGTAGCGAAAGATGCGCTTAACCGCTTTCCAATGCGTGACTCCTGGGAAATGCATAAACCTGCTCATCTGTGAGATAGCAAACTGAATATCTGGCCGAGTAATGCATAAGTAAATCAAGCATCCAACAGCATGCTGATAGAGAACAGCATCAAATGCATCTCCAGCATCATGAAGACTCAATCGTAAACCTGTCTCCATAGGAGTGGCAATAGGCTTACAGTCTTCAAGGCCAAAACGCTGCAATAATGTGTCAATATATTTCGTTTGACACAAAGCCATTCCACCATCAACTTGCATAAACTGAATGCCCAAATAGTGATGCAAATGCCCCAAATCAGACATCTCAAATGAGGCATGCAAATCAGCCTTGAAATCAGCAATATGCTTCTCAAGAGGACCAGTGAGCAGCATGTCGTCTACATAGACAACAATGATCAAAAGCACATCATTAGCACGCTTAACATATAAGGTGCTTTCAGTTGGACTGGTCTCAAAACCATGTGCAATTAGATAGGCATGTATTTTCTCTTACCAAGCACGTGGTGCTTGCTTTAAACCATATAACGCCTTCTTTAACCTGCACACCTGGTTTTCATGCCCTTTCTGCACAAAGCCACGGGGCTGAAAAACATACACTTCTTCATGCAAGTCACCATTCAGAAATGTTGTTTTAATGTCCAACTGATGTACATTCCAACCATGATGGGCTGCAAGTGCACAAATGCTCCGAACAGTAGTCATACGGCATGTAGGTGCAAAGGTCTCATCAAAATCAATGCCTCTTTCCTGCGCATAACCCTTTGCAACAAGCCTAGCCTTATACCTGTCAACTGTACCATCAGATTTACGCTTCAGCTTGTATACCCACTTAGTGCCAATGGCCTTCTTGCCAGGAGGCAAGTCACATAAAGACCATGTACCATTCTTCATTATAGCATCATATTCAGATTGCATAGCAGCCATCCAATTTTCTGAATTTTGTGCTTCATCAAAAGAAACAGGCTCATTCTCATCACAGAGACTAGATGCAGCCATAGCATAGCAATCTGATGCAAAGGAGGTACTATGAGAGCCTGAACGAGTACGATATGACAAAGGTGCATCTAATTTGCTGTCACGCAAAGTCTGCACCAGCCATTTTGGCATAGTTTTTGCGTGTTCAATATCAGCTCTCTCATCAACAAGTGCATCATGTAAATCTGCATCAGAAATGGCATGATCTGCATCATCATATGAAACCTACAAAGGCTGAGAAGTTGCCTCATTAGGACCAGCGCTAGCCTGTCTACCTGTAAAAAGAGGCATCAAAGTATCATACATGTCTTTGGAGCTAACAGATGTCTCCTTAGTACATGAAAGCAATGGTTGAATAGCATCTTCCACAAAGAAAACATCACGGCTAACCAGAATGCGTTTAGTTTGTGGATGATACAGACGATAGCCTTTACTTTCATAACTGTACCCAACAAAAATACATTTTACTGCCTTATCATCCAATTTTTTGCGATGTTGTTCAGGCACTAATGCATATGCCAAACAACCAAAAACACGCAGATGAGCAACAGATGGCTTGCGGTCATGCCAAGCCTCATATGGAGTGATAGACTGCAACGCTTTCGTGGGACACCTGTTCAGTACATATGCTGCACACATGACAGCCTCAAGCCAGAAACTATGTGGTAAAGCCTGACTTTTGACCATGCACCTTGCCATCTCCATGAGTGACCTGTTCTTTCGTTCAGCAACTCCATTCTGTTGAGGTGTATACGGCACTGTACACTGGTGTTTTATCCCACGTTCAGCCAGAAATGCATTAAAATCTGAAGACATATATTCCCCCCCTCGATCAGAACGGAGGGTGCCCATTTTACATGCTGACAGATTTTCAGCCAAAACCAAAAACTGTTTGAAGCACATGAACACTTCGGACTTTGCTTTGAGTGGATATACCCATGCATGCCTGGAAAAATCATCAATGAAAGTCACGAAGTAAAGGTAATTTCCAAAAGAGGGTGTCTGCATAGGACCACAGACATCACTATGTACAAGCTGCAATTTCTGCATAGCCCGAACTGAACCATCTTTTGGAAAGGAAGAACGCTGCATTTTGCCCAAAATACAGCCTTCACAAACATGTTTTCCAGGTGCCTCAAGTTTGGGCAAAGAGGACACCATTTCAGATTTCTGCAGGCGTAACAAACTAGCAAAATTCAGATGACCAAAGCGTGCATGCCAAAGCTTTGCATCTGACATAGCTTGAGAATCATGAACTGCACATGCCGAATCATTCACAAATTTTTCATAGTCTATGAGCTTATACAGCCCACGACATAAAATGCCAGAAGCAATAATCACATCGCCATTTGAGAGATCATGGACTGTACACCTGTCATCAACGAATTTCACAACCAAGCCAATCTTGGCTAATGCAGAAACTGATAACAGGTTCTTTTTGATCCCTGGCACAAATAAAGCATCTGACAAAGTGAAAGAACTACCATCAGCAGTAGTCAGAATGATCTTACCAACTCCCATAACAGGATAAGAGGAGTTATTGGCGCATGTGACAGTATTCCCTGTAGGGGCAGGCTCGAGTGAAGAGAAGAAACTGCGCTACGAGGTAATATGTTTGGTTGCCCCACTGTCAAAGTACCAAACATCTGAGTCGACTACAGACATGCACTGATCATGAGAAGATGGGTCAAAACTGCAAACAGTAGTAAACGCCCATTCTTCTTCCTGCACAAGATTTGCAGACTCTGTTTTTGGTGTAGAGGCCTCTGCAACAACCATTCCAGCCTCTTTCTTCTTTGCCTCTTTAGCAGCCAGTTTTGGACAGTTCTTTATAATATGATCATTTCCTTTACAGTACTTGCAGAACAATTTCTGCTTTTCTGATTTCTTCTCATCTTTATCCTGGTTCTTCGATTGTGCAGCATTTGCAGATTTCTGCTTACTAGTAGAAGAGCTCCATTTTCCTTTGCCCTTCTAACTAGCCAGGAAAGCTTGATCTGCAACACGCATAATGGACCTGTTCTGCCTGGACTGATCTTCCTGCAACAGAACAGAGACTAATTCCTCAAATGACAAGGCATTCGGATTGCCTTTCATCATCAATCGAAGAGTAGAGGGAAAACTCTGATATGAATCAGGAAGGCCATTCAGAACGGTCTGCACAAGTGAGCTATCTGGTATAACCTCATCAGCAGAAATCAATTGTTCCTTCAGGTCTTTGATCTTTGTAAGAAAACTGTCCATCGAATCACCTTCATTCATGTGCTCACTCTCCAACTGTTTTCGGAGGTAAGCAACACGAGCCTCATTCCTAGCCTGGTACAAAGTGGTAAGTGTATCCCAAGCATCCTTTGCTGTTCTGTAAGAGCGAATGTGAGGAATAATGGCACGTTTGACAGACAAAGCTATCAATGCATGTGCCTGGGCATCTCTGCCATCCCAACGAATCTGCTCTGCAGTAGGTGCAACAGAAACAGCAGCACGAACAGGAATCTGCGGAATATCATCTTCGACACCATCTTCATCAGCTCCAACACCTGTATTTGCAGTACCTGTCGTTACAGGTGTAACAGGACGTCTTTCAACATCCTGCACAATGTTCCACAATCCTTTTGCAACCAGTACATGTCGCATCATATAAGCCCATAATGGGTAGTTGGTACCATCCAACTTATCCTCAACAGCCAACATACGGAATACATCACTGCTTTCAGCCATGGCCGGTGACTAAAATACCTTGATGCAGAAAATTGACTGTATCTCAAAAAGTTGAACAGAACTGCCCAGACGAGTTCTGCTAGACCTGTAGCAGACTTCGAGACGCTTAAACTGGCGAACAGAAACTGGTATATACCTTTGGCACAAAAGGACGAAATAGCCTGCACAAGCACTGCGATAGTGCGTTCGGAGGCCGAAACGAGCTCAGATCGCGATTTCGGCACCACATAGCAAAGTTGTTTTGATCTCCAAAACACCCTGAGTATGCTCACCAAATTTTGTGCGAATCTGAGACTGCAAACGGAGGAGTGTCGACGGCGCCCTAGAAGAATCAACGACCTGCTCTGATACCAATTGTTGGAGTTAGACGTCTGCGGAAGCACGCGAACATCACAAGGAGCACAACACACACGACTGAATGTATTACTAGAGAATGTACAAAGATAAGTAGCCCATTAGGGCAATAGGCGTATATACAAGCCGGGGGAAAAAAACCTCCTAAAGAGGGAAAAAAGTGCCCCGGCGGTCCTAGAGTGTTCACACACATCACTACCTAAATATATCAACAAAAACAAGGAACCCTAAGTAAAGTGTTCACCTTTATTTTAGGGCAAAATACTAAAAAAATTCATAAAATTCATAAAAACAATCAAACAAATTTCTTTTCTTCTTAGGAAGTTGTATTGGAGCTGTGTGGATGAGAATGATAGGGACCAAGTAAGAGAAAAGCAAAAAATTTGTCAAAAATTAGCAAATTTGAAAAACACAATTTTCTGTTCAACATTGCGATTTTTTGATTAATGATGGTGATTGTGAGGTAAACTTGCAGGTGATTGTGGAATTGGAGTTGGTAAAGGATACTGAAGGGGAACAAGAGTAGAGAATACTCAAATTTTCATAAAATCAAGAGTTTAGAAAAAACACGATTTTCTGCACAAAATCGCGATTTTCTGCACAAAATCGCGATTTTTTGAGTAAGGTTGTGATTTTGGTGTAGAAGTACAGGAGTTTGGTGAATTACAAAGGAAAGAAGGTATTGAAAGAAAACAAGAAGAAAGAATACTCAAATTTGCACAAAATAAGATCTTCAGAAAGAAACACGATTTTCTGCACAAAATCGCGATTTTCTGTAAGGGAAAATTTTTTGGAATTTCTAGCATATTTGGGTACTTTGAGAAAGAAAATTGCAAAAGATGTCATCAAGATTGGGTAAGTAAGGATTGGACAAGTGGAAGAGTGAATAATTTTGAAAATCACACAAAATCGCGATTTTCTGGACACTATAAAAACCTGGAATTCAAAGAAAAATTCATTTGAGTGAGAGTGAGGGAGAGAGAGAGAGTGATCAAAATCACGACTTTTTGCAATCAACTATCATTGGAGAAACTTTCAACCAAGCAAGCAAGGTAAGGAGTCCTAACATCATTCTTGAGTACATATTTTTGTATTTGAGTGATATAATAAGACAAAAAATAGAAAATAATCAAAAATCACGGAATCGCGATCTTCTGATTTTTTGGGTTTTCTATAGGAAAAAAGTATTTTCTGATAAATTTCTTTCATTGCATGTTAAAAAATCAATAAGGCGATTCTATTAGCAGAAAGAGAAATCTGAAAATCAAAACTTGAAAAAATTCAAAAAATTATTCAAATTCACAATTCTGAAGTCAACACAAAATCGCGATTTTGAGCACTGAGAACAACATCGCGATTCCCAGAACACGATTTTCATCAGAAAATCGTGTTATATACAATTGTGAGCAATCACGATTGTCTGGGAACAAAATCGTGAAAAACACGATTTTGAGCACAAAATCGTGAAAAACACGATTTTGAGTACAGAATCGTGAAAAACACGATTTTGAGCACAAAATCGTGAAAAACACGATTTTGGGCACAAATTCGTGAAAAACACGATTTTGAGCACAAAGTCGTGAAAAACACGATTTTGAGCACAAAGTCGTGAGAAACACGATTTTGGGCACAAAGTCGTGAAAAACACGATTTTGAGCACAAAGTCGTGGAGAACATGATTTTGTACACAGAATCGTGAAAAACACGATTTTGAGCACAAAGTCGTGAAAAACACGATTTTGAGCACAAAATCGTGAGAAACACGATTTTGAGCACAAAATCGTGAAAAACACGATTTTAGTCATAAAATCGTGAAAAAACAATAGCATAGTCACAAAATCGTGAAAAACACAGAATCGTGAAAAACACGATTTTGAGCACAAAGTCGTGAAAAACACGATTTTGAGCACAAAGTCGTGAAAAACACGATTTTGAGCACAAAATCGTGAGAAACACGATTTTGAGCACAGAATTGTGAGAAACACGATTTTTGAGCACAAAAATCGTGAAAAACACGATTTTAGTCATAAAATCGTGAAAAAAACAATAGCCTAGTCACAAAATCGTGGAAAACACGATTTTGTACACAGAATCGTGAAAAACACGATTTTGAGCACAAAGTCGTGAAAAACACGATTTTGAGCACAAAATCATGAGAAACATGATTTTGAGCACAAAATCGTGAGAAACACGATTTTGAGCACAAAATCGTGAAAAACACGATTTTGAGCACAGAATCATGAGAAACACGATTTTGAGCACAAAATCGTGAAAAAACACAACCCTAGTTAGAAAATTGTGAAAAACACAATTTTCAACAGAAAATAGTAGAAAATAACTAGTTTGAACACAAAATCGTGAAAAACACGATTCTGAGTTCAAAATCGTGGAAAACACGATTTTAGTCACAAAATCGTGAAAAACACTTTCTCAGGTAGAAAATCGTGGGAAACACGATTTTCAACAGAAATTGGTGAAAAATCACTAATTTGAACACAAAATCGTGAAAAACACGATTTTGAGTTCAAAATCGTGAAAATTAGCTGAATGATCCTTAGGTCTGGGAACAAACTAAATTCACTTACCAAGCAAGACCTAGGAAGGAAGGAGGTAGAGTCAGGAGTAGGGGAAGCTCAAGAAAGAAATTTAGGGCAAGAAAACAACATGGAAAATTTAAATGAAACAAATGAGCCCATTGAAACTGGGGATTACAGAAACATCCTCAAGTACATGTATACAAATAGGTTTGGCACCTATGTATATCAGGATGGGATGCATAAGTTTCTCATTAGATTGAGAAACTTAGAAGTTCCCTTAAACATAACACCTGTAGCCCAGTTCAAAGATGGTAGGTATGAGGATAGGCAAGGGTGTGTGTACATCTTCTCCCCAGACCCAGAAAATTCAAATGACTTAGGACAATGTGCTGACAAAGGACCTTGGGAACATAACATGGTACAACCAGTTTTACCTAGACCACATGAAAACTACACTAATACTGAGCAACAACATGGGAGAAGGACACATGCTTCACCAAATCCCTTTGACAAAGAACCAGAAGGATATAATGAATTTCCACTCAGAAGAAGACACCATTGGCAACCTCAGGGTAGAATGCTTAGACCATATCAAGTAGCCAAATGTATGAAAAATCAATATGAAGGGTATTCAGATCCCCATGCTCATGCTGCAGAGTTTAGGCAATTAATTAGAGCGGAGGAGGTGGAAGATTACAAAGTTCAATTTGAGGCATTTGTCTAACCCTAACTGGACCAGCATTATCATGGTTCATCCCTTTAAGAAAAGAAATGTACCTAGATATTGAATCCTTCCTAGAGGCCTTTATTGGAGAATTCTCAAAGACTGGGATAAAACATAGCACAGCCACTTTGATACATAGTTTTAAACAACAAAAAGATGAAAATGTCAGAAAGGCAGCCAGGAGATTTAAGCAATATATTGATAGATGCCCTAAAGAGGAAGTCCCTTCCATGGCTAGACAGGTATCCCTATTCATAGAAGGGTTGAGAAGTGCTCAATTAAGAACCCTAGTATACTACAGGAGATGCCCTGATCTAGGAGCTTGTGTGAAAGAAGCAATAGATTTGGAGGACAATAGAGGCCAAGATTTGTTAGAATTTGATCAACCCAGATCATATGAAGACAAAATTCCTCCAGCAGAAGAGTTGGCTCAGGCCATTGCTAAGGCCCTAGAGGTAAGTACTAAAACCAATTTGATAAACTCCAGGATAAACACAAATAAAAAATGCTACAATTGTGGAGAAAGTCATATGATACAACATTGCCCATATCAAAAACCTCCACAGTTGCAAGACAGAAAGACACTCAAATACTGTACACTAGAGAGGAAATGGACCAACCATACCAGGGAGGAATGCTTCTATAATAAACAACCCATAAAGGAGAGAGACTACGGGAGCCAAAGAGAATCAGTGTATAGTGAGCAACCAAGACCTGTGCTAGGGCAACAACCTCCTATACCAACAAATGTAGTGCCAATCAAATATGCACCAGTAGAGGAGGGAAATTCAAGAACAAAGTCACCATACAAAGAAGATTATCAATGGAATGAGGGATTTCAAGAAGAATGGGAAGGTTATGAATCAAGCGAGCCAGAATTACAAGCCTTAGACTTGGGAAATGGAAGAATTGAGATGGACACTGCCACTTTCATGTATATAACCAATAATTACATGTCCAATCAAAAACCTCAATTCAAAGGAGGACCAAAGATAACTTGTTATAGGTGTGGGGGAGATCATTTTATTAGAGATTGTCCACAACCTCCTACATTAAGAATAGAAGGAGCATATTGCAAGGATTGTGGTAGGGAGCATTTGATAAAGGATTGCCCAAAAAATCCCCAAAAACAACAAAACACATCTAATAACATACCACTAAAAGCAGTCAGTATCATGGAATAGGAAGAATTGAGTGACATTGAGTTAGTGGATGTAAATGCTGTAACAAGGTCACAAACAAAACAACAAAGAACAACTAAGGAACAAAATGAAGAATCAAACTCAAAGGTGAAGAAAAATAGACAAAAAGGGAAATGGGAGAGGAAGCAAAAAATGAGCAAAAATAAGGAAGAAGAAAATAGGGAACAATCAAACAATACTTCTTCTTCAAAGACACAGACCCAGTTGGAAATAGGAAATTCAAAAAGTCTAGACACTCTGATAAAAGCATACAAAGGAAGAATTCAAGAGGGACCAAGCCCTGCTGACCATACAATGGCTTATCCTATGCCAGACTTAGAACATGAAAGAATGCAGAAGTGTAAACAGATCATTCGCGAAGTACAACTCAAAATGGGGGAAGAAGACAATTCTCAAAAAACAGTTGAGGAATCTGAGACAACAAAAACAAGAGGAAAGAGTATCAAAGAAGAAAACCCACAAGTAACACTCCAAGTGAATATAGACAAAAGATGCACATTTCTGTATCACACCACATGGGAAGATTTAATAAAACAAAATCCTCACCTACAGAACCAAGTGAAAAAATGGGAGACAACACCAGAAAATCTTCACCCACAACTACAGGAAATGGAGGAGTTGTGGTATATTCCCATTGATAAGATAGGAGGATATTGTGAGGGAGAAGAGGGAAACTCAGCTTTAAAAATACAATTTGGTAAAAACCAGGCCAAAGCTATTTTGGATAGTGGATCAGGAGTGGCCATCATGACTAAACAAACTTGGGAAAAATGGGGAAAAAGTGAATTATTACCCACAAAAATGAGATTGCAACTTGCAGATGGACACATTGAAAAACCCCTAGGGATATGGGAAAAAGTGATTGTGGACATATGTGGGATAGAGATAGAACATACCTTTGCTATAGTTGAATTCCCACAATCTACTTCATATGAAATTATCCTAGGAAGACCATTCATGAGACAAATGCAAATTGTACAAGATTGGGGTAATAATTGCTTATACCTACAGAGCAAAGGAAGAATAACCAAGGTAAATCTAAGAAATGGGCACTACTGTGACATACCCCCTCAAGAATGGTATAAAATTCATTAGAATCAAGAGTTGAGTGAGGAATCAAAAATGGAGGATCAGGATGAAGCTGAATCATCTGTATGGAGGTGCAATATGATAAGAAATCTGACATGACAACTCAAGAAGAAGAGGCACTAAGAAACTTGGCAAGAAAATATAGGGATGTATTTGCTTATAGCTACAAAGATTTGAAAGGTATTGATCCTAAAATCTATGAGCATAAGATTCCTATGACACCTGAAGCAAAACCTAGTAAACAGAGACATTACACATTTAATGATAAATACTCTGCTAAGATAAAGGAAGAAATTGACAAGCTATTAGCTGCCAATTTCATCTATGAAATAGAGTATACAGAATGGATATCTCCTATAGTTGTGGTACCAAAAAAGAATGGGAAACTTAGGGTATGCATTAACTTGAAAAAGGTAAATGAAGCAACTATAAGGGATAATTATCCACTGCCTATAACAGATCATCTTCTAGAAAGAGTTGCTGGGAAGGAGGTTTATAGTTTTTGAGATGGCTTTTCAGGATACAACCAGGTCCCTATAGCATTGGAAGACCAACATAAAACTGCCTTCTCCACAGAATGGGGAATCTATGCCTTTAGGGTTATGCCCTTTGGGTTAACCAATGCTCCAGCAACTTTTCAGAGATTGATTTGTCATATTTTCAAAGAGTTCTTGAGGAAGGTAATGGAAATCTATGTAGATGATCTTTGTACTTTTTCATTAAAAAGACAAGATCACTTGCAGGACTTAGAAAATATATTCAAGAAATGCAGAACCTACAGAGTATGCTTAAATCCAGAGAAATGTGTATTCTTTGTGAGACAAGGAAGAATGCTGGGTCATATAGTCTCTAAAAATGGAATTTCAACTGATGAAAAGAAAATAAAGGACACTTATCTCTTTGAGGTAGAAAGTGTTCCTGAGTGGGCCATGACTTTAGTACCATTATTAACCATGGGACCTTGTAGAACAATTGGGAATAATGCACACCTAGTTTTGCAAAGCAGGAACTTCATGTTACTAGCTGGGCATTTATACCATCTCAACCACACTGGCATATTAGAATATTGCACTCCTGAGGAGGAGCAACAAGAATACCTGAGGAGAGCTCATCATTGGAACCCTTGCACTCATGCTTCTAGGGTAGTCACCCTAAGTAATCTCAATAGGATGGGGGTACATTGGCCTAATAAAATTCAAGATGTATCGAAATACATTGCCAATTGCAAGAAGTGCCAAGCATTACAAGACTCAGAATTCATAACTTTATATTGGTTCCAGAAAAATCCAGATTGGAGTGAGAATATCATTGGAGAATTGAGAAGGAAGGAGAAAGGAAAACAAGTGAAAACTGGTACAGAATCAAAAAACTTACAAGTAATCTCTGAGGAATATCAATTGATAGGGAAATAGTTGTATAAGAGAGGAATGGATGGATACCTAAGAATTTGTGTTCCTGAGAATAAATATCTGGAAATGTTGGAAATGGCACACTCTGGAGTGGTAGGAGGACACTTCTCAAGTGACAGAACTGCCAAACTCATTTTATATTCTGGCTTTTGGTGGCCAACGCTATTTCTTGATGCAAGAACTTATGTAAAAAAATGTGATATCTGTCAAAGGGTAAGTCAACCAAATAGAAGAAATGACATGCCATTGGTTCCATTAATTTCAGCCAGAGCCTTTAGTAAATGGGGATTGGATTTCATTGGACCTATACATCCTCCAGCAAAACAATCCCATGCTGAATACATCATAGTGGCTACAGACTACCTGACAAAGTGGGCTGAGGCCAAAGCCACAAAGAGAAATGATGCTAATACTACTGCCAAATTCCTATATGAAAACATTATCACCAGATTTGACTTCCAATTGAACTAGTAAGTGATAGGGGGACCCATTTTATAAACCAGATCATAGAAAACATCACTGAATATTTCTTGATCAGTCATAGAAAATCAGCCCCATATCACCCACAAGCCAATGGGCTAGCAGAAAGTACTAATAAAGTACTTTGTACTGTACTATCAAAATTAGTAAACACAAACAGAAATGATTGGGATCTGCAACTTAATCATGTCCTATGGGCTTATAGGTGGCTTACAAAACTGCAATAGGGAACACACCATTCAATCTAGTATATGGACAAAATGCAATTTTACCTATGGAATTCCTTATTCCAACATTAAAAGTAGGAAGTCACTATAATTGGACTGGACATGAACTATCAGAAAGAGTGATAGAATTGGAAAAGTTGGGAACATCCAGACTCCAAGCCATTATGAGTTTATATGTGGACAAGAAAAGACAAAAAGCTTATCATGATGTTCACATAAAAGAGAAAGATCTACAGGTAGGAGATCTAGTGCTGGCTTACACAGTCAGAGAACATCAGAAAAAGTTCCAGAAAAAAGGACATGGACCATATATTATACATCAAATAAGCAACAGTGGAGCCATTCAACTAGCTAACATGGACGGAGAAATCATGCCAAACTTTATAAGTGGATGTAGAGTTAAGAGGTATGATTGTCCATTAACTGTTGATGAATGGAGAAGGTTGCAACAAGCCCAAAACAAGAAAAGAGAAGAGGAAGACATTAGAAAAGAAGCTCAACAGGAAGCTATGGAAAGGATAAGAAAAATCAATGAGCTTAGGGAAGTCTGTCTGTGTGAATCTCCTCTCAAACCAAAGGAACATGTCCCTGTGATGATAATGGATTTTCAAAATGAAAACATTAGGGTTTTGATAGATTCTGGAGCACAAGTAAATTTGATTAGTTCAGCCCTAGTAAGTAAATTCAACATAAAAAGGAAAGAAAGTAGAATCCTAATCAAAACTTTGGAAGGTCAAGTAGTACAGAGCATGTCTTCATTGACTATTGAAGTAAAGTTTAATGAAGAATATATGACAATAGACTGCGAAGAATGGCTAGATAATTTGATGACTGAAAAAGTGATTTTAGGTCAACCATGGCTTCAACAAGGTAAAGTGACCTTGGATTTTGAAAAAATGAAGCTTAAATTGAACATAAATGACAAAAGGTTTTTAATATTTCTATTGAGTAATGAAAAACAGGAAATTCAATCAGATGTGCATGATATACACTTGGAAGGATTCACTTTTGCACTTGCGGATACACAGACATTACCAATACAAATGCTAAATAATCAAGCTTCATATGATCCAAATCAGCAAAGGATTGGAGGAACAAAGAAAGGTGGTGAGATAAGAAGAAGATGGCAATCATGGCAAGGTTCAAAGAATCAAAGCATCAGAGCAAAAAGCACATGGAATCAAAGTCTACAGCAGGTCTACTCATTAAAACAGGAATCAAGGACAAAATGGATATGGAGACCAAAAGCTCCTACAAAATACTTATCCAAAGGGAATGATTGGTTGCTGGGAACCAGACCAATTGGAGTCAGGAAGTACTGGGTTAAAAAATCAGAATTGTTCCAGTGGAAGAAAGATCATCCGGAGTTGAACTATATCTAGAAAATCATAGAAATTATGAAAAAATACATAGTAGACCTGATTTTCTTTTCTAAAAAAGAGAATTAGGAGGGGAAGAAAAGAAAGAAAAAATTATTATGAAAAAAAATGAAAATGAAAAAAGAAAAGAAATGGAAAAAAGTATTTGAAAAAAAAAAAGAGAAAAAAAATCATTGCTGAAAAAAGAAGAGAGAAAAAAAAATCTATTGAAAAAAAGAGAATGAGAAATTGTGAAAAATTGTTTACTTTCTGTTGTTTTTTACAAAAATCATATGTCACAAAGCAAGATCTAAGGAGAAGAATAGTAGAGATCTATTTATTTTTTATGTTTTTATTTCTTGTTAGTTAGTTCTTTAGTTAATTTTTTGTTTTCTATCATTTGATACATGATTTATCTTTCCAAAAGAATGGTTAGGAAAAGGGACTGCACTAGACATCTTGCTACACTTGTGATGATCACTTGTTGAGTCTTTTTTGGAGAAATGAAGTTTATTTTGGATTTCTCATTCTTATGACATGACTTCTGAAAATGAATTCCTACATATTACTCTTTGATTTCTTGCAACTTACGTGGGTAGAGTTTTTCTTTATTTTAGTTTCCTCAGAAAATGGTGAACACTAAGGAGCTGCCAATTCATGACTTCAAGGCAGAATCAGTTGTGCTATCAAGAGGCCATTGGTTTCTGGATAGTGAAGTTGTGGAGGAACAGGTGGACTTAGAGTCAGAGGAAGAATCAGAAATTCCAGAAGCTAAGAAAGTGGTGAAGGAACTTAAGGAGACCCTAAATATAATTGTCCAGCACATATTCACGGTGGGGGTAGGAGGATACAAGTATACAATGTTGTGCCAGGAGTTCTACAGGTTCCAAAGAGTGGCAGTCAACATGAAAAGATGGAAGGCAGTAGGGCTGCACAGAATATTGGAGGAGCCTATCTTTTTCATTGACTTTGAGAGAGTATCACAGGTAATGAGCAGTTTGACAGAAATAGGAAGAGGGAATGATGCCTATTTCAGATGCAAAGTCAAAAACAAGGATAATCAGGAAGTAGGTGTCACTATCAAGGTAGAACACATCAGAGCAGCACTGCAATTCTACACAATGGGAACCAAACTTGACCCAATTTTTGTCAAAAAGAATAAGGAGACTTACACAGGATATGCAAAATTCACTGATTTCAAAGGAAGGGAGAATGAGGAATATGCTGTAAGGATGTTCTTACAGTACTTTTGTTTTCCAAAATTACCAAGATATACAATGCCTCATAAGTCAGTCACATTATTGATGTTCAATAACAAAGATAGAACCAAACCTTTTGGAGTTATGGATGTCTCACCATACATCCATGAACAACTGAAAGAAGCAGCAAAGCACTGGGAGCAGAAGAAGTTCATGAATGGAGCTCAGTTCTTAACAAGAATCATTTATCATGTTCTTGGGATGGAAGATCAACTGAAATTGGCTCCAGAGGCACAGTATTTCAGAAGCCTTATGGCTGGAATCAAGAGTCCTCCAAGGAAATTGACTGAAAGGGAAACAGAAGGACAAACCCGCATGAGGGGAACAGGTATGAAAAGGAAAATGATATCTGAAGAAGTAATTCCTGTAAAGAAGGGGATCACTACCGCCAAATTTGCAGGCTTTTTCTGACTCTGATTGGGATGGTTGCTATGACACTCGTGTGTCCACTAGTGGCTTTTGCTTCATGCTTGGTAGCTCATGTATATCTTGGTTGAGCAAGAAGCAGCTACTGTGGCCACTTCTAGTTGTGAGGTTGAGTATAGGGCAGCTTTCATAACGACTGTTGAGTGTGTGTGGCTAAGACGCCTTATGGCTGATTTGGGTGTTGGTTAGACTTCTGTCACCACCATCTTTACTGACAGTCAGAGCGCATTGATAGTTGTGAGGAACCATGTGTTCCATGCTTGCACTAAGCACATTGAGGTGCATTATCACTATGTCAGGGAGAGGTTCTCTACTGGGGAGATCCGCTTGGCATATGTGCCCATGCATGAGAACATTGCAGAAGTTCTTAGGAAGGCTCTACCTAGGGAGAATTTTGAAGCTTTCTGCAAAGCTTTGGGCTTACTTCCTTTTGTGGAGTGATTTCCACATAGCTTGGCACTTCCTTATACATGAGTGCCAGCTCCTTGTTCACCGCATCACTCCCAGGGGGGATTTGTTGATATATTTAGGTAGTGATGTGTGTGAACACACTAGGATCGTCGGGGACTTTCTTCCCTCTTTAGGAGGTTTTTTCCCCCCTCTTGTATATATGCCTATTGCCCTAATGGGCTACTTATCTTTGTACATTCTCTAGTAATACATTCAGTATTATTTGTTGTGCTCCAAGCTTCTTCTTCTTCCTTGTGTTGTTCATGTGCTTCCGTAGACATCTAACTCCAACAAGGTGCTCTTAGTTGGCTTGCTCTTAAAACCATGTGTAATTAGGTATGTTAGAGATAGACGTCTACGGAAGCATGTGAACAGCAGAAGGAAGGAGAAGAAGCTTGGAGCACAACACACAATACTAAATGTAATAGCCCCTTAGGGCAATAGGCATATATACAAGCTAGGGGAAAAAATCCTCCTAAAGAGGGAAAAAAGTGCCCCGATAGTCCTAGAGTGTTCAGACACATCACTACCTAAATATATCAACAAATCCCCCTAGGAGTGATGCAGTGAACAAGTAGTTGGCACTCAAGTATAAGGAAGTGCCAAGCTATGTGGAGATCACTCCACAAAAGGAAGTAAGCCCAAAGCTTTGCGAAAAGCTTCAAACTTCTCCCTAGGCAGAGCCTTCGTGAAAAAGGTTTCCAATGTTCTCTTGCGTGGGCACATATGCCAAGCGGATCTCCCCAGTAGAGAACCTCTCCGTGAAATAATGATAATGCACCTCAATGTGCTTAGTGCGAGCATGGAACACAGGGTTCCTTGCAACTCTCAATGCGCTATGACTATCAGTGAAGATGGTGGCGGCAGAAGACTAACCAACACCCAAATCAGCCATAAGGTGTCTCAGCCACACACACTCAACAGTCGCTATGAAAGATGCCCTATACTCAGCCTCACAACTGGAAGTGGCCATAGTAGGCTGCTTCTTGCTCAACCAAGATATACATGAGCTACCAAGCATGAAGCAAAAGCCACTAGTGGACACACGAGTGTCATAGCAACCAACCCAATCAGAGTCAGAAAAAGCATGCAAATCTGGCGATAGTGATCCCTGCTTGGGATAAAACAAGCCAAGTAGTCGGGTACCACTCAAGTAGAAAACAATGCACTTAACTACCTGCCAATGCTTGAATCTTGGGCAATGCATAAACCTGCTCATCTCTGAGATAACAAACTGAATATCTAGCCGAGTAATGCATAAGTAAATCAAGCATCCAACAGCTTGCTGATAGAGAACAACATCAAATGCATCTCCAGCATCATGAAGACTCAGTTGTAAACCTCTTTCCATAGGAGTGGCAATAGGTTTATAGTCTTCAAGGCCAAAATGCTACAATAATGTGTCAATATATTTTTCTTGACACAAAGCCATTCCACCATCAACATGCATAAACTGAAGGTTTCCAATGAGGACCAGTGAGGAGCATGTCATCAACATAAACCACAATGATTAGAACTACATCATTAGCACGCTTAACATATAAGGTGCTTTCAGTTGGACTGTTCTCAAAACTATGTGCAATCAGATAGGCATGTATCTTCTCATACCAAGCACGTGGTGCTTGCTTTAAACCATATAATGCCTTCTTTAACCTGCACACTTGGTTTTCATGCCCTTTCTACAGAAAGCCACGGGGCTGAAAAACATAAACTTCTTCATGCAAGTCACCTTCCAGAAATGCACTTTTAATGTCCAACTGATGTACATTCCAACCACGATGGGCTGCAAGTGCACAGATGCTCTGAACAGTAGTCATTCGACATGTAGGTGCAAAGATCTCATCAAAATCAATGCCTCTTTCTTGTGCATAACGCTTTGCAACTTGCCTAGCCTTATACATGTCAATTGTTCCATCAAGCTTATGCTTCAGCTTGTAAACCCACTTAGTGCCAATGGCCCTCTTGCCAAGAGGCAAGTCACATAAAGACCAAGTACCGTTCTTCATTAAAGCATCATATTCAGATTGCATCGCAGCCATCCAATTTTTTGAATTTTGTGCTTCATCAAATAAAACAGGCTCATTCTCATCACAGAGACTAGATGCAGCCATAACATAGCAATATGATGCAAAAGAGGCACTATGAGAGCCTGATGGAGTAGGATATGACAAAGGTGCATCTAATTTGCCGTCACACAAGGTCAGCACCAGCCATTTTGTCATAGCTTTTGCCTCTTCAATGTCAACTCTCTTATCAACAAGTGCATCATGTAAATCGGCATTAGAAATGGGATGATCTGCATCATCACATGAAACTTGCAAAGGTTGACAAGTTGCCTCATTACAACCAGCACAAGATTGTCCACCTGTGAAAAGAGGCAACAAAGTATCATACATGTCTTTTGAGCTAACAGATGTCTCCTTAGTACAATGGATGAATATCATCTTCCACAAAATAAAGATCACAGCTAACCAGAATGCATTTAGTCTGTGGATGATACAGATGATAGCCTTTACTTTCAGAACTGTACCCAACAAAAATACATTTTACTGCTTTATCATCCAATTTTCTGTGATGTTATTTAGGCAGTAATGCATATGCCAAACAACCAAAAACACACAGATGAGCAACAGATGGCTTGCAATCATGCCAAGCCTCATATGGAGTGATAGACTGCAGTGCTTTAATGGGACACCTGTTAAGTACATATGCTGCACACATGACAACCTCGAGCCAGAAACTGTGGTAAAGCCTGACTCTTGACCATACACCTTGCCATCTCCATGAGTGACATGTTCTTTTGTTCAACAACTCCATTCTATTGAGGTGTATACAACACTGTACACTGGTGTTTTATCCCATGTTCAGCAAGAAATGCATTAAAATCAAAAGACATATATCCCCCCCCCCCGATTAGAACGGAGGGTGTCCATTTTACATGCTGATAGATTTTTAGCCAAAACCAAAAACTGTTTGAAGCACATGAACACTTCGGACTTTGCCTTTAATGGCTATACTCATGCATTCCTGGAAAAATCATCAATGAAATTCATGAAGTAAAGATAATTTCCAAAAGAAGGTATATGCATAGGACCACAGACATCAGTATGTACAATTTGCAATTTCTGAGTAGCCGAAACTGAACCACCTTTTGGAAATGAGGAACACTGCATTTTGCCCAAAATACAGCCTTCATAAACATGTTTTTGAGGTGTCTCAAGTTTGGGCAAAGAGGACACCATTTCAGATTTCTGCAGGCGTAGAAAACTAGCAAAATTGAGATGACCAAAGCATGCATGCCAAAGCGTGCATGCCAGAGCTTTGCATCTGACATAACCTGAGAATCATGTACTGCACATGCCAAATCATTTACATATCTTTCATAGTCTATGAGCTTATACAGCCCATGAACTGTACATCTGTCATCAACAAATTTCACAACCAAGCCAATCTTGGCTAATGCAGAAACTGATAATGGATTTTTCTTGATCCCTGGCATAAACAAAGCATTTGACAAAGTGAAAGAACTACCATCAGCAGTAGTCAAAATGATCTTACCAACTCCCATAACAGGATAAAAGGAGTTGTTGGTGCATGTAACAGTATTCCCTGTAGGGACAGGCTCGAGTGAAGAGAAGAAATTGCACTGCAAGGTAATATGTTTGGTCGCCCCACTGTCAAAGTACCAAACATCTGAGTCTACTACAGACATGCACTGCTCATGACAAGATGGGTCAAAACTCCAAACAATAGTAAACGCCCATTCTTCTTCCTGCACAAGATTAGCAGACTCCGTTTTTGGTGTAGTGGCTTCTACAACAACCATTCTAGCCCCTTTCTTCTTTTCCTCTTTAGCAGCCAGTTTTGGACAATTCTTTATGATATGATCATTCCCTTTACAATACTTGCAAAACAAGTTCTGCTTTTCTGATTTTTTTTCATCTTTATCTTGGTTCTTTGAATGTGCACCATTTGCAGAGGCTTACTAATAGAAGAGCTCCATTTTCCTTTGCTCTTCTGACTAGCTAGGAAAGCTTGATCTGCAACACGCATAATGGACCTATTCTGCCTGGACTGATCTTCCTCCAACAGAACAGAGACTAACTCCTCAAATGACAAGGCATTTGGATTGCCTTTCATCATCAACCGAAGAGTAGAAGCAAAATTCTGATATGAATCAGGAAGACCATTCAGAACGGTCTGCACAAGTGAGCTATTTGGTATAACCTCATTAGGAAAAATCAATTGTTCCTTCAAGGCTTTGATCTTTGTTAGAAAACTATCGATAGAATCACCTTCATTCATGTGCTCACTCTCCAACTGTTTTCGGAGGTAATCAACACGCGCCTCATTCCTAGCTTGGTACAATGTGGTAAGTGTATCCCAAGCATCCTTAGCTATTCTGCAAGAGTGAATGTGAGGAATAATGGCACGTGTGATAGACAAAGCTATCAATGCATGTGCTTGAGCATCTCTGCCATCCCAACAAATCTGCTCTACAATAGGTGCAACAAAAACCACAACACGAACATGAATATGCAGAATATCATCATCTTCGACACCTTCTACCTCAGCTTCTATACCTGCAATTGTAATAGTTGCAGGTGTGATAGGATGTTTTTCAACACCCTGCACAATGTTCCATAGTCCTTTTGCAACCAATACATGTTGCATCATATAAGCCCATAACGGGCAGTTGGTACCATCCAACTTATCCTCAACATCCAACATATGGAATACATCACTGCTTTCAACCATGGCCGGTGACTAAAATACCTTGATGCAGAAAATTGACTGTATCTCAAAAAGTTGAAGAGAACCGCCCAAACAAATTTTGCTATACCTGTTGCAGACTTCGAGACGCCTATACTGGCGAACAAAAACTGGTATATAGCTTTGGCACAAAAAGATGAAATAGCTTGCATAAGTGCTACAATAGTGCGTTCAGAGGCCGAAACAAGCTCAAATTGTGATTTCGGCACCACAAAGCGAGTTGTTTGATCTCGAAAACACGTTGACTATGCTCACCAAAATTCGTGCGATTCTGAGATTGCAATCGAAGGAGTGTCGACGATGCCCTAGATGAAGCGACGACCTACCCTAATACCAATTATTGGAGATAGATGTTTGCGGAAACACGCGAACAACACAAGGAAGGAGAAGAAGCTTGGAGCACAACACACAATAATGAATGTATTACTAGAGAATGTACAAAGATAATTAGACCATTAGGGCAATAGGTGTATATACAAGCTGGGGGAAAGAAACCTCCTAAAGAGGGCAAAAAGTACCCCGGTGGTCCTATTGTGTTCACACACATCACTATCTAAATATATCAACAAGGTAGGCATGTATTTTTTCATACCAAGCATGTGCTGCTTGCTTCAAAACATATAATTCCTTTTTCAATATGCACACTTGGTTTTCATGCCCTTTTTGCACAAAGCCACGTGGCTGAAAAACATACGCTTGTCAAGAAAGTCACCATTCAAAAATCTAGTTTTAATGTCCAACTGATGTACATTCCAAGCATGATGATTTGCAAGTGCACAAATGCTACAAAGCGTAGTCATTCGACAAGTAGGAACAAAGGTCTCATCAAAATCAATGCCTCTTTCCTGAGCATGACCCTTTGCAACAAGCCTAGCCTTATACCTGCCAACTGTTCCATCAGGCTTATGCTTGAGCTTGTATACCCACTTAGTGCCAATGCCCTTCTTGCCAAGAGGCAAGTCACATAAAGACCAGGTACCATTTTTCATAATAGCATCATATTCAGATTGCATAATAGCCATCTAATTTTTTGAATTTTGTGCTTCATCAAAGGAAACAGGCTCATTCTCATCACAGAGACTAGAGGCAGCCATAGCATAGAAATCTGATGTAAAAGAAGCACTATGAGAGCCAAAATGAGTACAATATGACAGAGGTGCATCTAATTTGTTATTGGACAAAGTCTACACCAACCATTTTAGCATAGTTTTTGCCTCCTCAATATCACCTCTCTCATCAACAAGTGCATCATGTAAATGTGCATTAGAAATGGAATGATCTACATCATTACATGAAACCTGTAAAGGCTTAGAAATTACCTCATTCGGACCAGGACTAGACTATCCACCTATAAAAAGAGGCAGCAAAGTATCATATATATCTTTGGAGCTAACATGTCTCCTTAAAGTAATGACTGAATAATATCTTCCACAAAAACAACATCATGGCTAACAAGAATGCATTTAGTTTGTGGATGATACACAATAGCCTTTGCTTTTGGAACTGTACCCAACAAAAATACATTTCACTGCTTTATCATCCAATTTCCTTTGCTGTTTTTTAGGCACTAGTGCATATGCCAAATAGCCAAAAACACATAGGTGAGCAACAGATGGATTGGGACCATACCAAGCCTCACATGGAGTGATAGACTGCAATGCTTTAGTGGGACACCGGTTAAGTACATATGTTGCACACATAACAACCTCAACCCAGAAACTGTGGTAAAGCTCGACTATTGACCATACATCTCACCATCTTCATGAGTGAACTATTCTTTTGTTCAGCAACTCCATTTTGTTGAGGTGTATACAACACTATACACTGATGTTTTATCCCACGTTCAGCCAAAAATGCATTAAAGTTAGAAGACATATATTCCCCCCCTTGATCAGAATGGAGGGTGCCTATTTTACATGCTGACAAATTTTCAACCAAAACCAAAAACTATTTGAAGCACATAAACAATTCAAACTTTGTTTTCAATGGATATACCCATGCATGCCTAGTAAAATCATCAATGAAAGTCACAAAGTAAAGATAGTTTGCAAAAGAGGGTGTTAGCATAGGACCACAAATATCACTATGAACAAGCTACAATTTCTGAGTATCTTGAAGTGAACCATTTTTTGGGAATGAGGAATGCTACATTTTGCCCAAAATACAACCTTCATAGACATGTTTAATAGATGCCTCAAGTTTGGGCAGAGATGACACCATTTCAGATTTCTGCAAGCATAGAAAACTAGCAAAATTCAAATGACCAAAGTGTGCATGCCAAAGCTTTGCATCTGACAAAGCCTAAGAATCATGTACTGCACATGTTGAATCATTCACAGATTTTTCATAGTCTATGAGCTTATACAACCCACAACATAAAATGCCAGAAGCAATAATGACATTTCCATTTGACAAATCATGAACTGTACATTTGTCATCAACAAACTTCACAATCAAGACAATCTTGGCTAAATCCGAAACTGACAATGTAAAAGAACTAATATAAGTAGTAGTAAAAGATGATCTTACCAACTTCTTCTTGATCCATGGTACAAAAAAAGCATCTGACAATGTAAAAGAACTACCATTAGCAGTAGTCAAAATGATCTTACAAATTTCACAATCTTCTTGATCCATGGCACAAATAAAGAATCTGAGAATGTAAAAGAACTACCATTAGTAGTAGTCAATTTGATCTTACCAAATCCCATGATAGGATAAGAGTTGTTGGCACATGTGACAGTATTCCCTATAGAGGTGGGCTCGAGTGAAGTGAAGAAACTACACTATGAGGTAATATGTTTGGTTGCCCCACTTTCAAAGTACCAACCATCTCAGTCTATTGCTAAGATACATTGTTCATGAGAAGATGGGTCATAATTGCAAACAATGGTATCAATGCGCGATTGAAAGTCCGCAATCACATGACTTGCTCTAGGGTGATGAACCAGGTCATACTCAAATTCTTGTAATAATAGCACCCATCGAGCAAGACAGCCCACTAAATTTTGTTGCATAACTAGATAAAGCAATGCACTGTGATCCACGTGAAAGGTGAAAGATCTGCCCAGGAGGTAGTCTCAAAATTTCTTAATAGAATAGATTAAACCAAGAAATTCTCGTTCAGTAGTCAAATAAGTCTATTCAGCCGATGTGAGTCGTCGGATGGCATAATACACCGATTGAAACCACCGCGTATCTTCTTTTTGCATGAGAACACTGCCTATTGCGTGATCGAAAGCATCAATGAAAACATGAAATGGTGATTGCCAATCTGGAGCCTTTAATATCGGAGTACTCACTAACATTTTTCGGAGTCGTTCAAATGCAAGTTGTGCTTCTTCGGTCCATAGGAAGTCCTTTGGTGGTACATGCGCTAGCTTATTGAGCGGGATAGCTATATGGGCTAAGCCTCTCAAATGTCTACCATGCCACCGGATTTGGCCGAGAAACTGAAGCACTTCTTTTGGATTCTTAGGAGCTGGTGTTTCTAAAATAACCTTGAATTAATCGGGATTGATCGCAATTCCTTTTTCTGAAATAATATGTCCAAGCAGTTTTCCAAATTTAACAACGAATGTTGATTTCAAGGGGTTTAAAGAGAGATGCACCTTTCCGCATGATTCAAAACATGATTTCAAGGGTTTTAAAGAGAGATGCACCTTTCCACATGATAATTGAGTTTCATTAGTGTCAAATTCTTCAGTGCCTACTGCGGTTGTCAAACTCCCCAATTTTGTATTGAATACTGAGTTAATGTTGACAACGCCTACTGATAATAAATCCTTATTAGCTTCCAAAAATTGGGTTTCCTCATCATCTTCTAATCCTTCTAACATGTGTGGTGGTTCTGCCCAAATTGGTTTTTGTTGTGGGAGAAAATATTGTTGGTCAGTGGAACCATAAACTTGGAATGCCCCTTCCGAAAAGTAATAGTCCTTTCCTCCTAGTTCTGTCGAACTTAAGCATTTCGGAGCCATGGTCCTCCAAGGAGTAAGTTGTAGTCTAAATTTTGACCCTTTGATTCAATGACTATAAAAGTAATGTTAAATAAAACCTATGCAATCCGGATCGGAATATCTTTGATAAGGTCCATCGGTTGAATGCGAGACTAGTCTACCATTTGAACAAAAATGGAGTTGGCTCGAACTGATGCCAACCCATCTATTGCATGTTACTGTAGATGCGATGTTAATGCTAGATTCATCATCAATTAAGACCTTAGGGATAGCTCGATTGCGATGATAGAGTGTAATAGTTGGTACAACATAATCTACAAACTTATCCGGAATGTCCTTAACCATTGTGACTGCTGGTTTCGGAGTGGCTTATGTAATTTGTGTCAACTGAAGCTCTTGTAACAGATGTTTCTGGAAAGTAAATACTAGCTCCAACGACACTCCCAATGATAGTTCAAATCTTGCAATAATCCACTAGATTCTTCATTGCCTGTGTGTATAGTAGGTTTAGCCTGCATCCCTTTCTTATTTTGATTGTTTGTCTTTTTTTTTTGGAAGTCCGACGTTTTGGAATCAATGGGTTTCGGAATATTCAAGGAAAACTCCGCAACTTGACATCCACTAGTATGTTGAATTCTATCACTTGCTTCAGAAGGAATCAATTTCGGATGAACATAATGAGGCGGGTATTCTTCAGCCCATCTTACTACTGTTTTTAATTGTTGCTTCTGTGCTTTCAGATTTGGTATATAGGGGCCTGTTACATTTGAAAATTCACTCTGGGATCGAGTTACTACTGCAATTTCTGGTTCAGTGTACTCCAGTGAGACCATATTAGTCATCGGTGCTTTTAATTTTGCCTCTTGTTTCCTCTTATCATATTCCTTAGCTTCTTCACATTCCCACCCTTTATGGACTCAAGCAAGCCCCAAGAGCTTGGAACCAAAGACTTGTGGACTACTTAGTAAAATGTGGATACAATCAAAGTCATGCAGACCCATCACTCTTTGTGAAGAAGGAAGGTAGCAAAATTGTTAATCATTTGTATATATGTTGATGATTTGATCATTACAGGGGATGATGAAGCCAACATCAAGGACATAAAGAGGAAGCTTGGATGTGAATTAAAAATCTCAGATTTAGGGATTTTAAGGTACTTCATTGGGATTGAAGTACTATATAAAGAGGAAGGTAAATACTTGATGCAAAGGAAATACATTCTTGATCTTTTGAAGAAGTTTGGCTTGTGTGATTGCAAGCCCATTTCAAATCCATTAGAAGTAAATGTTAAACTAAGTGCTCATGAAGGTGAAGAAGTGAAGGATGTGACCATGTATAGGTCGATAATTGGTTCTCTCTTGTATGCTATTATGACAAGACCTAATATTGCACATGTAGTTGGAGTGTTATCTCAATTTTTGCAAGCACCAAGAGTACCTCATCTTGTTGCATCCAAAAGGGTACTTAATTAACTCAAAGGATCAATGAATGAAGGTCTATATTATCCATTTGATGATGGATTAAATGTACAAGCTTATTGTGATGCTGATTGGGTAGGTTCCAAAGATGACAAGAGGAGCACTAGTGGATATGTTATCATGCTAGGGAAGAAGACCATATCATGGATGTCAAAGAAACAACCAATCGTGGCTCTTTCATCGACCGAAGTTGAATATAGAGGCTTAGCATAAGTCTCATGTGAGCTTATGAAAGCAGAGGAATGACGATAAATGCAAATTCAGGAAACCGATAGAAGAGTGACAGATATGTTTAAAGCAATAGATTCAATAAAACAAATCTCGCTTAATCGAGAGATTTCCATATTCGATTATTATCTGATCAACATCAAGTGTCATCGTCATATCATCTTGAGAACAAAGCTGCGGATGCATCAGATATGATTTTAAATCGTCAGAACTTTTCGCAATTGTTGCCGCTCAGCATTTATTCAAAAAGATTACAAATCATTGAATACTGGCAAAAGCATTTCTCAGTAGATGAATTGGAAAAAATAAAATTCTGCTTGTCGTCATTTTTTTTCAGATTCAATCGTTACAAAATTAATCTGATTTGCGTTCCTTCTCTCCTACACGCACAAGAACAATAAGGAATCTTGTTATAAATATATGCGCAAGCATTCTCCTTGGTCCAACTGATTACGCTCAGAAGATCAGACACACAACAAGTATACTTTTTAAGAAATCAAGACTTCTTCTGAACTTAAAGAAAATAAATCTGAACCTGGCTACGTATTTGAATCATCGTTTTTGAACAGCTGTGCTGATTTGCGCTTAAGCCTAGGAGGAGGTACTAGTTCTCTTGGACCGTCAAATCTCTATTGTATACCCTCGTTTCCTCGGATGATTGCAGTGCACTTTTCTGTCAGCTTTTAGAAGGACAAGATCGAGCAGACCACGTAGGAGGAACAACCTCAGCTTCAAATTATGCCACACAATGATTGTTGCTAGCTCCTAGAGTAATTACAGCTGGGAGTGCCACTTCCTTTCGAGAGTTTCTTGTGCTTAACTCTTCCCTTTCTCCGATCCTTCTGAATTGCCCTTTGTTTGATTAATGATCAAGAATAATCCTCCCTTTTCAGAACTACAGTGCCATCGCCATCCTCTGATTAGATAAGCCAATTAGGACAGACCAGATGCCGCAAAACATCATACATAGTCAGCGCATCCTCCCCTTCTTCTGTCTTCAAGCATCCCCTCCATGCGTGCTCTTTGTTAAAAGTCAAGCTTCAAGCTAAAAATTCGTGGGGAATCTTTTATGGACATGTGGAGCAATCAAAGGAAGCCAAAAGCCACGAGATTCCATCAAGAAAAGTCACTCAACCACTCCCCAAGTCATCTCAACTAATTCCTCCAAGTTAGGAGGCTGATTTGGAAAGGTAGTTCCTAGATTTTAGGGGCACACCTCTCACTATAAAAGGAGCATGTATCCCGACTTCTTTTGGGCCATCTTCTTGGAGTTTTAGCTCATGTAAAGTGAGCACTAAGTGTTGGAGTTGTGATAAGCAAGCCCCTTGCTTAAGCAACCCCCTTGCTTGCTTGTTTGTTTTCTTTTAGTAGGCATATCTATGTGTGTGCGCAGGCAGTGTTGCAACTCTCTACCCCTGAGTTGTTAGCATTGGTTCTCCCTCATATGGTATCCATTTGATGTAATTCTTGTCTCATTGGATAGCTATAAGAGTCTATTTTATGCTTACCAATTCTCTGGAGCATTCTCTGAGTAAGCTGGGAGCAACATTCATTTTAGTGAAGTTGTGTGATTGATATCTCTCTCTTTGTGTAGGCTCTGTTGGAAATATTTTGCTCTCTGTTGTAAGGGCTGGTTCTCCTTCTCTATGTATCCATTTGCTATGATTTTGGTGTCATTGGGTAGCTATTAGAGTCCTCTAAAGTTGACATAAGGTTGAGATTCATTCTCTGTATAATCTCTGAGAAAAGTTTGCTGGAGTGAAGTGAGGTCTCTGCTTGACTAGTAGTTGTGAGCATTCAACTAGCTCATGTTGTAGACATTGTTTCTCTTTGTGTAAGCATCCATTTCAAGTGAAATTTATTTTGTTGGAAAGCCCTTGGTGTCTACTACAGGTCTACAAAAGCTCACTGGAGTTCTCTGCATAAGCTCTGAGTAAGAGCATTTTTGGTGTGCAGAGGTCAAAGAAGGATACCTGTGGAGGTCATTCGCGCTTCATCGTTGCTTAGGGGTTGAGATACTTCCCCCATCAGTGGTATCAGAGCATTTGGGCATCTTGGAGGTATCACATACAAGCAAGAAGACATCTTGGAGTTGGTGGTTGAAGAGTTGCATCAACAAAAGCTTCTTGGAGGTAGCTCACATCAAGGGGGAGCTATTCTACTCAAATTTGCAAGAGCACAAGGTGTCCATCTAAGGAAAGCTTTGGATTGAGGTAACCTCAGAGCCTCATTTTCATTTTACACACATTGGAGCATTAGCCAAGGGCTAGGTCAAGTATCAAAGACTAGATATGGGAGACTTCAACACTCAAATTGAAAAGCTAGACAAAGGTAACTATCAACCATGGAGATTTAGGGTCTCCAACTATCTTATGGGCAAGGGCCTTTGGGGGTTGATTAGTGGAAGTGAACCAAGACCTAGGTTGGATGAGAATCCAACCAATGACCAGAGAAGGGCCTTTAGGGAATGGAATGAAAGAGACAAGAGGGTTATCTTTATTCTTTCCCAACACATTAGCAATAGCATGATCGGCCATATCCAAGACCTGGATTCAAGCATGAAGGTATGGGAGACACTTGAAAGGCTTTATTCAACAAGCACCAAAGCAAGGAAGATCCAACTCAAGAATGAGCTCAACAACCTTAGGAAGAGCTCAGGGAGTAGCATAAATGACTACATACTTAAGGTCAAGGAGTTATCAGATGCATTGGGATCCATTGGAAGCCACGTAGACGATGACGATCTTGTGGCTTATACTCTCAATGGTTTGAGAGATGATGAGAAGTGGAAACCCTTTACCACTTCAGTTTATGTAAGGGATAATCTTCCCGATTTTGAGCAATTGGTTGCTCTCATGGTCACCGAAGAAATGAACATAGGTGGAAGTTCAACTAAAAGCAAAGATGCACAAGTTTTCTATGCAGGTAATCAAAGGGGCAAAGGAAGACAAGGACAAGGAAGGGGCAAAGGAAGGTTTGGAGGAAGGCAAGGCCACTCAAGAAATCAAGGACATGACCAAGGCACCTCATCACAAAGAGGGAGAGGAAGATCAAGAGGAAGAGGAGGACGACATCAACAAAACAGGAATCAAGATGGCGAAGGATGTTACATATGTGGCAAGTTTGGCCACTATGCTAGAGATTGCTACCAAGGAGGAAACCAAAGGAACTATAATCAAGGTTCTTCATACAAAGGCCAAGGTAATTATGCTTCTACAAGTTCAGAAAATGACAATCTCTTGATGATGCACATGAATGGGAATTCAAGCAAAGTAGATAACACTTGGTATATTGATAGTGGATGTAGCAACCATATGAGTTGCAATGCTTCTTGGTTTACTAATCTACATGTTCCCAAAGGTAAAGGACATGTAGAAACAGGTGATGATACAGCCCATGAGATCTCCCATGTTGGAGATGTAGCTTTGGATGACAAGGAGGAAGGAAGATGTCTCAAGGATGTCTTGCATGTACCTACAATCACAAAGAACTTGGTGTCCGTTGGGCAAATGGTTGAAAGAGGCTATCAAGTAAGGTTCAACAAAGGTGGATGCTTTGTGGAGAACCCTAAGCAAGGTTACAAGGTCATAGCAAGAGGAAAGAAGCAAGGGAGACTCTTCACTTTGGAGGTAAATTCTCATTCTACTCAACATGTCTACTTCACATATGGAAACAAGAGGATTTCGGAGTTGGACTTGTGGCACAAGAGGATAGGTCACATCAACATACAAAGAATGAAGGAAATGCAATTCAAGAGGCTGGTTGAAGGTCTTCCCAACTTCCAAGGACAAGGTATGAACCATTTATGTGAATCTTGTCAACTAGGGAAGCAAGCGAGACTTCCATTCAAGAAGAGTGGCTACATAAGCCAACATCCATTGGAGTTGATACATACAGATGTGTGGGGGCCAACGAAAGAGCAATCCATTGGAGGTAACAAGTACTTTGTCACTTTTATAGATGATTGCACAAGGATGGTTTGGGTTTATTTCATCAAAAACAAATCAGATGTGTTTACATGTTTCAAAGCATTCAAGGCAATGGTAGAGAAGGAAACAGGTACATATATCAAGAAGCTAAGGTCCGATGGAGGGGCAGAATATTTCTCAAATGAGTTTTCTGATTTTTTAATGGATCAAGGCATCAAGAGGCAAGTAACATGCAGGTACACACCCCAACAAAATGGAGTAGCAGAGAGAAAGAATAGATACATTGCCGAGATCGCTAGAGCAATGCTTAATGAGATGAATGTACCTAACATGTTTTGGAGTGATGCAGCAAATACCGCCGTGTATCTAATGAATAGGGCTCCTACCTCAGGGATCCATGGCTTGACACCATATCAAGCCTATTATGGTAAGAAACCTGATCTTTCCCACTTGAAGATATTTGGATGTACTTGTTATGTACATGTGCCAAGTGAATTGAGGCACAAGCTACAACCAAAGGCAGAAAAGTGTGTGTTTCTAGGATATTCAAATGATCATAAAGGTTACAGGTGCTTCAACCCAAATACAAAGGACTTGAGGATATCAAGGGATGTAGCATTTGATGAGCTACTCCCTTGGTATAAGAAGTATGATTGTATGCAGGACTATGAAGAAGAAAAGCATGGACATGATGAAGAACAAATCGACCTAGAGCTAAGCGGCCCAAGGTGTTCCATCAATGAAGATAGTTCAAGCATGAACTCACCATGGAGGGGGAGACCTTCATCAAGCTATGAAGCACAATCAATCAACAAAGGCAAAGCAACATTGGTGGAGTTGGATGAAGAAGGTAATGAAGTTGAAGATGATGAAGGACACATGATGGAGAAAGAAGCCACGTCAAAGAAAGAGATCAAGTTCCCAAGGCAAAGGAGGTTTATTCCTCCAAAAGGTGAAGAAAGGAAGTCTTCTAGAGTTAAGTATCCAACTCAAAGGTTTACTTATGATTCATACATGGCAACACATTATGCATATATGAACAAAGTAGTAGAAGATCATGAGCCCGATTGCTATGAAGATGCAAGCAGGTACACCGAATGGAAAGAGGCAATGCAAGAAGAGATCGACGCACTTGAGGAAAATCAAACATGGACTCTAGTGCCCAAGAAGGAGAACATGAAGGTAATAGGTAATAAGTGGGTGTATAAAGTAAAGAGGAATTCAGATGGATCTATTTCTAGGTTCAAAGCAAGATTGGTGGCTAAGGGTTTTGCACAAACCTATGGAGTGGACTTTGAAGAGACATTCAGCCCCGTGGCAAAGATGAGCACCATTAGGACACTCATTGCAATGGCTGCTAGCAAAGGATGGAAGCTCTTCCAATTGGATATCAAGAATGCCTTTCTCAATGGAGACTTGGAAGAAGAGGTATACATGGAGCAACCACTAGGTTTTGTTCATAAAGAGTTTCCACATCATGTTTGTAGGTTGAAGAAGGCACTTTATGGCCTAAAGCAAGCTCCAAGGGCTTGGAACCAAAGATTGGTGGACTATTTGATCAAATGTGGTTACAATCAATGCAAGGCGGATCCATCTCTCTTCATCAAACAAAGAGGAGAACTTGTGGTCTACATGTGTGTGTATGTAGATGATCTTATCATTACAGGTAATGATACAAAGGGCATTGAGGAGATCAAGGCAAAGCTTGGAAAGGAGTTTAGGATCTCTGATCTTGGAGATCTTAGGTATTTTCTTGGCATTGAAGTTGTATACAAAGAAGAAGGTATTATGCTCATACAAAGGAAGTATATTCTAGACCTACTTGAGAGGTTTGGGATGCTACATTGCAAGCCTATTTCAAATCCCATGGAAGTTAATGTAAAGCTAAGCTCCATTGATGGAGAGCCATTAGAGGATGTAACTTTGTATCGATCTATTGTAGGCTCTTTCAATTATGCCACAATAACCAGGCCTGACATAGCATATGGAGTTGGAGTGTTATCACAATTTATGCATAGTCCAAGGACTACACACTTGCAAGCTGCAAGAAGAATGTTGCGATATCTCAAAGCCACTATAAATGAAGGATTGTTCTACTCATTTGATGATGATATGCAGGTCAAAGCTTATTCCGATGCCGATTGGGCCGGTTCGAAGGAAGATAGAAGGAGTACAAGTGGTTACCTAGTCATGCTAGGTAGCAAGATCATCTCATGGATTTCAAAGAAGCAACCCACGGTGGCATTATCTTCCATCGAGGCTGAGTATAGAGCTTTGGCTCAAGTCACATGTGAGCTAATGTGGATTAAGAAGTTATTTATGGAGCTTAATTTGCAGGTTGACACATATCCAATTTTTTGTGACAACATGAGTAGCATTCATCTAGCATCGAACCCTGTCTATCATGCTAGAACCAAGCATATTGAAGTGCACTATCACTTCATAAGGGAAAAGGTGATATCCAAGGAAGTTTCAGTACATCATAATGGTACTAAGGACCAAGTTGCGGACATGTTTACAAAGGCTTTGGATGGGATGAAGATTTCAAAATTCAAGCAATGCATCAACATGAAGGAGCTTGGATGAGGATGAAGAATTGAAGCTTGAGGGGGAGTGTTAAAAGTCAAGCTTCAAGCTAAAAATTCGTGGGGAATCTTTTATGGACATGTGGAGCAATCAAAGGAAGCCAAAAGCCACGAGATTCCATCAAGAAAAGTCACTCAACCACTCCCCAAGTCATCTCAACTAATTCCTCCAAGTTAGGAGGCTGATTTGGAAAGGTAGTTCCTAGATTTTAGGGGCACACCTCTCACTATAAAAGGAGCATGTATCCCGACTTCTTTTGGGCCATCTTCTTGGAGTTTTAGCTCATGTAAAGTGAGCACTAAGTGTTGGAGTTGTGATAAGCAAGCCCCTTGCTTAAGCAACCCCCTTGCTTGCTTGTTTGTTTTCTTTTAGTAGGCATATCTATGTGTGTGCGCAGGCAGTGTTGCAACTCTCTACCCCTGAGTTGTTAGCATTGGTTCTCCCTCATATGGTATCCATTTGATGTAATTCTTGTCTCATTGGATAGCTATAAGAGTCTATTTTATGCTTACCAATTCTCTGGAGCATTCTCTGAGTAAGCTGGGAGCAACATTCATTTTAGTGAAGTTGTGTGATTGATATCTCTCTCTTTGTGTAGGCTCTGTTGGAAATATTTTGCTCTCTGTTGTAAGGGCTGGTTCTCCTTCTCTATGTATCCATTTGCTATGATTTTGGTGTCATTGGGTAGCTATTAGAGTCCTCTAAAGTTGACATAAGGTTGAGATTCATTCTCTGTATAATCTCTGAGAAAAGTTTGCTGGAGTGAAGTGAGGTCTCTGCTTGACTAGTAGTTGTGAGCATTCAACTAGCTCATGTTGTAGACATTGTTTCTCTTTGTGTAAGCATCCATTTCAAGTGAAATTTATTTTGTTGGAAAGCCCTTGGTGTCTACTACAGGTCTACAAAAGCTCACTGGAGTTCTCTGCATAAGCTCTGAGTAAGAGCATTTTTGGTGTGCAGAGGTCAAAGAAGGATACCTGTGGAGGTCATTCGCGCTTCATCGTTGCTTAGGGGTTGAGATACTTCCCCCATCACTCTTCCCCAGATTCAATAGCAGCGCCCCATTAAAGCAAGAGTTGGCCTTTCTTCCGAATCCTTCTCAGCTAATCTACCTGAAAAGAATGATGAATTGGCCTGCCAAAAAACATTTGGAACCCCCCTTTTCTCTTGATGCGCGCTTCCTCTTTATTTTCGAGTAGATGTGCTGCCTGTTTCCATGACCAGAGTACTCCTCGCCTGTCCTCTCCTTATTGTCTTCTCTGCACCATCTCGCTTTGCCTAGATTGATGATGCCGGATCCTCTCCCAAATCAGAGATGTGCGCCAAAAACTCCCCCCATGAATTGCCAGCATTCGCTTCTCTTATTGCTCCTCCCGTTCATCTCTAATTGTTGTTGTCAAGAGTTGTCTGGACTGGAATGCGTGTCAGATCATATGTGCCCAAAACCATCCAGTTATGTCAGAACTCTTGATGTCTTCCCCCACAAAAAACATTAGCCCCCCCTTTTCTGCCGTCTTCCATCAGATGATTGTCATTCCGCCTTCGATCCTTCAGTTCCACTCTTTTTTTCCTTTAAATGCATGCCCCTCCTTTTGATGAAAAAGATCGTGGAAAAGCAATCACATCACTATTTGGTTCCATTCGTTTGTTTCTATTTATATATTTTGATATACGTTGAATATGAAATTTATTCTCTTTACAATGTGCGCTTTCACATTACAAGGTTCACATGGCTTGAATACAAACAATGGTATCTTCACAACCATAATACACTCACATAAGCCTTTCCTAATGACCATTGAATCTTAAAATCCTTCTGAATGCTATCATGAGACCATTAACACTTAAATAAACTCTAGCATGAACCTATTAGAATCTTTTGAGACCCTTCAAATGAACTAGGGTTAAATACCCATGAATCTTGCATGTATAAATATAAAATACTCATTAAATGAGTAATTAGGGTAAACCCTAATATGAACATAGAATCTTCATCATCATCATTTCTTAACCTATGTGAAGAATGTACATATCTAATTATGATAATGCATGAACTTTCATAATAAATTAAAACATAAATCAGGTTTAGAACTTTTTCACCTGATCTATATTGACTCCATCTTCAGCTCTCTTTAAGTTCATCAGAACTTTTGGCATAAAATCTTCAATTGCTTTGATCTATTCATCTTCAGAACCTGTAGGAAATCATAAAGTAGAAGCTACAAAACAAGTAATCTTCATTAGAAATTCATATATTCTATCAGATTCATCTTCATCATGGCACAAATTTCATCATAAGAAATTCATTATCATAAATTCATAAATTTCACATTAGGTTTTTCAACCTATATAATGCAATTATAAGTTTCACATTAGGTTTTTCAACCTATGTCGCAAAGTTCATAATTTTTTAGGAAAAATCATAATGTACAAAGTTATTTTTTTAACTTGTATCTTTATAAATGACCATCATTTTTTTGATATCAATGAAAAATTCATATCTAGATTATGAAAGTTCCTCTTACTCATCATATGGTATGTCAATATTATCATCATCATATTGTATCATATTTTCATGTTCTTCATATTTATCATGATCATATGTATATTTCTTTCTTTTAAAAGTATACCATCATAATTGTTGTAACAGAAATCATTTTGTTCAAAATATTCATCATTTCATTATAATAATGTTCTTCATAATTGTTCATCATATTAGATTTCTTCCTATTTGTGAAAGAAAGAAAATCATAAGTTCATCAAAGCATAATGTAAAACTTTATCATAAGCTAACTTTTCCAAGCATAAAAGCTTCATAAAACAAAACCATTTAGGTATATGTTCAACTTCTTTAGGAAAAACTCACATATATGAAGCAAGCAAAATCAAAAATTGAAAAGTTTTATCTTCACTAAACAATTCCATCACAATAAAACTATTATCTTAAATTCTTCTCCTTTTTCTTAACTTTAGATGAGTTTTTTGTATTATTTTCAATCTTCCATATGGCTTCTTGTACCCATTTTTCCATATTCTTGTCATGTTCTAATTGAATTTGAAGATTTTCATCTTCAGATGTTTGTACTATTCTTTCATCATTTTTATTTTGGTCACATTTATTGTCAGTTTCTATGACTTGAGGTTCTGTTTTAACTACATGTATGTCTTTATTTCCATCAATTGATTGTTCATTTTCATCATCTTTTATCCTTACATCTTCTTCTTTCTTAATCTTTTTCAATGTACCTTGATCCTTAAATGTAGTTTGAATATCAATGTTACTCATAGATTTAGGTTTAAGAAAGGTTTGAGAATTATCCAAGCATTCACATTTAGTCACAATCTTGGTGTTCATAGAATGTAATTGACATACATTACTTTTCTCATTATGACTCTTAGGTTTCCATTGTTTTTGAAGTGTGGTGTTAGGACTCAATTTTGTTTGGTCAAAATAGTAGATCATCTCTCCTCTCTTAAAAGTCAAGCTTCAAGTTACAAATTCGTGGGGAATCTTTTATGGACATGTGGAGCAATCAAAGGAAGCCAAAAGCCACGAGATTCCATCAAGAAAAGTCACTCAACCACTCCCCAAGTCATCTCAACTAAGTCCTCCAAGTTAGGAGGCTGATTTGGAAAGGTAGTTCCTAGATTTTAGGGGCACACTTCTCACTATAAAAGGAGCATGTATCCCGACTTCTTTTGGCCCATCTTCTTGGAGTTTTAGCTCATGTAAAGTGAGCACTAAGTGCTGGAGTTGTGATAAGCAAGCCCCTTGCTTAAGCTAGCCCCTTGCTTGCTTGTTTGTTTTCTTTTAGTAGGCATATCTATGTGTGTGCGCAGGCAGTGTTGCAACTCTCTACCCCTGAGTTGTTAGCATTGGTTCTCCCTCATATTGTATCCATTTGATGTAATTCTTGTCTCATTGGATAGCTCTTAGAGTCTATTTTATGCTCACAAAGTCTCTGGATCATTCTCTGAGTAATCTGGGAGCAACATTCATTTTAGTGAAGTTGTGTGATTGATATCTCTCTTGGTGTGTAGGCTCTGTTGGAAATATTTTGCTCTCTGTTGTAAGGGCTGGTTCTCCTTCTCTATGTATCCATTTGCTATGATTTTGGTGTCATTGGGTAGCTATTAGAGTCCTCTAAAGTTGACTCAAGTTTGAGATTCATTCTTTGTATAATCTATGAGAAAAGGTTGTTGGAGTGAAGTGATGTATCTGCTTGTCTGGTAGTTGTGAGCATTCAACTAGCTCATGTTGTAGACATTGTTTCTCCTTGTGTAAGCATCAATTTGAAGTGAAATTTGTTTTGTTGGAAAGCTCTTGGTGTCTACTACAGGTATACAAAAGCTCACTGGAGTTCCCTGCATAAGCGCTGAGTAAGAGCATTTTTGGTGTGCAGAGGTCAAAGAAGGATACCAGTGGAGGTCATTCACGCTTCGTCGTTGCTTAGGGGTTGAGATACTTCCCCCATCAGTGGTATCAGAGCATTTGGGCATCTTGGAGGCATCACATACAAGCAAGAAGACCTCTTGGAGTTGGTGGTTGAAGATTTGCATCAACAAAAGCTTCTTGGAGGTAGCTCACATCAAGGGGGAGCTATTCTACTCAAATTTGCAAGAGCACAAGGTGTCCATCTAAGGAAAGCTTTGGATTGAGGTAACCTCAGAGCCTCATTTTCATTTTACACACATTGGAGCATTAGACAAGGGCTAGGTCAAGTGTCAAAGACTAGATATGGGAGACTTCAACACTCAAATTGAAAAGCTAGACAAAGGTAACTATCATCCATGGAGATTTAGGGTCTCCAACTATCTTATGGGCAAGGGCCTTTGGGGGTTGATTAGTGGAAGTGAACCAAGACCTAGGTTGGATGAGAATCCAACCAATGACCAGAGAAGGGCCTTTAGGGAATGGAATGAAAGAGACAAGAGGGTTATCTTTATTCTTTCCCAACACATTAGCAATAGCATGATCGGCCATATCCAAGACTTGGATTCAAGCATGAAGGTATGGGAGACACTTGAAAGGCTTTATTCAACAAGCACCAAAGCAAGGAAGATCCAACTCAAGAATGAGCTCAACAACCTTAGGAAGAGCTCAGGGAGTAGCATAAATGACTACATACTTAAGGTCAAGGAGTTATCAGATGCATTGGGATCCATTGGAAGCCACATAGACGATGACGATCTTGTGGCTTATACTCTCAATGGTTTGAGAGATGATGAGAAGTCGAAACCCTTTACCACTTCAGTTTATGTAAGGGATAATCTTCCCAATTTTGAGCAATTGGTTGCTCTCATGGTCACTGAAGAAATGAACATAGGTGGAAGTTCAACTAAAAGCAAGGATGCACAAGTTTTCTATGCAGGTAATCAAAGGGGCAAAGGAAGACGAGGACAAGGAAGGGGCAAAGGAAGGTTTGGAGGAAGGCAAGGCCACTCAAGCAATCAAGGACATGACCAAGGCACCTCATCACAAAGAGGGAGAGGAAGAACAAGAGGAAGAGGAGGACGACATCAACAAAACAGGAATCAAGATGGTGAAGGATGTTACATATGTGGCAAGTTTGGCCACTATGCTAGAGATTGCTACCAAGGAGGAAACCAAAGGAGCTATAATCAAGGTTCTTCATACAAAGGCCAAGGTGATTATGCTTCTACAAGTTCAGAAAATGACAATCTCTTGATGATGCACATGAATGGGAATTCAAGCAAAGTAGATAACACTTGGTATATTGATAGTGGATGTAGCAACCATATGAGTTGCAATGCTTCTTGGTTTACTAATCTACATGTTCCCAAAGGTAAAGGACATGTAGAAACAGGTGATGATACAGCCCATGAGATCTCCCATGTTGGAGATGTAGCTGTGGATGACAAGGAGGAAGGAAGATGTCTCAAGGATGTCTTGCATGTACCTACTATCACAAAGAACTTGGTGTCCATTGGGCAAATGGTTGAAAGAGGCTATCAAGTAAGGTTCAACAAAGGTGGATGGTTTGTGGAGAACCCTAAGCAAGGTTACAAGGTCATAGCAAGAGGAAAGAAGCAAGGGAGACTCTTCACTTTGGAGGTAAATTCTCATTCCACTCAACATGTCTACTTCACATATGGAAACAAGAGGATTTCGGAGTTGGACTTGTGGCACAAGAGGATAGGTCACATCAACATACAAAGAATGAAGGAAATGCAATTCAAGAGGCTGGTTGAAGGTCTTCCGAACTTCCAAGGACAAGGTATGAAGCATTTATGTGAATCTTGTCAACTAGGGAAGCAAGCGAGACTTGCATTCAAGAAGAGTGGCTACATAAGCCAACACCCATTGGAGTTGATACATACAGATGTGTGGGGGCCAACCAAAGAGCAATCCATTGGAGGTAACAAGTACTTTGTCACTCTTATAGATGATTGCACAAGGATGGTTTGGGTTTATTTCATCAAAAACAAATCAGATGTGTTTACATGTTTCAAAGCATTCAAGGCAATGGTAGAGAAGTAAACAGGTACATATATCAAGAAGCTAAGGTCCGATGGAGGGGGAGAATATTTCTCAAATGAGTTTTCTGATTTTTTAATGGATCAAGGCATCAAGAGGCAAGTAACATGCAGGTACACACCCCAACAAAATGGAGTAGCAGAGAGAAAGAATAGATACATTGCCAAGATCGCTAGAGCAATGCTTAATGAGATGAATGTACCTAACATGTTTTGGAGTGATGCAGCAAATACCGCCGTGTATCTTATGAATAGGGCTCCTACCTCAGGGATCCATGGCTTGACACCATATCAAGCCTATTATGGTAAGAAACCTGATCTTTCCCACTTGAAGATATTTGGATGTACTTGTTATGTACATGTGCCAAGTGAATTGAGGCACAAGCTACAACCAAAGGCAGAAAAGTGTGTGTTTCTAGGATATTCAAATGATCATAAAGGTTACAGGTGCTTCAACCCAAACACAAAGGACTTGAGGATATCAAGGGATGTAGCATTTGATGAGCTACTCCCTTGGTATAAGAAGTATGATTTTATGCAGGACTATGAAGAAGAAAAGCATGGACATGATGAAGAACAAATCGACCTAGAGCTAAGCGGCCCAAGCTGTTCCATCAATGAAGATAGTTCAAGCATGAACTCACCATGGAGGGGGAGATCTTCATCAAGCTAGGAAGCACAATCAATCAACAAAGGCAAAGCAACATTGGTGGAGTTGGATGAAGAAGGTAATGAAGTTGAAGATGATGAAGGACACATGATGGAGAAAGAAGCCATGTCAAAGAAAGAGATCAAGTTCCCAAGGCAAAGGAGGTTTATTCCTCCAAAAGGTGAAGAAAGGAAGTCTTCTAGAGTTAAGTATCCAACTCAAAGGTTTACTTATGATTCATACATGGCAACTCATTATGCATATATGAACAAAGTAGTAGAAGATCATGAGCCCGATTGCTATGAAGATGCAAGCAGGTACACCGAATGGAAAGAGGCAATGCAAGAAGAGATCGACGCACTTGAGGAGAATCAAACATGGACTCTAGTGCCCAAGAAGGATAACATGAAGGTAATAGGTAATAAGTGGGTGTATAAAGTAAAGAGGAATTCAGATGGATCTATTTCTAGGTTCAAAGCAAGATTGGTGGCCAAGGGTTTTGCACAAACCTATGGAGTGGACTTTGAAGACACATTCAGCTCCGTGGCAAAGATGAGCACCATTAGGACACTCATTGCAATGGCTGCTAGCAAAGGATGGAAGCTTTTCCAATTGGATATCAAGAATGCCTTTCTCAATGGAGACTTGGAAGAAGAGGTATACATGGAGCAACCACTAGGTTTTGTTCATAAAGAGTTTCCACATCATGTTTGTAGGTTGAAGAAGGCACTTTATGGCCTAAAGCAAGCTCCAAGGGCTTGGAACCAAAGATTGGTGGACTATTTGATCAAATGTGGTTACAATCAATGCAAGGCGGATCCATCTCTCTTCATCAAACAAAGAGGAGAACTTGTAGTCTACATGTGCGTGTATGTAGATGATCTTATCATTACAGGTAATGATACAAAGGGCATTGAGGAGATCAAGGCAAAGCTTGGAAAGGAGTTTAGGATCTCTGATCTTGGAGATCTTAGGTATTTTCTTGGCATTGAAGTTGTATACAAAGAAGAAGGTATTATGCTCATACAAAGGAAGTATATTATAGACCTACTTGAGAGGTTTGGGATGCTACATTGCAAGCCTATTTCAAATCCCATGGAAGTTAATGTAAAGCTAAGCTCCATTGATGGAGAGCCATTAGAGGATGTAACCTTGTATCGATCTATTGTAGGATCTTTCAATTATGCCACAATAACTAGGCCCGACATAGCATATGGAGTTGGAGTGTTATCACAATTTATGCATAGTCCAAGGACTACACACTTGCAAGCTGCAAGAAGAATGTTACGATATCTCAAGGCCACTATAAATGAAGGATTGTTCTATTCATTTGATGATGATATGCAAGTCAAAGCTTATTCTGATGCCGATTGGGCCGGTTCGAAGGAGGATAGAAGAAGTACAAGTGGTTACCTAGTCATGCTAGGTAGCAAGATCATCTCATGGATTTCAAAGAAGCAACCCACGGTGGCATTATCTTCCACGGAGGCTGAGTATAGAGCTTTGGCTCAAGTCACATGTGAGCTAATGTGGATTAAGAAGTTATTTATGGAGCTTAATTTGCAGGTTGACACATATCCAATTTTTTGTGACAACATGAGTAGCATTCATCTAGCATCGAATCCTGTCTATCATGCTAGAACCAAGCATATTGAAGTGCACTATCACTTCATAAGGGAAAAGGTGATATCCAAGGAAGTTTCAGTACATCATATTGGTACCAAGGGCCAAGTTGCGAACATGTTTACAAAGGCTTTGGATGGGATGAAGATTTCAAAATTCAAGCAATGCATCAACATGAAGGAGCTTGGATGAGAACGAAGAATTGAAGCTTGAGGGAGAGTGTTAAAAGTCAAGCTTCAAGCTACAAATTCGTGGGGAATCTTTTATCGACATGTGGAGCAATCAAAGGAAGCCAAAAGCCACAAGATTCCATCAAGAAAAGTCACTCAACCACTCCCCAAGTCATCTCAACTAAGTCCTCTAAGTTAGGAGGCTGATTTGGAAAGGTAGTTCCTAGATTTTAGGGGCACACTTCTCACTATAAAAGGAGCATGTATCCCGACTTCTTTTGGCCCATCTTCTTGGAGTTTTAGCTCATGTAAAGTGAGCACTAAGTGCTTGAGTTGTGATAAGCAAGCCCCTTGCTTGCTTGTTTGTTTTCTTTTAGTAGGCATATCTATGTGTGTGCGCAGGCAGTGTTGCAACTCTCTACCCCTGAGTTGTTAGCATTGGTTATCCCTCATATTGTATCCATTTGATGTAATTCTTGTCTCATTGGATAGCTATTATAGTCTATTTTATGCTCACAAAGTCTCTGGATCATTCTCTGAGTAATCTGGGAGCAACATTCATTTTAGTGAAGTTGTGTGATTGATATCTCTCTTGGTGTGTAGGCTCTGTTGGAAATATTTTGCTCTCTGTTGTAAGGGCTGGTTCTCCTTCTCTATGTATCCATTTGCTATGATTTTGGTGTCATTGGGTAGCTATTAGAGTCCTCTAAAGTTGACACAAGTTTGAGATTCATTCTCTGCATAATCACTGAGAAAAGCTTGCTGGAGTGAAGTGAGGTATCTGCTTGACTGGCAGTTGTGAGCATTCAACTAGCTCATGTTGTAGACATTGTTTCTCTTTGTGTAAGCATCCATTTGAAGTGAAATTTATTTTGTTGGAAAGCTCTTGGTGTCTACTACAGGTCTACAAAAGCTCACTGGAGTGCCGTGCATAAGCTCTGAGTAAGAGCATTTTTGGTGTGCAGAGGTCAAAGAAGGATACCTCTGAAGGTCATTCACGCTTCGTCGTTGCTTAGGGGTTGAGATACTTCCCCCATCATCCTCTACCTAAGTTGAATCTCAAAGGTAATTGTGTTTGATAATCACATATTTTCTGTTCACTTTCTAGTACCAATTGTTGGCTACATGCTTTCTCATAGGCCATACAATTTCCATAAGTATGACCTAGTTGGTCACACCAGAAGCACCTTACAGTTCTCTTTGGTCTAGGAACGACTCTTCTATGATCGGGTAAAGGTTTTTGGTCAATAGAATATATAGATCTACTTTGAACTTGTACATGATATTTATCTTTGCATTCACATGTAGCACTTTCTTGTATTTGATTGTTTAACCTTTCAATGTTCTCTTTTAAACTTGCAATGTCATGACCAATAGTTTTGAATGATGAAATTTCTTTTACATGATTTGCTAATGTTTCCATATTTTCATAGTTCATAATGAAGAATTCCTTCTAAATTCCTGAACTCATGATCAAATTGAGTATCTATTGACTTAATTGTTGCATTAAAATCAGATACTATTGTCGTTAAGATTGAAAGAAACGAGTTTAAGGACTCAAACTTAGAATTAAGCTTTAAATCTATAGAGGAAAATAATCGTGATTCCAAATCATGCATAAGGTTCTCTACATTAGATTTCATTTTTGTTTAACTATGTGCAAACCAGGAAAATTCAAATATAAATACCTGGAATTTGGTTCCGGTCGGATGTACCTGAGTCGCAATGCCGATTTGTTCACGTCGGGTTCACCAATTTGTCGGCACGAAAGTGACGGTCGCTGAATCAGGGCAACCGCCGAGAATATGGCGCACGCTGGGTGCTTGGGGCAAACTCAGGTGGAATGGAATAGAGACTCAAAGATAATTTATCAATTACTTTTCATAGAAAATGAATTAGCATTCAATTCAATCGGGTCGAGTGTCGGGAACTCAGCAAATAGGATTAGGGAAAATCCAAGAATGCTTTAATCAAGAGGTCTAGGAAAATGTTTTGTATAGTTTGCAAGTTTTGCCATAAACATAAAGCAATCAAACAGAGTTTCAATCAAAATAAGAGTAGAATAAATCACGGGTTTCGCAAATTCAAGTTTCTATCAATAAAATCAGCAAATGCTAACTCAGGTAAATAGAGTCTCATCGACATAAATACTCATGCAAATGCATTAGCTCAACAACTTTGCAAATCCATGTAAATAATAAATCAAACTTGATCAATTAGCCAATTCAAGTAGAAACTCAAACAACATGGTTCATAATACAATCAGAAAACCTTGTTCTATGTTTTGTGGCAACGTTGTAAGAAGGAAGAGATGCACACTTTTCTATGAATGTGCATAATGTAAGTGAAGCTGTGCTAAAACAGATAATACATTTATGCATAAAATCATGCGTGTAACTTACAGAAGATCAAGTAGCGAAGGCAATTGACAAGAAAAATGTAACCGTTTCACAGTCATAGTAAATCATGTTTCCTATGTATAGCATTTAGTTAGACTAAACGTCATTGACCTTTTCATCTGCAAGAAGAAGTACTATTATACCATCAAAGTGTAATGATCACTAAGATGGAATCAATACAAAACCATCATATAGAAATCAATTACTACATTGATCATGCAAGCAGAGGAATGACGATAAATGCAAATTCAGGAAACCAATAGAAGAGTGACAAATATGTTTAAAGCAATAGATTCAATAAAACAAATGTCGCTTAATCGAGAGATTTCCATATTCGATTATCATCTGATCAACATCAAGTGTCATCGTCATATCATCTTGAGAACGAAGCTGCGGATGCATCAGATATGATTTTAAATCGTCAGAACTTTTTGCAATTGTTGCCGCTCAGCATTTATTCAAAAAGATTACAAATCATTGAATACTGGCAAAAGCATTTCTCAGTAGATGAATTGGAAAAAATAAAATTCTTCCAGTCGTCATTTTTTTTCAGATCCAATCGTTACAAAATTAATCTGATTTGCGTTCCTTCTCTACTACACGCACAAGAATAGTAAGGAATCTTGTTATAAATATCTGCGCAAGCATTCTCCTTGGTCCAAATGATTACGCTCAGAAGATCAGACACACAACAAGTATACTTTATAAGAAATCAAGAGTTCTTCTGATCTTAAAGAAAGTAAATCTGAACGTGGCTACGTATTTGAATCACCATTTTTGAAAAGCTGTGCTGATTTGCGCTTAAGCCTAGGAGGAGGTACTAGTTCTCTTGTACTGTCAAATCTCTATTGTATACCCTCGTTTCCTCGGATGATTGCAGTTCACTTTTCTGTCAGCTTTCAGAAGGACAAGATCGAGCAGACCACGTAGGAGGAAGAACCTCAGCTTCAAATTATGCCACACAATGATTGTTGCTAGCTCCTAGAGTAATTACAGCTGGGAGCGCCACTTCCTTTCGAGAGCTTCCTGTGCTTAACTCTTCCCTTTCTCCGATCCTTCTGAATTGCCCTTTGTTTGATTAATGATGAAGAATTATCCTCCCTTTTCAGAACTACAGCGCCATCCCCATCCTCTGATTAGATAAGCCAATTAGGATAGACCAGATGCCGCAAAACATCATACATAGTCAGCGCATCCTCCCCTTCTTCTGTCTTCAAGCATCCCCTCCATGCGTGCTCTTCTCGAGATTCAATAGCAGCGCCCCCATTAAAGCAAGAGTTGGCCTTTCTTCCGAATCCTTAACTAATCTGCCTGAAAAGAACGATGAATTGGCCTGCCAAAAAACATTCGGAACCCCCCTTTTCTCTTGATGCGCGCTTCCTCTTTATTTTCGAGTAGATGTGCTGCCTGTTTCCATGACCAGAGTACTCCTCGCCTCTCCTCTTCTTATTGTCTTCTCTGCGCCATCTCGCTTTGCCGAGATTGATGATGCTCGATCCTCTCCCAAATCAAAGATGTGCGCCAAAAACTCCCCCCATGAATTGCCAGCATTCGTTTCTCTTATTGCTCCTCCCGTTCATCTCTAATCGTTGTTGTCAAGAGTTGTCTGGACTGGAATGCGCGTTAGATCATATGTGCCCGAAACCATCCAGTTATGTCAGAACTCTTGATGTCTTCCCCTGCAAAATACATTAGCCCCACCTTTTCTGCCGTCTTCCATCAGATGATTGTCATTCCGCCTTCGATCCTTCAGTTCCACTCTTTTTTTCCTTTAAATGTGTGCCCCCCCTTTTGATGAAAAAGATCGTGGAAAAGCAATCACATCACTATTTGGTACCATTCGTTTGTTTCTATTTATATACTTTGATATACATTGAATATGAAATTTATTCTCTTTACAATGTGCGCTTTCACATTACAAGGTTCATATGGCTTGAATACAAACAATGGTATCTTCACAACCATAATACACTCACATAAGCCTTTCCTAATGACCATTGAATCTTAAAATCCTTCTGAATCCTATCATGAGCCCATTAACACTTAAATAAACTCTAGCATGAACCCATTAGAATCTTTTGAGACCCTTCAAATGAACCCTATTGACATAAAATGATATGAACTTATGAAACCCTAGGGTTGAATACCAATGAATCTTGCATGTATAAATATAAAATACTCATTAAATGAGTAGTTAGGGTAAACCCTAATATGAACATAGAATCTTCATCATCATTTGTACCTGTAAACACTTTCAAAGTGGTTAATTCCAATCCAGAACAACTAATCAACAGTGATATAAAAGGTTTGAGATCACCAATAAAGTTGTTTTCATTTTCTCTGGTCATCAATAGAAAGGTTGAAATCTTTCCGACATTCGCCCCGGCCAATCCTGCACATCGTCCTCGATGGGCCAAACCTGCAGATCATAGAAAGCAATATCAAATTCTTTTGAAAAGTATTCATGACTCAAATTCAAATAGACGGTATATAGAAAAAATGCTTCTATCATTAGTACATCTTCAAATAGCAAAGAAAACTTATAAAATTATGTAAACTTGAATTTCAACCTTTTCGTTCAATGCATGAGTTGGAAAACAGGTTTTAGAAAGAAACTATAGAAGTCATTCAAATAGTGTTCGTACTAACTCTTCTATTAACTCTGTTCATAAGTAAAGCATATGTTATATAGGCCTTCTATCCTCATCTCCTAACCATTTGCCATTAAGATACAAAAAACTAACTCCCCTCTAGCATACATCCGCCTTATATAGCCCGCTTTTCAATTGAGAAGTGATTTCGAGACAACTGATTTATTTGATTTTTTCTTTCATCTCTTTTTTCATCATAAATTTTTATTTATTTATTTATTTATTTATTTATTTATTTTGTCTTTTGATATGCAGCAACCATTAATGTACTGCTTTCAATTTTTCTTCGCAACTTTTTTGATGAAGGGGAAAGGCTTAACCCCTAATCAGAGCAAAGGATCTAAAGGTAAGCTAAAGCAGGAACTAGGATCTCTTTAGCTAAATGGGTCAGATTTAAGGAAGCTTAACTATATAAAACAAGCCTACTTCTACTATGAGTTGCAAGATAAGGGTTCCTTCAACTATCCATATGACAACCATAGGTCTCTAATCCCTATCTTCTCTTCAAGCATGTTCCTACTTCAGTGTAAATTCTACTTTTCATAATTTTAAGAAGTTTCTTAACCTATCTAAAGAATGTACATATCTAATTATGATAATGCATGAACTTTCATAATAAATTAAAACATAAATCAGGTTTAGAACTTTTTCACCTGATCTATATTGACTCCATCTTCAGCTCTCTTTAAGTTCCTCAGAACTTTTGGCATAAAATCTTCAATTGCTTTGATCTATTCATCTCTAGAACCTGTAGGAAATCATAAAGTAGAAGCTACAAAACAAGTAATCTTCATTAGAAATTCATATATTCTATCAGATTCATCTTCATCATGGCACAAATTTCATCATAAGAAATTCATTATCATAAATTCATAAATTTCACATTAGGTTTTTCAACCTATATAACGCAATCATAAGTTTCACATTAGGTTTTTCAACCTATGTAACAAAGTTCATAATTTTTTAGGAAAAATCATAATGTTCAAAGTTATTTTTTTAACTTGTATCTTTATAAATGAGCATCATTTTTTTGATATCAATGAAACATTCATATCTAGATTATGAAAGTTCCTCTTACTCATCATATGGTATGTCAATATTATCATCATCATATTGTATCATATTTTCATGTTCTTCATATTTATCATGATCATATGTATATTTCTTTCTTTTAAAAGTATACCATCATAATTGTTGTAACAAAAATCATTTTGTTCAAAATATTCATCATTTCATTATAATAATGTTCTTCATAATTGTTCATCATATTAGATTTCTTCCTATTTTTGATCAAAGCATAATGTAAAACTTTATCATAAGCTAACTTTTCCAAGCATAAAAACTTCATAAAACAAAACAATTTAGGTATATGTTCAACTTCTTTAGGAAAAACTCGCATATATGAAGCAAGCAAAATCAAAAATTGAAAAGTTTTATCTTCACTAAACAATTCCATCACAATAAAACTATTATCTTAAATTCTTCTCCTTTTTCTTAACTTTAGATGAGTTTTTGGTATTATTTTCAATCTTCCATATGGCTTCTTGTACCCATTTTTCCATATTCTTGTCATGTTCTAATTGAATTTGAAGATTTTCATCTTGAGATGTTTGTACTATTCTTTCATCATTTTTATTTTGCTCACATTTATTGCCATTTTCTATGACTTGAGGTTCTGTTTTCACCGCATGTATGTCTTTATTTCCATCAATTGATTGTTCATTTTCATCATCTTTTATCCTTACATCTTCTTCTTTCTTAATCTTTTTCAATGTACCTTGATCCTTAAATGTAGTTTGAATATCAATGTTACTCATAGATTAAGGTTTAAGAAAGGTTTGAGAATTATCCAAGCATTCACATTTAGTCACAATCTTGGTGTTCATAGAATGTAATTGACATACATTACTTTCCTCATTATGACTCTTAGGTTTCCATTGTTTTTGAAGTCTGGTTTTAGGACTCAATTTTGTTTGGTCAAAATAGTCTAGCATCCCTCCTCTACCTAAGGTTAATCTCAAAGGTAATTGTGTTTGATAATCACATATTTTCTGTTCACTTTCTAGTACTAATTGTTGGCTACATGCTTTCTCATAGGCAATACAATTTCCATAAGTATGACCTAGTTGGTCACACCAGAAGCATCTTACAGTTCTCTTTGGTCTAGGAACGACTCTTCTATGATCGGGTAAAGGTTTTTGGTCAATAGAATATATAGATCTACTTTGAACTTGTACATGATATTTATCTTTGCATTCACATGTAGCACTTTCTTGTATTTGATTGTTCAACCTTTCAGTGTTCTCTTTTAAACTTGCAATGTCATGACCAATAGTTTTGAATGATGAAATTTCATTTACATGATTTGCTAATGTTTCCATATTTTCATTTAAATTCGATAGTTCATAATGAAGAATTCCTTCTAAATTCCTAAACTCATGATCAAATTGAGTATCTATTGACTTAAGTGTTGCATTAAAATCAGATACTATTGTAGTTAAGATTGAAAGAAATGAGTTTAAGGACTCAAACTTAGAATTAAGCTTTAAATCTATAGAGGAAACTAATCGTGATTCCATATCATGCAGAAGGTTCTCTACATTAGATTTCATTTTCGTTTAACTATGTGCAAACCAAGAAAATTCAAATATAAATACTTGGAATTTGGTTCCGGTTGGATGTACCTGAGTCGCAATGCCGATTTGTTCACGTCGGGTTCACCAATTTGTCGGCGCGAAAGCGACGGTCGCTGGATTAGGGCAACCGCCGAGAATACGGCGCACGCTGGGTGCTTGGGGCAAACTCACGTGGAATGGAATAGAGACTCAAAGATAATTTATCAATTACTTTTCATAGAAAATGAATTAGCATTCAATTCAATCAGATCGAGTGTCACGAACTCAGCAAATAGGATTAGGGAAAATCCAAGAATGCTATAATCAAGAGGTCTAGGAAAATGTTTTTTATAGTTTGCAAGTCTTACCAATAAGCATAAAGAAATCAAATAGAGTTTCAATCAAAATAGGAGTAGAATAAATCACGGGTTTCGCAAATTCAAGTTTCTATCAATAAATTCAGCAAATGCTAACTCAAGTAAATAGAGTCTCACCAACATAAATACTCATGCAAATGCATTAGCTCAACAACTTTGCAAATCCATGTAAATAATAAATCAAACTGGATCAATTAGACAATTCAAGTAGAAACTCAAACAACATGGTTCAGAATACAATCAGAAAACCTTGTTCTATGTTTTGTGGCAACGTTGTAAGAAGGAAGAGATGCACACTTTTCTATGAATGTGCATAATGTAAGTGAAGCCGTGCTAAAATCATGGGTGTAACTTAGAGAAGATCAAGTAGCGAAGGCAATTGACAAGAAAAATGTAACCGTTTCACAGTCATATTAAATCATGTTTCCTATGTATAGCATTTAGTTAGACTAAACGTCATTGACCTTTTCATCTGCAAGACGAAGTACTATTATACCATCAAAGTGTGATGATCACTAAGATGGAATCAATACAAAACCATCATATAGAAATCAATTAGTACATTGATCATGAAAGCAGAGGAATGACGATAAATGCAAATTCAGGAAACCAATAGAAGAGTGACAAATATGTTTAAAGCAATAGATTCAATAAAACAAATGTCGCTTAATCGAGAGATTTCCATATTCGATTATTATCTGATCAACAACAAGTGTCACCGTTTTTGAAAAGCTGTGCTGATTTGCGCTTAAGCCTAGGAGGAGGTACTAGTTCTCTTGTACCATCAAATCTCTATTGTATACCCTCGTTTCCTCGGATGATTGCAGTGCACTTTTCTGTCAGCTTTCAGAAGGACAAGATCGATCAGACCACGTAGGAGGAAGAACCTCAGCTTCAAATTATGCCACACAATGATTGTTGCTAGCTCCTAGAGTAATTACACCTAGGAGCGCCACTTCCTTTCGAGAGCTTCCTGTGCTTAACTCTTTCCTTTCTCTGATCCTTATGAATTGCCCTTTGTTTGATTAATGATCAAGAATAATCCTCCCTTTTCAAAACTACAGCGCCATCGCCATCCTCTGATTAGATAAGCCAATTAGGACAGACCAGATGTCGCAAAACATCATACATAGTCAGCGCATCCTCCCCTTCTTCTGTCTTCAAGCATCCCCTCCATGCGTGCTCTTCCCCAGATTCAATAGCAGTGCCCCATTAAAGCAAGAGTTGGCCTTTCTTCCGAATCCTTCTCAGCTAATCTGCCTGAAAAGAACGATGAATTGGCCTGCCAAAAAACATTCGGAACCCACCTTTTCTCTTGATGCGCGCTTCCTTATTATTTTCGAGTAGATGTGCTACCTATTTCCATGACCAGAGTACTCCTCGCCTGTCCTCTCCTTATTGTCTTCTCTATGCCATCTCGCTTTGCCTAGATTGATGATGCCCGATCCTCTCCCAAATCAGAGATGTGTGCCAAAAACTCCCCGCATGAATTGCCAGCATTCGTTTCTCTTATTGCTCCTCCCGTTCATCTCTAATCGTTGTTGTCAAGAGTTGTCTGGACTGGAATGCGCGTCAGATCATATGTGCCCAAAACCATCCAGTTATGTCAGAACTCTTGATGTCTTCCACTGCAAAAAACATTAGCCCCCCCTTTTCTGTCGTCTTCCATCAGATGATTGTCATTCCGCCTTCGATCCTTCAGTTCCACTCTTTTTTTCCTTTAAATGCGTGCCCCTGCTTTTGATGAAAAAGATCGTGGAAAAGCAATCACATCACTATTTGGTTCCATTCGTTTGTTTCTATTTATATACTTTGATATACATTGAATATGAAATTTATTCTCTTTACAATGTGCGCTTTCACATTACAAGGTTCACATGGCTTGAATACAAACAATGGTATCTTCACAACCATAATACACTCACATAAGCCTTTTCTAATGACCATTGAATCTTAAAATCCTTCTGAATCCTATCATGAGCCCATTAACACTCAAATAAACTCTAGCATGAACCTATTAGAATCTTTTGAGACCCTTCAAATGAACCCTATTGACATAAAATCATATGAACGTATGAAACCCTAGGGTTGAATACCCATGAACCTTGCATGTATAAATATAAAATACTCATTAAATGAGTAATTAGGGTAAACCCTAATATGAACATAGAATCTTCATCATCATTTGTACCTGTAAACACTTTCAAAGTGGTTAATTCCAATCCAGAACAACTAATCAACAGTGATATAAAAGGTTTGAGATCACCAATAAAGTTTTTTTCATTTTCTCTGGTCATCAACGGAAAGGTTGAAATCTTTCCGACATTCGCCCTGGCCAATCCTGCACATCATCCTCGATGGGCCAAACCTGGAGATCATAGAAAGCAATATCAAATTCTTTTGAAAAGTATTCATGACTCAAATTCAAATAGACGGTATATAAAAAAAATGCTTCTATCATTAGTACATCTTCAAATAGCAAAGAAAACTTATAAAATTATGTAAACTTGAATTTCAACCTTTTCGTTCAATGCATGAATTGGAAAAGAGGTTTTAGAAAGAAACTATAGAAGTCATTCAAATAGTGTTCGTACTAACTCTTCTATTAACTCTGTTCATAGCATATGTTATATAGGCCTTCTATCCTCATCTCCTAACCATTTGCCATTAAGATACAAAAAACTAACTCCCCTCTAGCATACATCCACCTTATATAGCCCGCTTTTCGATTCAGAAGTGATTTCGAGACCTTAACTAATTTATTTGATTTTTTCTTTCATCTCTTTTTTCATCATAAATTTTTATTTATTTATTTATTTATTTATTTATTTATTTTCTCTTTTGATATGCAGCAACCATTAATGTACTGCTTTCAATTTTTCTTCGCAACTTTTTTGATGAAGCGGAAAGGCTTAACCCCTAATCAGAGCAAAGGATCTAGAGGTAAGCTAAAGCAGGAACTAGGATCTCTTTAGCTAAATGGGTCAGATTTAAGGAAGCTTACCTATATAAAACAAGCCTACTTCTACTAGGAGTTGCAAGTTAAGGGTTTCTTCAACTATCCATATGACAGCCATAGGTCTCTAATCCCTATCTTCTCTTCAAGCATGTTCCTACTTCAGTGTAAATTCTACTTTTCATAATTTTAAGAAGTTTCTTAACCTATCTGAAGAATGTACATATCTAATTATGATAATGCATGAACTTTCATAATAAATTAAAACATAAATCAGGTTTAGAACTTTTTCACCTGATCTATATTGACTCCATCTTCAGCTCTCTTTAAGTTCATCGAAACTTTTGGCATAAATTCATAAATTTCACATTAGGTTTTTCAACCTATATAACGCAATCATAAGTTTCACATTAGGTTTTTCAACCTATGTAACAAAGTTCATAATTTTTTAGGAAAAATCATAATGTTCAAAGTTATTTTTTTAACTTGTATCTTTATAAATGAGCATCATTTTTTTGATATCAATGAAAAATTCATATCTAGATTATGAAAGTTCCTCTTACTCATCATATGGTATGTCAATATTATCATCATCATATTGTATCATATTTTCATGTTCTTCATATTTATCATGATCATATGTATATTTCTTTCTTTTAAAAGTATACCATCATAATTGTTGTAACAAAAATCATTTTGTTCAAAATATTCATCATTTCATTATAATAATGTTCTTCATAATTGTTCATCATATTAGATTTCTTCCTATTTGTGAAAGAAAGAAAATCATAAGCTCATCAAAGCATAATGTAAAACTTTATCATAAGCTAAGTTTTCCAAGCATAAAAAATTCATAAAACAAAACAATTTAGACATATGTTCAACTTCTTTAGGAAAAACTGGCATATATGAAGCAAGCAAAATCAAAAATTGAAAAGTTTTATCTTCACTAAACAATTCCATCACAATAAAACTATTATCTTAAATTCTTCTCCTTTTTCTTAACTTTAGATGAGTTTTTGGTATTATTTTCAATCTTCCATATGGCTTCTTGTACCCATTTTTCCATATTCTTGTCATGTTCTAATTGAATTTGAAGATTTTCATCTTAAGATGTTTGCACTATTCTTTCATCATTTTTATTTTGGTCACATTTATTGTCATCTTCTATGACTTGAGGTTCTGTTTTAACCGCATGTATGTCTTTATTTCCATCAATTGATTGTTAATTTTCATCATCCTTTATCCTTACATCTTCTTACATCTTCTTCTTTCTTAATCTTTTTCAATGTACCTTGATCCTTAAATGTAGTTTGAATATCAATGTTACTCATAGATTTAGGTTTAAGAAAGGTTTGAGAATTATCCAAGCATTCACATTTAGTCACAATCTTGGTGTTCATAGAATGTAATTGACATACATTACTTTTCTCATTATGACTCTTAGGTTTCCATTGTTTTTGAAGTCTAGTTTTAGGACTCAATTTTGTTTGGTCAAAATAGTCTAGCATCCCTCCTCTACCTAAGTTTAATCTCAAAGGTAATTGTGTTTGATAATCACATATTTTCTGTTCACTTTCTAGTACCAGTTGTTGGCTACATGCTTTCTCATAGGCCATACAATTTCCATAAGTATGACCTAGTTGGTCACACTAGAAGAATCTTACAGTTCTCTTTGGTCTAGGAACCACACTTCTATGATCGGGTAAAGGTTTTTGGTCAATAGAATATATAGATCTACTTTGAACTTGTACATGATATTTATCTTTGCATTCACATGTAGCACTTTCTTGTATTTGATTGTTTAACCTTTCAATGTTCTCTTTTAAACTTGCAATGTCATGACCAATAGTTTTGAATGATGAAATTTCTTTTACATGATTTGCTAATGTTTCCATATTTTCATTTAAATTCAATAGTTCATAATGAAGAATTCCTTCTAAATTCCTGAACTCATGATCAAATTGAGTATCTATTGACTTAAGTGTTGCATTAAAATCAGATACTACTGTAGTTAAGATTGAAAGAAACGAGTTTAAGGACTCAAACTGAGAATTAAGCTTTAAATCTATAGAGGAAACTAATCGTGATTCCATATCATGCAGAAGGTTCTCTACATTAGATTTCATTTTCGTTTAACTATGTGCAAACCAGGAAAATTCAAATATAAATACCTGGAATTTGGTTCCGGTCAGATGTACTTGAGTTGCAATACCGATTTGTTCACGTCGGGTTCACCAATTTGTCGGCACGAAAGCGACGGTCGCTGGATCAGGGCAACCCCCGAGAATACGGCGCACGCTGGGTGCTTGGGGCAAACTGAGGTGGAATGGAATAGAGACTCAAAGATAATTTATCAATTACTTTTCATAGAAATGAATTAGCATTCAATTCAATCGGATCGACTGTCGCGAACTCAACAAATAGGATTAGGGAAAATCCAAGAATGCTATAATCAAGAGGTCTAGGAAAACGTTTTGTATAGTTTGCAAGTCTTACCAATAAGCATAAAGCAATCAAACAGAGTTTCAATCAAAATAAGAGTAGAATAAATCACGGGTTTTGCAAATTCAAGTTTCTATCAATAAATTCAGCAAATGCTAACTCAGGTAAATAGAGTCTCACCGACATAAATACGCATGCAAATGCATTAGCTCAAGAACTTTGCAAATCCATGTAAATAATAAATCAAACTTGATCAATTAGCCAATTCAAGTAGAAACTCAAACAACATGGTTCATAATACAATCAGAAAACCTTGTTCTATGTTTTGTGGCAACGTTGTAAGAAGGAAGAGATGCACACTTTTCTATGAATGTGCATAATGTAAGTGAAGTTGTGCTAAAACAGATAATACATTTATGCATAAAATCATGCGTGTAACTTAGAGAAGATCAAGTAGCAAAGGCAATTGACAAGAAAAATGTAACCGTTTCACAGTCATAGTAAATCATGTTTCCAATGTATAGCATTTAGTTAGACTAAACGTCATTGACCTTTTCATCTGGAAGACGAAGTACTATTATACCATCAAAGTGTGATGATCACTAAGATGGAATCAATACAAAACCATCATATAGAAATCAATTAGTACATTGATCATGAAAGAAGAGGAATGACGATAAATGCAAATTCAGGAAACCAATAGAAGAGTGACAAATATGTTTAAAGCAATAGATTCAATAAAACAAATGTCGCTTAATCGAGAGATTTCCATATTCGATTATTATCTGATCAACATCAAGTGTCATCGTCATATCATCTTGAGAACGAAGCTGTGGATGCATCAGATATGATTTTAAATCGCCAGAACTTTTCGCAATTGTTGTCGCTCAACATTTATTCAAAAAGATTACAAATCATTGAATACTGGCAAAAGCATTTCTCAATAGATGAATTGGAAAAAATAAAATTCTGCGAGTCGTCATTTTTTTTCGGATCTAATCATTACAAAATTAATCTGATTTGCGATCGTTCTCTCCTACACGCACAAGAAGAGTAAGGAATCTTGTTATAAATATCTGCGCAAGCATTCTCCTTGGTCCAAATGATTACGCTCAGAAGATCAGACACACAACAAGTATACTTTATAAGAAATCAAGACATCTTCTGAACTTAAAGAAAATAAATCTGAACGTGGCTACGTATTTGAATCACCGTTTTTGAAAAGTTGTGCTGATTTGCGCTTAAGCCTAGGAGGAGGTACTAGTTCTCTTGTACCATCAAATCTCTATTGTATACCCTCGTTTCCTCGGATGATTGTAGTGCACTTTTCTTTCAGCTTTCAGAAGGACAAGATCGAGCAGACCACGTAGGACGAACAACCTCAGCTTCAAATTATGCCACACAATGATTGTTGCTAGCTCCTAGAGTAATTACAGCTAGGAGCACCACTTCCTTTCGAGAGCTTCCTGTGCTTAACTCTTCCCTTTCTCCGATCCTTCTGAATTGCCCTTTGTTTGATTAATGATCAAGAATAATCCTCCCTTTTCAGAACTACAGCGCCATCGCCATCCTCTGATTAGATAAGCCAATTAGGACAGACCAGATGCCGCAAAACATCATACATAGTCAGCGCATCCTCCCCTTCTTCTGTCTTCAAGCATCCCCTCCATGCGTGCTCTTCCCTAGATTCAATAGCAGCCCCATTAAAGCAAGAGTTGGCCTTTCTTCCGAATCCTTCTCAGCTAATCTGCCTGAAAAGAACGATGAATTGGCCTGCCAAAAAACATTCGGAACCCCCCTTTTCTCTTGATGCGCGCTTCCTCTTTATTTTCGAGTAGATGTGCTGCCTGTTTCCATGACCAGAGTACTCCTCGCGTGTCCTCTCCTTATTGTCTTCTCTACGCCATCTCGCTTTGCCTAGATTGATGATGCCCGATCCTCTCCCAAATCAGCGATGTGTGCCATAAACTCCCCCCATGAATTGCCAGCATTCGTTTCTCTTATTGGTCCTCCCGTTCATCTCTAATCGTTGTTGTCAAGAGTTGTCTGGACTAGAATGCGCGTCAGATCATATGTGCCCAAAACCATCCAGTTATGTCAGAACTCTTGATGTCTTCCCCTGCAAAAAACATTAGCCCCCCCTTTTCTGCCGTCTTCCATCAGATGATTGTCATTCCGCCTTCGATCCTTCAGTTCCACTCTTTTTTTCCTTTAAATGTGTGCCCCTCCTTTTGATGAAAAAGATCGTGGAAAAGCAACCACATCACTATTTGGTTCCATTCGTTTGTTTCTATTTCTATACTTTGATATATGTTGAATATGAAATTTATTCTCTTTACAATGTGCGCTTTCACATTACAACGTTCACATGGCTTGAATACAAACAATGGGATCTTCACAACCATAATACACTCACATAAGCCTTTCCTGATGACCATTGAATCTTAAAATCCTTCTGAATCCTATCATGAGCCCATTAACACTTAAATAAACTCTAGCATGAACCCATTAGAATCTTTTGAGACCCTTCAAATGAACCCTATTGACATAAAATGATATGAACTTATGAAACCCTAGTGTTGAATACCCATGAATCTTGCATGTATAAATATAAAATACTCATTAAATGAGTAATTAGGGTAAACCCTAATATGAACATAGAATCTTCATCATCATTTGTATCTGTAAACACTTTCAAAGTGGTTAATTCCAATCCAGAACAACTAATCAACAGTGATATAAAAGGTTTGAGATCACCAATAAAGTTGTTTTCATTTTCTCTGGTCATCAACGGAAAGGTTGAAATCTTTCCGACATTCGCCCCGGCCAATCCTGCGCATCGTCCTCGATGGGCCAAACCTGCAGATCATAGAAAGCAATATCAAATTCTTTTGAAAAGTATTCATGACTCAAATTCAAATAGACGGTATATAAAAAAATGCTTCTATCATTAGTACATCTTCAAATAGCAAAGAAAACTTATAAAATTATGTAAACTTGAATTTCAACCTTTTCGTTCAATGCATGAGTGGAAAACAGGTTTTAGAGAGAAACTATAGAAGTCATTCAAATAGTGTTCGGACTAACTCTTCTATTAACTCTGTTCATAAGTAAAGCATATGTTATATAGGCCTTCTATCCTCATCTCCTAACCATTTGCCATTAAGATACAAAAAACTAACTCCCCTCTAGCATACATCCGCCTTATATAGCCCGCTTTTCAATTCAGAAGTGATTTCGAGACCACAACTGATTTATTTGATTTTTTCTTTCATCTCTTTTTTCATCATAAATTTTTATTTATTTATTTATTTATTTATTTTCTCTTTTGATATGCAACAACCATTAATGTACTGCTTTCAATTTTTCTTCGCAACTTTTTTGATGAAGGGGAAAGGCTTAACCCCTAATCAGAGCAAAGGATCTAGAGGTAAGCTAAAGCAGGAACTAGGATCTCTTTAGCTAAATGGGTCATATTTAAGGAAGCTTGCCTATATAAAACAAGCCTACTTCTACTAGGAGTTGCAAGTTAAGGGTTACTTCAACTATCCATATGACAGCCATAGGTCTCTAATCCCTATCTTCTCTTCAAGCACGTTCCTACTTCAGTGTAAATTCTACTTTTCATAATTTTAAGAAGTTTCTTAACCTATCTGAAGAATGTACATATCTAATTATGATAATGCATGAACTTTCATAATAAATTTAAAACATAAATCAGGTTTAGAACTTTTTCACCTGATCTATATTGACTCCATCTTCAACTCTCTTTAAGTTCATCAGAACTTTTGGCATAAAATCTTCAATTGCTTTGATCTATTCATCTTCAGAACCTGTAGGAAATCATAAAGTAGAAGCTACAAAACAAGTAATCTTCATTAGAAATTCATATATTCTATCAGATTCATCTTCATCATGGCACAAAGTTCATCATAAGAAATTCATTATCATAAATTCATAAATTTCACATTAGGTTTTTCAACCTATATAACGCAATCATAATTTTCACATTAGGTTTTTCAACCTATGTAACAAAGTTAATAATTTTTTAGGAAAAATCATAATGTTCAAAGTTATTTTTTTAACTTGTATCTTTATAAATGAGCATCATTTTTTTGATATCAATGAAAAATTCATATCTAGATTATGAAAGTTCCTCTTACTCATCATATGGTATGTCAATATTATCATCATCATATTGTATCATATTTTCATGTTCTTCATATTTATCATGATCATATGTATATTTCTTTCTTTTAAAAGTATACCATCATAATTGTTGTAACAAAAATCATTTTGTACAAAATATTCATCATTTCATCATAATAATGTTCTTCATAATTGTTCATCATATTAGATTTCTTCCTATTTGTGAAAGAAAGAAATCATAAGTTCATCAAAGCATAATGTAAAACTTTATCATAAGCTAACTTTTCCAAGCATAAAAACTTCATAAAACAAAACAATTTAGGTATATGTTCAACTTCTTTAGGAAAAACTCGCATATATGAAGCAAGCAAAATAAAAAATTGAAAAGTTTTATCTTCACTAAACAATTCCATCACAATAAAACTATTATCTTAAATTCTTCTCCTTTTTCTTAACTTTAGATGAGTTTTTGGTATTATTTTCAATCTTCCATATGGCTTCTTGTACCCATTTTTCCATATTCTTGTCATGTTCTAATTGAATTTGAAGATTTTCATCTTCAAATGTTTGTACTATTCTTTCATCATTTTTATTTTGGTCACATTTATTGTCATTTTCTATGACTTGAGGTTCTGTTTTAATCGCATGTATGTCTTTATTTCCATCAATTGATTGATCATTTTCATCATCTTTTATCCTTACATCTTCTTCTTTCTTAATCTTTTTCAATGTACCTTGATCCTTAAATGTAGTTTGAATATCAATGGTACTCATAGATTTAGGTTTGAGAATTATCCAAGCATTCACATTTAGTCACAATCTTGGTGTTCATAGAATGTAATTGACATACATTACTTTTCTCATTATGACTCTTAGGTTTCCATTGTTTTTGAAGTCTGGTTTTAGGACTCAATTTTGTTTGGTCAAAATAGTCTAGCATCCCTCCTCTACCTAAGTTTAATCTCAAAGGTAATTGTGTTTGATAATCTCATATTTTCTGTTCACTTTCTAGTACCAATTGTTGGCTACATGCTTTCTCATAGGCCATACAATTTCCATAAGTATGAGCTAGTTGGTCACACCAGAAGCATCTTACAGTTCTCTTTGGTCTAGGAACGACTCTTCTATGATCGGGTAAAGGTTTTTGGTCAATAGAATATATAGATCTACTTTGAACTTGTACATGATATTTATCTTTGCATTCACATGTAGTACTTTCTTGTATTTGATTGTTTAACCTTTCAATGTTCTCTTTTAAACTTGCAATGTCATCTGTGGAGCAAGTCTTAGACAAGCCTAAGTATTGGCTTGAGTCTCACAAAGTCTTAGAAGAAGCTTTAAAAAGAAGACTATGTAAAGTTCATTTGTGAACTACCTCTTGTAACTTTTGAAGAGTTTACTTAATGTAAAAGTAAGAGAATCTTAAGTGGTTGAGTCCACTTGATCAAGAATGGAAAGAGGAGCCACGAATTCGTGATTTGTGGTAGGTAGAGAATCAAATCAATCGAGAGTGATTGAGGGAAGTTAGCCTCCCAAACTCAACTATAAATAGATGGCAGTTTTAGTCGTGGTTAGAGAGACCTATGTGAAGACCTCCAAGAGCTGAGGTTTATGCCATATCAAGGTGTGATTACAAGGCACACATATGTATCAGTAAGTCATTGTATTGTACAAGCAATATACTTTCATTTTCATGATTATTTGAGTTCATCTTTCCATGTTCTTGTGAAGTGTACTACTCACTACCATTACTCTCAGTTTTCTTAGTCAGCTTGCAGAGATGTTTTCTCTGAGCTTGGTGCATCATTTTCAGTGATTTAACTTGGTAAAGTTAGCTCTATAAGTCTACTATATTCTCACAAATTTTCATGTCATTTGAATGTTGCAATCTTCAGTTATGTGTATTTGAAGTCAACAGGGTCTGTTCATCTTCACTTCTCTGTCAGGTACCCGACTTTTTCACTCATCTTGTAAGAGCCATTTCTCAGTGGTTACTTATCCAAATTCCGTGATTTAAATCTTTTTGGATTCAGCTTACTGTCTAGTATAACCATACAAATTTTCATAATCATTGGATTTCTACATTTTGAGTTATGTTGATTTTTCTGCTCACTGGTCTATTTCTGTAGCAGCCCGTGAAAATCGGAATAGTGAGCACATATCGCTACCTGTGGACCTAGTGGAGGGCAGCCATCTTCCATTTTTGCATTGAGGTGTTAGAACCATCCCCATCATATAGATCCACCGAACTTTTCGGTACCATGTACTGCAATGTAGTATAATTCTGAAATGCTCTTTGCGGACCGAAATCATGCTAAGAATGCTTGTTTCAATGCATCATACATAGGGAAATAATATGAAGGATATTCAATAAGCCATTTGATCCCATTTCTTGCCAATGTAGCTTGGAATACCTGTAGATTATGATCATCATCTTGCAAATATATATGATTGCAGTAGTATTGATTGTCAAATATATATATATGGACGTCTGGATCTTCCCCTACTTTGCCATAAAAGTGAGTATAATTTAATCCAGGTAATTGATAGTGCTATGCCATTGAATCCCACAAATCCTTCAAGAAATCGGATTGGGGTACTAGAATGAGGTCTAGTTCTAGACTTGGGTGGTGGGAATGACTTTCGTCGCTATGACCTTCTTCCTCAGGGTATTTTTCTTCCTGCAGGAGGTTTTGCTGGTCGGATTCTCCAACTTCCCTTTGCCACGTTGCTTTAGCTAGCTTCTCTTCCTTCCTTTTAGATATCCAATCCTGCAGTAGTCATGGCGAAATAACGCCTTCTTCTACCTAAGAAGCAATAAGAGGACCGGAGATAAGAAGAAGAGGAAGCAAGGAGGAAAGCAGAAGAAGAAGAAGAAGAAGAAGAAGAAGAAGAAGAAGAAAGGCACCAGAGAGCGAAAGCAGAGGTGAAAGCTAAATGACTCTGGAAGCAAAATGCAAAAACAAATCGCAATGCGAAAGGTTCCTAAAAACTTCTGGTACTCCCTACTTTCAGTTCATGCAACCTTTTAGACAAATGGAAGCAATCAAATGGAAGGGTCAAGCTGCCACTAGTATGGTTCTGTGATACCCTGTATCCATGGATGTTCCCACATGAGCCCTTCAAACCTGAATATATTGGTGATATGGCCAGAGCAATCCATTGGACTGCTTTTCATATGGAAGATTTACAAAAGAAATTCAATTATTTAGTTCGGTAGAAAGAAGAATGGCTAGAAGAAAGGGCGGCTATGGATGAAGAAATTAGCCATGTAAGGACAATAATCAATGAACTCAAGAACAAACCAGCAAGTAAAGAAAGTGTTGTTAATGAAGAAATCATCAAGGAGTTAAATAAAGCTTTAACTCAAAGCGGAATCAAAAGAAAAGACAAAGAAGATAGGGTAATTACAATGAGAAGTAGGACAGAGATCAAGGGCATTGCAAAAATTGAAAAAAAGTAATAAAGACTTACTTGGAAAACTTCAATAGGAGGAAAAATAAGTTCAATGGTTGAAGAAAAAGGTAAGTGATCAATTGGACAAAATCTCCAAGAAGGAAGAGGCTTTAGCAAGTTCAGACGAAAAACTGGCAGTGCAAAACTCAAAATATACTGTACTGGAAGAAAAAATCTGCATTGTGCAGGTAGAACATGGTTCACTCAAAGCTCAATTATTAGAAATTACATATTTAGAAAAGCAAGTAACGAACTGGAAAGGAAGATGTGCAGATGACAACTTCATGTTGGAAGGAAAAGACATAAAAATAGAAGAATTGAAAATAAATGCAGACATTATGGACCTAAAGCATAAGATGAGTTGTCAGAGATGAAGAAAATGAATGAAGAAAATCTTGCAAATTTAGCAAATGTAACCTTAGCTTTTGACACCATGTTAAAACAACTTCATAATCAAATTCCGGAACCCAAGGTAGTGGCAATAAGCTACTGAAGTGCAAGTTAGCCGATGTTGGAGCCTAAGGAATTTTTTGTAGAGGAATTTCAGCTAGCAAAAAAGAAAAAAAAAAGAAGAAATGTTTAAGGATCTTCAGTGGGACATAGAAAGAACAATGAATCTTGACCTCCAAAATAATGATGAGGATGATGTATAGAAAATTTTGTACTTAGTGGGTTCAGATCCATCGTGCATGCCAGTGTTAGCAATCGGTACAAACTGACTCATATTTTGTAAATTGATATCTCCTTATAATAGGAGAGGATTTAATTTGAGATCCAAAGAGTTACTTCTGGAGTTCGATATCTTTTAATCCTCAAAGTTCGAAATGGTGTTACATAGCAGTGTTATTTAGCTATGCGGAACAGAGAGAAGAGAGAAGACGGTGAGTCCTGAATTACGGAGAAGTAAAAACGATCTTACCGAATTACCTACATTTCACGACTCACCGGAGAAGACGGTGAGTCCTGAATTACCTACATTGCAGAAATAAGTCTGAAGCCAACACATAAATATCTCTATGCGGTGTTTATTGTGCATTGTATGTTGTTGTATACCGAATTATGGTAGTATTTCTAAACTTTTTTGTATCACCGAAGTCTATTAATCTTTCCAAAATATCATGAATCTTACGGTGTATTAGCTATAGCCTGAAATGTGTCAATGGAACTTAATCATATTAAGTGTATAGCGATCATTTAAAGGAACAAAAATACATGTTATGGTTACAGTGTTGTAATCATAATCCCCATTCCCGAATCCCTTCCTTTGGAGGTGTTGTGTGTTAACCCAACATCACTACGCCAAACATCCTAGAGGTATTATCTACACCTTCCCCTTCTATTTTCGCCATTGTAGTGTGTGTGTATGTGTGTGCGTGTGTGTGAAGCTTGGCGAGTTGTGGAGCAAGAGCTGGTGTTTCTCGCCACTCTGCATTTTTCTCATAACTTGAAATGTGTTTGTCAAATTAAGCTCAAAACAACATCATTGGATGCGCCTCATCGAGAGCTTCGAAAGAATCCGCTATTAGCCAGTGAGTATTGGAGCTGAGAGATATGGCTTAATTTGTGCTTACTATTGTTGCAAGTATCACGATACACATTTCCAGTGAGAGAGGTGACATGAGAGGTAGTTGGACCTAAATTACATACATTGTTTGCACATTCACTCAATTAGTCATTATGAAAGCACATGTGCTCATACACTTGATATGGTCTATGTCCACAAGTTGATAATTTTATGTGTATCAATCCATCACTATATGCAGTTGATGATTGAGGTATAGTCTCCTCCATCACAAGTCCCTAAGGCATCATGAGCTCAGGAACATAGCATGTGTAAGTGTAAGTGTACGTGTGTGCCTACGTGTATGTCTACATGTACATCTACGTGTACATCTATGTGTATGTCTACATCTACATCTATGTCTATGTGTACATGTATATGAATCTGTACTTGTATGTGTATGTGTACCTATACATGTACCTCTATATGTACATGTATATGTATGTGTACATGTATATGTATGTGTACATGTATGTGAATGTTTGTGTACATCTACCTATATGTGTATCAGTATGTGCATGTGTGCATGTACCTATATATGTATGTGTATGTGTACGCATACCTGTACGTGTATGTGTACCCGTACCTGTACGTGTATGTGTACGCGTACCTGTACGTGTACATTATATATGTATGTGTATGTGTACATATACATGGTGTACCTATATGTGTATGTGTACATCTATGTGTACATGTACATGTATGTGTATGTGTACATGTATGTGTATGCGTACATGTATGTGTATGTGTACATGTATGTGTATGTGTACATGTATGTGTGTGTGTACATGTATGTGTATGTGTACGTGTACATGTGTATGTGTCCATGTACATGTACATGTGTATGTGTCCATGTACGTGTATGTGTATGTGTATGTGTATGTGTATGTGTATGTGTGTGTATGTGTATGTGTATGTGTATGTGTATGTGTATGTGTATGTGTATGTGTAGTGTATGTGTATGTGTGTGTATGTGTATGTGTATGTGTACATGTACATGTGTGTGTGTACATGTACATGTGTGTACATGTACATGTGTGTGTACATGTACATGTGTGTGTACATGTACATGTGTGTGTACATGTACATGTGTGTGTACATGTACATGTGTGTGTACATGTACATATACATGTATGTCATGTGTGCATAAGTGTATTTGTATGTGCATGTGTGTGTATGTGTATGTGTATTTGCATGTGTATGTGCATGTGTTATTTGTATGTGTGCGTGCATGTGGGAGTGAGCATGTGTGTGCATTTTTGTGTGTATATGTGTATGCATGTGTATGTGTATGTTTATGTGTATGGGTATGTGTATATGTGTGCATGTGCATGTGCATGTCCATGTTGCATGTGCATGTGCATGTGCATGTGCATGTGCATGTGGATATAGATGTATGTGGATGCGGATTGGTATGTGTGTGGGTGTGTGTGTTTGTATGTGTATGTGTATGTGTATTTCTGTCTATGCATGCATGTGTGTGTATGTGTGTGTATGTGTGTGTGTGTATGTGTGTGTATGTGTGTGTGTATGTGTATGTGTATGTGTATGTGTATGTGTATGTGTATGTGTATGTGTGTGTATGTGTGTGTACGTGTATGTGTGTTTGTATCTGTATGTGTGTG